>OZ005657.1:200751269-201351269 GCA_963930645.1 Salticus scenicus | reverse complement strand
CGCAGCATTAAAACTTTCCACAGTTCCTTAAATATAAATACAGATCTTCTCGCAATGAAAATTAATAGTATAGCCCCATAATAGTATTTAGGAGTTTAATACGATTTACCGCACAGAAATTCTAAGTGATTAAAAAACAAAACTTTTCTGAATACGTTAAAAATCGTCCATACTTTTTTCATAATACATATACATATTATATTTATCGAAGTAGTATTCCAAAATTTAGGAACTTTAATCTAACACTGTACTGGAGGCTTGTGACGTCCGCACCCTAGAGATTAAATCTTTCCATGTATAGACTAATTTGATACAAAATATTTTAATTCGAAAGAGTTTCTTTAGAGAAAGGTTATTTATTTTGTATTTTATTGCTTGGACAAGAATAATTCACTTTATTAAAAGTGAATTATTAGTAAAAATTTCAAAATAGATTCAAGTGTAATAATTACGGGCAAATGTAACTTCAAAAAATGCATTTTTTTTTTTTTTTTTGCCTTTCTGTCTCAATCTTTGCTTGGAGTGTAACTCTCACATACATACCGGTACATTCAAAGGATTTAAAAAATATATATTGAAGGCTTGTATCATTCAGTAAATCTTCGATATCATATTTATCCACGAATAAATTAGTTTGATACGAAATATTTCAATCTAAAGAATTTGTAAATAAAGGTGAAAGGTACACTGTAAAAAAAAAAAAAAAAAAAATCTAAAATAGGTAAAACTTTGTAAGGTATTTGGGTAGAGCAATGTTCCAAATTGGAAAGTTCTGTTTATAACCCAAAATAGGTCAGAAAATCTATCTATTTTGAGTTTACAAATTTGTTATGTATGGTTCACTATCTTATTTTACATTTTTGTCTATAATAAATAAAGACGACGTAGAAAATATTGTACCACTCACATCTTATAAATATATATATATATTTAAAAAAAATAAAAAATAAATAAATATGCGTAAATTATCTAAACAAAATTATCACACATTTTGTATGTACACTTCAAAAAATAACCCCAAAACAATTCTATCCAAAATTGGTCTCTTATCCAATTTAGGTTGAAATTTTGGGTTATAAACAGAACTTTCCAATATGGAACATTGCTTTATCCAAATATCTTACAATATTTTACCTATTTCAGATTTTTTTTTTTTTTTTTTTTTTTTTTTTTTTTTTTTTTGTTACAGTGTCATTTTACTATTTTATTACTCTGACAAAAATAATTCATTTCGTTAACAGTTTATTAGTAAAAGTTTCAGAGTAGATTCAGTTGTATATTTATGGGCAAGTGTGATTTCTAAAACTGAAATTCCTTGCTATTTATTGGTTGTTTCAAATTCTGATAGGGGTGTGACAGTTACATACATACCTGTATATTCAAAGGATTTAGAACCCAGAATTTTACGTATATATCACGTAAATAACTCGTATTTGGACACAAGACAGCAATTGACTTTTTTTTTTATATATATATATATATAAAATATTTCTTTGGACTTTTCAATATCCTATAAGGCCAGAAATTGTTTATCTTTTCTAAACATGACACTATACACATACTCTAAATCACACAAAAATTCCATGGATATAAATACGTATAAACTAAAATCTTGCGCTGCAAATAACACTGCGCTGAAAATAATAATAATAAAAATTGGAGCCCTGATACCATTCCTATTGATATGTAAAATAACCTCCTCTCTCTGAATATGACCCCCATTTTTCTCAATCACCCACCTTTTTCTCGGGACGCCACCCCCTCCTCCAATTCTTATCACTGTTCGGTAATTTTATAGGCATGAATTTGATTTGGAGAATGGAAAAGAATTATTTTAACACTTAAAAACAGAAAAATGTAATGTATAATAAATAATTGTAATTTATTGATAAAATATAAAAAATTTAATGTATAATTTCAGTGACAAATCCCCCCCCCCCTAAATTTTTCCCTTGATGCAAGTGTTCATGTTTTAGAATTTTTCACTTCTATAGCCCCTCAGTAGATAATTAACAGTTGAAATAATCCTCTCCTCCCCTACAAATAAAATTTATAGCCATAAAATTACCGAAAAATAATAAAAATAGGGGAACGTTCCCAAAAAATGGTGGGTAATAGGGAAAAATAGGCACCATATTCGGATTCAGGAGGTCATTTTACATAAGAATGTGCAAAAATGGTGTTGGGACCGATTTTCATGCAGAGCAGTGTAATTTTTAAGTGCAGCATGCTAATTTAATTATATCAGTGTCACGCCCACAACCTTGAGTAAAAACTTTCCATAAATTTTTCTTTAGTTATATTGCAATAACATATTATTGTAATGCAAATTAAGGAACTGACAATACCATTCAACATAATTCTATGAATTGCTGAAAAGGGGGGGGGGGGACTGTGATAATCATAAAAAATAAAAATAAAAGTTTGAATCCTTGGCATTTTCGGGGATATTCATTAAATATTTTCATTCTGGTGACATTTCTCTCATTTAAAAAAGGACATAATTTCACATAATTTCATTACAAAAATAATCTGTATTTAATTTCTTTCTAAATCTGTTCGTCGTCTCTTTCAGCCGTACATGAAGTTTTCAAAAAATAGATGAGATGAAGTGCTATTATTCGATTGGAGGTTTCTAAGTCGCATTGTTCTATTATAAAGGAGTATTTTAAATAAAAACCTGCTTAGTATTACAGGTTAAATAACAGGGATTGAAATTATGATACTTTGAAGTTGATACTGTTTTTCAGACAATGTGTTGCTTCTTCTGTTTTTTATTTTATTTTACACACACACACACACACATATATATATGTATATATATACTGCTTATAAGCGGTTGATCGCTTCTTTGGCAATTACGAATTGGGTCAAAAACTGCACAGAATATCACGTTCGAAACTAATGGTAAGATCTCCGATAACGTTCGACCATTCTGTAAGCAGAAGACATTCAACTGCCGTTCACGCTCGCCTGAAAAACATTTCATATTGTTCTATCCAGTATTCAATGCCATGTGAAATACCTCTAGTAGTTCTTTTGTTCTACCGGGAATGGCACTCAAGCGTGGCACCGGTTGCAAGGATTTTAATGGCTGATTTTTCCTTGGCTTTCTATATCAAAGATGCACAATCTGAAACATTATGTTAAAACAAAAGAAAATGCCGTTTTTCAGCTGTTTGTACGAATTCATTATATCACAATCAAGGGATTCGACCAGAAAAATGAAATATTTAACAAGTTTTTGTTGTTTTTACTGTTTATAGCAATGTTTATGCTCGTTAGTGTTCTGAAGATCTTTCAAATGATTTTTCTTAAACCTGTAAGGCAAAATAGTATATATTCAAATTTTAAAAAATTTAAAAGAATTTTTTTCATCAGGAAAGATGTTTTATGCCACAATTTTAATACGGGAGTGGGATGCCCTTCATGCAGGTCTTTCTAAGGAGAGAAACTGCGGAAGAAAGGTATGGGAAAACTGCAAAACACTAGGCCAACGATTGCAAACTTCGTTGAAACCCGGCACTTCCCTTCTACTAGCTTGGGAGCAGAGAACATCCAGCCCGCTGGTGGGATCTTAGATTATGGATTTTCCATTAATTTAAATGTCATATTTTCTAACGATTGGATGCTTTTATTTTTTAGACAATTATCAAACATTAAACCTGTAAATGAATGCACGTATGTATTCAGTCTACCGAAAAATTCTGTCCCTTTGTATTCAAACCCTTACACAAAAACTATACTCATTAAATTTGCCTTTTTACTCTTAAATGTATAAAATTTCCACAATAAATATAATGAGCTTTAAAAAAAAAATTCTCAAAACAAACAAGTCCTCAATTACTGACTACTGCTTATATACATTATATATGTTCGCATTGTAAGCTGAATGTATGTGTGTAAATTACATAACCTGCATAGATGCTGTATGTCTCAATTATTAAGTTTAATGGCTGTATGAATAATTTTATTGATTGGTTTATTTAAAAACTAACCGTTTTTTATCTTTCTTACGTGTAAGTATCTGCTAAAAAATCTGTTTTCTTAAGTTAGATTAACTTATTTTTATTTATTAAGTAATTTTAATATTTCCAATTTGTCTTCGCAGACCATATGGATGTGCTATTACATTTTAAATCGACGTTATATTTTCTGTTGTTTAAAATTTTGCTTTCTAAAATTGTACTTTTAAAAAGAGATGCTACGTGGGTTTTGTTCCTTCTTTTTTTCATGCTTTTCAATATTAATAAAAGTCAGAGAATTTATACACTCCGCGCTTTATAAAATATTATTATTATTAAAGTTCATTTAACTCTGTTTCCTCTGAAAGATACAAAAACGTACTGTAACTCTTTTAAATATAATAATACATGTAATCATGTAATATTTATTTAAACTTGAACAAAAACCTGCATAAAATGTTTTTCTAAGATTTGTCATCAAAATTTTTGCATGCATCGGAAATCAATGTGAGGGTGGTTAATTATCTGCAATCTAAAACATCCAGCAGAATTCCTTATCGCTAGATAAACGTTACTCATGAAAGATAGTGCGAAGAATCGGGGAAAATTTGCAGTCTCTCGACATAGATGCGTTAAAAAAAAAAAAAAAAAAAAAAATCTTTGATGGAAAATTCATTGATGTGTATATTTTTCGAATAAAAGCACGGCTCAACTTACTTCTAATTGAACATCTAGTTTCATCGTTTTTTTTTTTTTTTTTTTGTTTCTGCTTCTTCTTTAAGGCAGTTTCGAGTATATCGGAAGTTGGATTACTTCGTTTTTTTAATGAAAACTTCTGTACAGTGTCAATGGAAGAATACATCACATCGGTAGTTAATGAAAGGCTAAGAGCGACAAATAACAAATAAGTGAGAAAATCAAAACCAATGATATGTTTCCAGTAACATTTAAATTTTCTTTTCCAAAGTGTCGGGTTCAAATACCAAAGAATTTTGAGGTGCATGTAAAAATTTTTAGCACATAAAATTTGCTTTAAAGGTATTATTAGAGCCAATGAGTTTCTATTCGTACGGACGATTGATTTGCCAATCACAGATGGATTAATAATGTTAATCCATCAATAATGTAATGTAATGTTAATGTTAATCCATCAATAATGTTAATGAAAAGACATCCAAAGTATAACATTTCTGCTTTTGAGATACAATAATTGTTTTTCAATTTAACGCCGATTTGTACTAATTATTAATATTTTAATTAATAAATCATATCTATTTCTCTGATAAATCTTGTTAATAAAATAAGATTTTATGAGTAAGTATTTTTTGCTGTAAATGTATCGAAAATTTGATATTAAATAATTTAAAAAAAAAAAAAAAATGTTGACAATTTATTATATACTAGCAGGCTACGCCCGATTCACTGGTCACTAAATTTAAATGAATTTTCAAAAGAATTAAATCACTATTTTTTATATCACATTTTGGGCTTTGTAACATAATTAAAAATTCCTTTTAAGGTCAAAAAGTCAAAATAACATATTACAAATTAAGTTAAATATTTCTTTCGTTTCGCACTAGTTTTGCAACAATGCTCTGTGGTCTTATGTGAATGATTCTCAAGAATGAATCAATAATTGTTTACAAATTTAATGGATTATGTATGGGAAATAAGTACGCTGTAATTTAAAAATTACAGCTCTTAGAACATCAAAACTGATAATTTTTAAAAAGTTATTCATTATTCTTTAACATTAGTTTTTTTTTTTTTGTTTAATATTAGACTTTTATTTTAAAATAAAAGCAATCGAATGATTTCGCAACGTAATATCTTTAAATCTAAACTTTACAACGTAATATCTTTAAAACTAATAACTTGATGCATATAGTGTCCCCACAAAAAATGAACAGTTTTTAGAGCTCTTTTAAAAAAGTATAACATCTATGCAGTATCTTTTTAAAAAATTCATCAGTTTTTACGAAAAAAAAGTGGCCGACCTTTATCAAAAGCAATTGAATGATGTCGCATTGTGAAACTTTGCAACGTAATATCTTTAAAAAAAACCAATAACTTGGTGTATATAGTGTCCTCACAAAACATGAACATCTTTTAGAGCTCTTTTAAAAAAGTATAACATCTATGCATATATGCAGTATCTTTTTAAAAAATTCATCAGTTTTTACTAAAAAAATTACCGACTTTCATCACTAAAGTAATTAAATCTAGACCAATCAAAAAGTGGTTCTCCAGGATTTGTTCCGCCAACAAACTCTTTGCTTTATTTATACAGATAATTATGTAGCATTAATTTGATTTGTCTTAAAATGCGTTTAATTTGTCCTCTTGAGATTATTCTTTCATTGCTTGTTTACTTTTATTAGTATTATTCAATTTCGATTCATAGTAAAATATCATTTAAAGTTATGGTATATTTGTTGTGACTTTAAATTAAATAAATTATTAAATTCATTAGTACTATTAATTATATTCATTTTCTAACTGAAATTATCACAGGTTTTAATTTAATTTGCTTAAATTTAATCGTTACTGGTATCCGGTGGTATTAACTCTTCTGTTACTCTGGTTTTTGCTACGTTTTAAAAAAATCATTTAATATATATATATATATATATATATATATATATATATATATATATATATATATAATCAGTTTTCAGTTCTTTTATTAAATATATGTATTCATTTCTTATATCAAATATAGGGTTGGATGGAGTAAATCAGTGGTGGGGTAAATCGAAGGTAAAATTTTTTAAAAAGGTTTAACCCTTTTTATAATTTATTAAATACATTTTAATAATGTCAAAATGTTGCTTATACATTTCTTAATAATAAAAAAAATATATTTATGTTCAAATACCTATCACATATTAAAAAAAAAAAAAAAAGTTTGTATCCGTTTTTTTATTATTATTGTGAACCTTAAATTCTGTTGGTTTTTATAAAACATAATATGTAAGCCCCACAGACTAAAAAAAAAAAAAAGGTGAAATATGTTATCACAAGAAAAAGGACATTCTAAGCTATAATTATCTATATGCAATTATATTTTTATATTAAAGGGTATATGGGGTAGGGGATGAAAATTTTACCTCCAAATTACCCAGTGTTGTGAAATTGGAGGAGCTTTTTATTTTTTTATTTTGAATTTATTTTTATTTAGAATTATTTCAAAATGTTATAAAAAATTTACTTATGGTATTTCCTTTGATCCCTTAGTTGAATTTGGACATTTATAATGTACCACTAAATTACCCCACCGGGGTAATAACAAACTTGAAGAGTTGAGATGTTTATTTTATAGCTTATTTATATAGGTTAAAAACATGGCCTACCATTATATTTTTAAATTATTCTTTTCTTCTAAACACATTTCCTAATTTCAAAGTGATATGTTTTAATTTGTTCGGGTCCAAAAACATCGATTTTTGTCAAATTTTATGAGTTTCTAAAAACATTCTGCAATAGAAATTAAAAAGTTGTCCTTAATTGAATTATACTAGTTTGTACTCGTAACTTATAGCAATATCAATTATTTACTTGATGTCTTTGCTGAGGAGGCCTGCAGAAAACAAAAATGGTCAGTACTGGCAACTTTTATTTTTAATGACAATTTTTGAAGTCGCCTTATTATTATTATTATTATTATTATTATTATTATTTTATGAAAATGTTTTCTGTAAAGGATTTAATTGTTGTTTGAGCACTACTCTAACACGCAATTTTAACATGAATCTCATCAGAGTTTACAGCCATATCTCCGGATTACCCTACATGTATTAAAATGAAGATAACTTCTATTTACATTTTTTTATTGAAAGAAAAAAAAAAACTTTTTAATTTATAAAACCTTCTCAGCGTGGTACATTGATGAACTTCCCTGCAGTAGTCATTTTTACAGTGGAAAAATCGTTGAGAGTATGAGATAGTAATAATAAATAAATAAATTTTTCACCGATTTACCCCATCCTACCCTATATATATATAATGTTATAAATTTTAATGATTTTTCTAAAATATATTTACTATAAATCCTATTCTCTTATATGTAAGCAACAATTGTATGCTTTTTTTTTTATTATTATATATTTAGTAGAGACTCGTCTTATTACACACTACTTTCACCTTGTTCATAATGTTTAAAACAATTACGATTTATTTATTGAAGATTATAAATTTTAAAGATGTTTTTGAAATATAATTGTCAGAGGTTCTCTTATACTATATGCAAGCAAATAAAAATATTCTGTGCAAGCACGGGGAAAGGGGGACTAAGCACGTTTCCTATGTAATAGATATACAGTTCTGTACAAAACAAAATTTAATTTAGTACGACAGGTCCTTTTTAATCTATTCTTCCATATAAAGGCATTAGGTAACTGTGTTTCATCCCTTAGCAACGGTTGCCGCATTCATTTCTTAAAATTTCTTAGGCACAGCTTTTTACTTTTTTGGTACAGGTTTACGACCCCTTTGGCGGCTTTTAAATTTTTATTGTCACTTTGGTGAGGAATTAGAATAATGACTATGACAAATGCGTAAATAAAGATCTTTGCGAGAAACGTCCGATCTACTTCGGCGCCAAATTTAAAACTTCGACAAGGGGTTTTATATTAAAGTTGTTCCATTTCTTTAGCACGTTTTTTCTGAATTTCATTTTAAATATTATTTAACTTGATGCAAGAGAGAAAAAAATAAAAACTATTGGTCTAAATATACAAAAAAGTATTAAAAAAATTGTCTTGGCTCTCAATTTAAATAAAAGAAAATTGTTACTCATTGATCTTTTTTTTTTTCTTTTTTTTTTTTTTTTTTTTTCTTTTCCCTACGTAAAAATATATTTCCTTTTTAGGTCGGGGAAAACAAAAAAAAAAAAAAAAAAAACGCGTACTACATTTTTTTCCTTCTGGCATCAACTGGTTTTTTACTTTTTAAATAATTTTAAAACTAAAATGAGGGTTTTATTTAATATTTTTTAAACTAATTATTCGCATACTTGCCAACCATCTCATTAATAACCGTACGATTATTAACGCCCCTTGAAAAAACGCTCCTTTTTTTCACACCACTTTATTTTTAGAGTAATTCTCTTCAAATGCTGTTACGATTAAATAAGAATAAAATTACTCTAAAAAATGACTTGGTGGAAAAAAAAAAAAGGCGGGGACTAAAAATTGTACGGTTCATAATGAGATGGTTGGCAAGTATGTATTCGATTGAACTAAAAAATACGACGTTAGCTAGATTTTATCCTGATTAATAATTGTATCAACTTTGGTAGAGATCAATTGAACGGTGTACTTCGTATAGCGAATGGAAACTTGACATTAGGTATTGTCGCAAGATAGGGGCATATTTTTCTGGCTTAATACAGCTATACAGTTTCCGAAATCTTACGATATTGCCGCTCTTTCTGGTGATTGTGTGTCCCCTGAATATGGAGTCCTTCTAGTTTTGAGCAATTTCAAAATATTTTTGCACCTTTTTTTAAAACTTGATGATTTTTGACGTATAATTTTCTTAAATTTCAAACGAAAAATTCATTCTTTGATGACTTACGTAAATGGGTTTTAAGTAATCATTAGCGTAAGTATTAATTTCAAATTCAATCACCTATAAAGGCTACAATCATTTATCTATTTAAATGTAACTGGCATTAATAATGTAAATCCTGTGTGCTAAAATTTACCCTGATTTAAAATTATATTTTGAATGTTGTTGGTATTAACAATGTATCTCTTGATTGCTAAATTTTATGATTTACAATTCTCAGCTTTATATTCACCGCACTTATGTCTCAAGCCTTGCGAAGCTTTTTTGATAGTTTAATTCTTTTCTTATTTTTTCCAATTTTTTTGGATTAAGTTTTACTTCAGTTTCAGTTCTGAAATTTTTGCTTCGTATGAAAGTTTGATATAAGTTATTTCTGTTTAATATTTTTAGTATATTGTATGTTTAAATCCTATGAAATGTTGGTTAAGAAAACAAAAGTTAATAATTCTAAGGAAGAAGGAAACAATCACTAAAACAAAATACACATCTATATCTAAAACTAGATTATATTGAACTTTTTTGTTTTTAAGAAATAGTCTATCAATTTCATTGTTTTTATTTGCAAAACCAATGAATTGTCACTTTTGCATCTGCTTTTTCCTTTTAAACTCCAATTATAAGTGGTACGGCTATTGTTAAAAAGATCAAGTAATTAGTTTTCAATTTCCGTCTGTTCCTAACCGGAATATCTTTCACTGAATTCCCACCATTTCTTATTTTCTAAATTAGCCTACTTTCAGAAAAAGGAATTTTGATTAATTTTTTTTACGAAAGGCTTTCGTAATTTGAAAAAAATTTGTAAATAATTTAAATTAGCCTTGCATGGCATTAGTATGAGGAAAGGTGGAAAAAAAATAATAACGGAAATTGGACAGAAAATAAATAAAATTTCTTGAAATAGTTTGTATTTATTCCCTAAACGTTCTAGATTATTATTTTAAATATTAATATGATTATTCACTTAAACTTTATAAAGCTTAAAATTCACTTTAACCAGTTTTGAGGAAAAGTTTTGAAAGCTGCTAAATGAAAGTGATCTTTGAGGCATAACGAAGTGAGTAAATAAATTTTGATATTCCGTTTGGTTTGAAAAGATAAATTTTCAAATTAATTTCTTCAAAATTCATACGTATGCAAGAAACCACATTGATGTTAAATATATCAACCATGTTTTAATAGAATTGTCAGTAATTAATTTCTTTTTTCTAACATTTTATTTAATCAATTTATTAGCTAAATTGATTATATACTTTTATAATTTATTCTTTGAAAATATATGAAAAATATGTGATATATATTAGTCTTATTTACAACGTTGTTATTTTGAGCAATATTGGAGATTATTAAAAAAAAAAAAAAAAAAAAAAAAATTAAAAGTTAATAAAAATGCAGAGATTTTGGCAGATTCGTACTCATAAATAACTAAGAATTATTTTTAGTTATTAATACAGATTAATTTATTAAATATTTTAAAGATGTATGAAAAATTAGCTGTCACCATATAAGTTATTAAAATTAATGAATTTAAAGTTCTCAGTAGGAGCCAAAATAATCAGGCGCCTTTTTAGGATTACATTTTGGTCATGAAGTGAAGTACAATGACTGGAAACATAATTCTTTTTGGCGCTACAATTTTTTGAAAAGGCTGCCAGAAAAATGCAATGCAAATAGTTAAAAGAAATTGACATATTTTCGCCAAGGATTAATATAAATTAGCAAGATAAGCAGATTTTCGTATAATTCTTTGAAGTCTGCGATTACTGGGCGCCGAAAGTTACATTTATGTCCAAGATAAAAGAAATCCGATTTGAGACCAACTGCATTCATAAAATAAAAGGAAAGTATTTTACATTACGTTATAGAAATTATGAGATGGGATCAAAGTTTTTGCTTCTGTGTCATTGAAAATGAATCCATTGTTGAAAGGGAAGATATAGAAATTTAAGGAAAAACCGAGAAGAATTGTACATGTAATTAAGTTATTATTTATAGGTGGTTAAAATAATTATTTCGTTATATTTAAAACGGTTTTTTAAGATTATATAATTTAATTTGAAAAAAGAGAGAGAAAAAAGGTGTAATAATATTATTACTTTTTGTTATTAAAAAAAAAACTTATAATGAAACTTAGGGTCCATGCAATTAGGCGAAATTCTTTTCCCAGAAATCTCTGAATGGTAAGACTTTTTTAAACAAATACTATTTCTTTACTCTAAGTTTTTATTGTCTCAGGCGCTCACGGATCTTAACCACTTCTATATTCGCTTCTCTTTAAAACTGCTGCAGATTGTTTTTTAGTTTTACTTTTTAAGGGCATTTAACCGTTTAATGATCATTCATTAAAACCAAATATTTCACATTTTTTATGCTACAATTTTTCAATACTTTTTAATTGTTTCGGTCGATTTATTCGGTTTTTAACCTCTTGTTCCTCTTCCTGTTTGTTAGAGAACAGCCTTACTCGGAAGTTTAAAGAATGGAGCATTAGAGAACTCCATGCAGAAGTCGCTTTAAATATCTTATTATGCACGAGTGCACCTTGCTGCTTTGATGATGCCCTCGTGCCTAATATATCACCTGATGGAGACTATGGTTATAGTAAAACAACTGTTGCGAGTTTTTGCAGTTTATAGTATTTACTTACTTATTTATTAAATTTTATTTCAATTTAAGCCTTTCGCGACGGAGGCACAAGTGGGCGTTCAAATCCTATGGACATACAATGACATTTTGTGCCAAAAATTACAGTTTTTAAAAGGTTCTGGACTTTGTAGCACAAATGTGTGATGCCCAGGGGTGAACAAGAAAACGCTTTGGTAACGTCAATGTGCCGGCCGGGAAATGAGTGCGTTTCTTGCTCTACGTATGCGTGACAGTCGGTTACATATGCATATTTTAAACCAAAAATTTCTCGGAAATAAAAAATGCTAATGTTTCTCTTTTTTACATATTTTTGATCAGATATGAGTTTTATGCGGTTTTCTTTATATTAGATCAGATTAAAAAATTGCTAGTGTGTCACTCACGCGACTTTCTCTTACCCTGAAATTTTATATTATATATACAGGTTGGAGATCAAGAGGTAAGATAACGATGTTATGTAAACCTATGTTAAACAATTCAAATTAGGCTTCGGAAGAGTTTTAATTGATAATTAATTCTGTGTGAGGGGGGGGGGCTACCGCCCCCCTCAAACCCCCGTTTCATTAATGCACCTAGGTTTATATAAAATTTAATTCGGTTATTAAAAATTAATTCTGTTTTAAAAAATAATTTATTAAAATTATTATTTAAAAAAAAATTATCTTTTATGATAATGCAGACGATTTCCATATTAGAGAAGTAGTATAGCACTAAATATCCAAAAAAAAGTCCATTTTATTCTCAATATTTAAAAAAAAAAAAAAAATACGATTTTTTTTCTAAGTTTTTTTTTTTTTTTTTTTTTTTTGGTTAAAAGTAAAAAAAAAAATCGATAACTTTGTTTTAAATTATCGCAGATCGAAAAAAACAAGTCCTTTCCGGCTCATTCGGAAGAGTATGTTGATTCCTTTTTACTTTCTCTTACCATAAGGTAGGGAAAGTATTGTTTTTGGGTAAAATTTTCGAACGCGAGATTTTGTTATATTTACACGCTTTGAGGTCCCCTGAATACGAAAATCATGTTTTTAGCAAATGGTGTGTGTGTCTGTGTGTGTGTCTGTCTGTTATCAGCATATCTCAAGAAGAAATAGTAGCAGACATTCTAAACTTGGTATTCTAAATGTGTATCATATATAGATGCTACAGTAAGCTTTTCGTTAAGATCAAGCAAATGGTTCGTGTACAGGGACAATCAAGAGAATTCTAATACATTACGTCTATGGGGGAAATTGCAGGTAAGTAGAGTTTAACGTCTATGGACTGCACTAAACCAAATGAAACGAATATATATATTTTGTAATAGAGATAGTCAACTGGGAAAAACATTTTGTGTATGTAGGGATCTCGCCTCCCCCCTGAGGGGGGGGGGAAGTCCCCCTCGAGGGGAGTGAATTTTCATGATGGGTATCTTTCGAAAGAGCTCGCCAATACCTTTTAAAACGAATGGTTGAACCATCGATCTGCGATAATTTAAAACAAAGTTATCGATTTTTTTTTTTTTTTTTTTAATATTGAGAATAAAATGGACTTCTTTTAGATATTTAGTGTTATACTACTTCTCTAATATGGAAATCGTCTGCATTATCATAAAAGAGAATTCTTTTTAAATAATAATTTTAATAAATTATTTTTTAAAAACAGAATTATTTTTTAATAACCGAATTAAATTTTATATAAATCTATGTGCATTAATGAAACGGGGAATTGAGGGGACACACACACACACACACACACACACACACACACACACACACAGAGAAAAATTATCATATAAAACTCTTCCGAAGCCTAATTTGAATTATTTAACATAGGTTTACATAACATCGTTATCTTACCTCTTAATATCCAACCTGTATTTATTGTATTAAATTTCAGGGTAAGAGAAAGTCGTGTGAGTGACACACCAGATTATTTCTTGTCAAATAGCCAACAACTTTTTAATGGACTTGGTGGAGATATTGATGTGGGTTATGTACATATGAAGGTTTAAGCAAATCGATTCATTATTATTATTATTTATTTATTTATTTATTTTATTTAATTTTTTTAATGTGAATTTGAAATTTTCAACTGGCCAGCACTAAGAAACAAGATATCTGATCCAGTTGGCAAACGAATATATCAGTTGCATTTGTAAGATGAGTCTACTCTATATATTTAGTTCGAATTAATTCTGCATTTTGAAAGCTATCATAATGATAAATTTTTAAGTGGCCGCCACTTGGAAACAAAATGCCGGAGCAAGCTGCTCGCATAAGTAATCCAAGATATTTGTAAGATAAGTCAACTGCCCAACTTTGGTTTGAATAAATTGAATATCTCAAAAGTTATCGTGGTAACAATTTCAAGTGGCAGCGTTCAGGCGGCCGCAACTTGGAAACAAAATTGCAGAGCAGCTTGCCCAGGGAAATCGCTTAAGACATTTGAATGATAAGTCTACTGCCCAATTTCAGCTCGAATTGATTAAGTATTTCAAAAGTTATCGTGATGATAAATTTTCAAATGCCCATCACTTGGAAACAAAATAGCGGAGCAAGTTACCAAGCAAACTCATCCAAGATATTTGTATGATAAGTTCATTGTCCAATTTTGGTTCGAATTAGTTCGTTATTTCAAAAGTAATTGAGACGACAAATTTTCAAGTGGCAGCCCGATTTTAAGTGGCTGCAATTTCGAAACAGAATTGTGGAGCAACTTGCCCAGCGAAA
This sequence comes from Salticus scenicus, assembly GCA_963930645.1. Classification (NCBI taxonomy): domain Eukaryota; kingdom Metazoa; phylum Arthropoda; class Arachnida; order Araneae; family Salticidae; genus Salticus; species Salticus scenicus. Next base: position 201,336,382 of record OZ005657.1, on the reverse strand, counting down.
TCATCCAAGATATTTGTGTGATAAGTTCACTGTCCAACTTTGTTAGATTTAATTCAGTATTTCAAAAGTTATCGTGATAAATTTTGAAGTGGCACGGTGATTTCAAGTGGCCACCACTTGACAAAAAAGACCAAAGTGAGATGCCCAGCAAACATATCTAAGATATTAGAATAATAAGTCCACTACGCATATTTAATTCGAATTGTTCTGTATTACAAGAGTTATCGTAATGTCAACTTTTCACTTGGAAACAAAATGGCGGAGCAAGTTACACAACAAATTTATCAAAGATATTCGAATCGTAAGTTCACTGTCCAACTTTGATTTGAATCAGTTTAATATTTCAAAAGTTATCGTGATGGTACATTTTCAAATGGCAGCCTGATTTCAAGTTTGTCCGGATTTCAAGCCTGATTTCAAGTATTTCTAAAGTTATGATAAATTTTGAAGTGGTAGCCTGATTTCAAATGGTCCTGCTTAATTTCAGGTATCCACCATTTTGTTAAAAAATATGGATAAAGTTCATTAATAAATTTGAGACCCTTATACGGTTCTATGTATACATCAAAATTCAGGCGAATCCGGTCTTAAATACGCTTTTTACAATGTGCATTTGAAATTTTCAAGTGGCCACTATTTAAAAACAAATAGGCAGAGCAACTTTGTTAACGAACTCATCCAAGATATTTGTAAGATAAGTTTCGCTGTCCAGTTTTGGTTCGATTTGGAGTATTATTTCGGAAGTTATTGGGACGAAAAAATTTCCATTATTTATGTACACTTACATAGATAAACGAAATGATTGCAGTATGTCGATTTCTAAAGAAATCAACCTAATATGTAGGGAACGTTAAAGTTAAAATATTTTCACTACGGAATGTATTACTATTATCTTTTTCTTTCTTTCATCTTTTGTTCAAGTTATTATTCAATTTTTCAGTCAAAATGGAATAGTTGTTTTCTATTTCTGGCGGCTTTTACTGTATTTCACTAACGACACTAACCTTTATACATTTTACTATTTCTCCAAACCTTTCTCGACTGAGAAAGCTATGTTTCGATTAAAAATATTCTGTATTACTCAGCTTGTTATAATTTGAAATTTTATCAAGAAAACTTTATTCTATGTATTTTTAAATTTATTCAAATGAAAACCTGAAATTATGCAATTGAGATTCTGTTGTTATTGTGAAGACAGATTTTTCTCCAGTTATCTTTCCTTGTATATTACTCATCTATGATTATAAAAAATAAACTTTAGACGAAATTCCGGTTAAACTTCATTTCTTGTTTGACATAACAAGTGTGATGCTTTGAAGTATGATTTAAATCATTTATTTCAGGAACCTGATCAAAGAAATTTTAAATTTTAATATATTTGTTTTTATTGTTATCATTATTTTAACCTACATTATGATTTTAATTTACATATAAATATTGTATTTATTGCTTCATAATTAGTATCTTCTAACAGTATCCCTATTAGTGGACGAAAAGTTCTGCTTTTAAATCTGGTTGATTGGAGATTGGGTTGGTTGTAGGATTTAAGGCCGATTGACTATGCTAGGGTCCTAGGCCTGTAGGTGGTCCCTCCTGTGGGGTCTTTCTAAGGGGTCCTAGTCCATATTTACGTGAGTTTCGGAGAAAACCGCGGAAAACTCCGAACGACTACGTCGATTAGCGTGACCTGGGATCGAACCTGGCAGTTCCCATCTACCAACACTTCTATCTGTCCAGCGGCTGCCAGAACCACTTGGCCGCTGCTGGGCCGGTTGATGGGAGGAGACTAATTTCAACCCATATGGCCTGATGACTGTTCGAAATTTTCCGTGTTTTTCTCCGATTCTTGCGTAAACACGAGGTTTGTCAAGTTAGAAAGACCCTCACATCTATTTTTCCCCCAAAGCCTGGGTCCTAGGAAATATTTAAAATATCTGTAAGCAAACGTCATAAATTGTAGAAAACACGTTAGAATTTTTCAGGTCGAAGTAATAATATGACCCTTCGTCAGGCAAATTGATGCTGCACTCCTGCTATTATATATAAAATTATAAAAGGTCGTGCTATTATTTCGGTCAAAAACAATTATTGCTAGGTTTTTTTTTTTTCTTTTTTTTGGCCATTTTATGGTGTTTGATTGCAAAGTTTTTATTTTTAAAAGCATTTTATCTGTGCATTTTATGGCTGAGTCATGCCTGCCAACATTCTGATTAATATTCAGTAGTGTTGTTAGTACCCGCCTTTTTTCACACCAGTATTTTTCTTCTTATTCAATCTTAGTTACATTTGGAGAATATTACTCTATAAAAAAAAAAAGTAGTGTGGAAAAAGGGCGGGTATTAACCATGCTACGAAATATTAATTAGAATGTTGGCAGGTATGCTAAGTCCTTTTGAGTAGATAATTAGTTTTAAAAACTTTAACCAACCAATTCACGGCTATTTTAATAATGACACTACACATTCATTTGTGAATTTATATACCTTCAAAAAAAGTAATTTTATAACATTCATATATCATTTAATAACATGCATATTTCTCCACATTTATTTAAAGCCTGCTCAAATGAATTTAAATTTTCTGAAACGGGAATTTTACTTCTCCCCCCCCCCCTTTGTGCACAACCAAAATATCAACAAGTACTCAAGCATTGCAACACGTCTGCTATTGTATAAAATTTACATGTAATTATGTATATAAAATTATTATTATGTATTTCTTAATTTTAAAAATAAATTCTTTCATACTTCGAAATGTCTTGCTACGATTCAAAAATGCTTTCAAAAGTGTAGCTTTTTTTGCAATATTTCATTTGTTGAATTGTCACATTAATGAAAATATCTACGATAGGTCATTTTATGATACGTTCAATGTCTTCAATTAGAATGACTACCCAGAACTGAGATCCTCGCATTTTTAACCCTTTAACGTTCATTGGTTTGTTGTTGCAATTTTTCAGTATTTTTACAAAGTGTTAATAGAATATTAAACTCTTATTCATTCTCTTTGCCCTACATGGCAACACTTCTGCAAAATCCAAAAAATGCTAATTCAGATGAAGCTAGATATAGAAGTCACTTTAATTTTCTAAAATTGTATCAATTTTAAAAATACAGAAAAAATATTTATTTTAAATAATAGCACATGAACTTGCTATAATCATTCTCAGTCATAAATTGTAACTTTCGATTTATTATATAAATAAACAGAACTGTCCGAAAAGTTATGTAAAATGTTTGATTTCTGAGAGAAACTAAACTCCAGTAAAGGTCGAATTTCGCAAGACATAAGATAAGAGTAGAAAATGAGCATTTCCTGGATTTTCTGCAATTTCTTAAAATATCACTTTCTGGAATTATATATATATATGGGTATATCTTTATATACATTTTTTTCTTTTTAAATAATTTATATGTACTAAACATTTTGCAATTACGAATATAATTTTTCTTCTGGTAAAACAATTAATAAGTATAGTTAATTTTATGTATAAATTGGTAAATTTGTAAATAAAGTAAAAAATTAAATAATAAAGTCAGAGCTGTAGCAACAATGTTTGACTAGGTGGCTGGTGCTGTGACACTGCTTACACCACACATGCTTTTTTTCTGAATAAATCATTATTTGAATTTCTATAAGTAAGTCAAAATATAAATTTTTTAGATTTCTAAAGTATCTGATTTATTCTCTGAAACTTTTATATTAGTTTGTTTAAGGAGAAAAATAGCCCGTTACTGTTCATCGGTTTCACTGCGAAACCACAAAATTCTGGAAAATAAAAAATGCCTTTTTTTTTTTTTTTAATATTTATGATCAGTGGAGCGTCTAAAAGTCATTTTTTAAATTAATTTCACAATTTTCAAAAGGAAATATGTAGTGGACTTTAAAGGGTTGATTGGCCTCTATGCCAAAATTATGTAATATATTTCTTTTTTATGTTCCTGGATTTTCTCTTATTCAGTTTTATTTAACCTTTTTTTTTCCCAGTTTTTTACATGAGTCTTGGTTAATTAAGCAAAATTGCGACAGTGCGTCTGTAAAAGAAACTTATTTCCTGTTTCATGCAGGAAGCGGGATATTTCGATATTAAATTTTAACGTGTTCTTTCACATAAACATTTCTTAGGTAAACTCTTTATGGACGAATTTATCTTGGTATTAAGATATATTCAGTATCCAGTGGTATCAGATACCCACGTGTAGTTTTTACCACTAATTAGTATGGCCTTGTTAAAGCTGTCTTAAGCCGACCAAATATGATTCTTCGAAAATTACTCATAGGTTTCGAAAAAAATTGTCACAGCTAATCATCTCGTTTTATTTTACTATTTAAAGGCGTTCGGTATTCAGTGTAGTGTTGCCAAGTTTTAGGAATATTTTTTTAACAATCGGCCACTAATTTTGAAGAATGGTGTTTTGATAAATACATGATAGTCGATTTAGACAAACATTATAATAAAAAAAAAAAGTGATGGAAATGTCCCTAAAAGTTTGCATCGCAGATCCAGTGCTATTTTAAAATGACCTTAGGTATAATGAATCTAACTCTACGGAATCTAGTCATAGGTTTTGAATAAAAAATATTCGTCGCAGATGAACAACTGACAAACACTCCCACGGTCATTGCCCATGCTACTTCCTTTTGCACAGTTATTTTATGTATCGAACCGTTTGAAATGTTATTTTAAATTTTCACGAGGTTTTTTTTAATTGATTTAACAAGTCTCCGGTTAATAAAGATAAACTTCAGCTGAAACTTAGAACAGGATGTAATTTTTTTTTTTTTTTTTTTTTTTTTAACCTATGTATCGGTTGAGATATTCCAATGTTTCCTTTAAAAACAATGTGTTTGTGTAAGCACATTTTAAAGAAACGATTTGATAAACTGTTAGTTTTATTCTATTTTCTTTTAATTTTTGCAAGAATTATCTTTGGTTAATAAGTCAAAATTTTAGCTGAAACTTTTTTTTTTTTCAAAAAAAATTTAATTGCCTACTTCATGCGTCATAAACGATGTTTTTTTTAATCATAGTTCAATGTCCACACGTATACGTTATGATAAACCCTGAATAGTTCACTTTATTGTAAAGTTAGCTGCAGTGGGGAATAGTTCTTCTCTCTCTTGCACTTGGGAGAATTAAACTGGAGCGTTAAAGGTATATATTTAGCATTTATTTTTATTTTACATCGATTACTCTTAAACATGTGTATTTTCTACTTCATGATCTTTTCTACGTGAGTTTATTTTTTCTAATATATGATTTTCTAGTGTAATGATCGATTTAATTATAAACCATTCTCTGTTTGCTGTTAAAACTCAAATTTACGTTCTTCTGATTATTATCGGTATAAAAAGCGTTAATTCAAAATGCAACCGTTAGTCATTACCGTTTTTTTTTTTTTCTATAATTACGTTTCGATAAATTAAAATGTAATAAGTCTCTCTCTCTCTCTCTCTCTTTTTTTTTTTTTTTTTTTTTTTTTTTTAAGAGAAAAATGTTTTAACCAATGCGTTTTGCTAGAATTTAACCTATGGTGCAGAAAATATGGACGACACAACAAAATACGAAAAATGTGTGCTGGGCATATTTATAAGTCAGATGGGAAATGTAAATACAGGGAAATAAGATGTTAAAATGGAAAACTGCCAAATATTTGGCACTAAGAAAGAACAAAAAAATAATTGCAAATATCCTTCTTTTGGTATTCAATAGATGCAAAGGGATGCAGAAGATATATTTTAGATATATCTAAAATAATCTAGAGCAACGTAATCCAAGAAGTAACTAGAATTACATGACTAAAGCATTTAATAGGGAAAAGTCTGTTGAAGAATTTTATCCAGAAATGCATATAAAATGAACGAAATTAATAAGATGTGATTCCATAAAAATGGTCGAATCATTATTTTAAATTTTTGTGTAAGTAATTTTTTATCTAAGTATGAAGAGCATTAGTATTCGTGAAAATTTAGATTTTCTTTTTTTTTTTTTTATGTTTTTACTAGTTTGAGGTGTGAGAAATTCGAAAATTCACAACATTGATGCGGTGCCTGCTTGTATGGTTAGTCTGTTATTTATACGAAAACCACACTATAAAAATAACTAGCAAATCAGATAAGGAAAATAATATTGAACTAAGAAAAATGTAACTTATTGCGTGGGACATTTGTCTCCTACTGGGTCTGAGGATTAAACGAGTACATTTCTTTTAATAAGGCCTATAGTATAAAACTTATATATCTGGAGCAACTGAGGAGAGTCCGCCTAGGCAAACTAGTTTTTTTTTTTTTTTTTTTTTCCAGTGATTTTCTCTTTAACTAATATATATATCTTACCTGTTTTATATCTAAACCATTCTTGATTAACGAAGCGAAATAATGAATTAAACATTAAAATAAAAAACTATCTCATACAGAATGCATTTATATCGTTGTCCCGTATATTTATGAAAACGTAGTTTAATGATGCACTGTAATAAGACGGTTGCTTTTTGTTGATGGAAAGTGAATTGTGTATAATTAATTTTAAATACAAAATCTTTTTCTCGTTTTTTTTTTCCTCTTCCTTCCACTTATATATTCTTCCGATAAACGTGATTGGATTACTGTTCCTCCCCCCACCCTAAAACCCTGATTTTTTACATTTTTATGCTAATTTTTTGACAGTGAAGGAATAATTTACTTTGGAAATTTTATAACAAATTACATTTTTGGTTTTATGCATTATGTGAAATTCTTTGTATAAAATATTGGATACACACGTTTAAATCAAATATTGAAGCATTTTGTTGGTATTAACACTATTTTGGATTATTCCAAAACCTTTATTTGACTTTTTAATTCCTATTTCTCTTTCTCCCGTATAGTTTACTTTTTTTTAATATATGTAATAATTTTATTTATTTTGTTCTTTTTCTTGTCTGTGTGATCACTATGCCTGTGAAATACAAATGTCAGTGGAATATTTGGATTTATTACAATTCATTACTCCTTCCAATTCCCTATTTGCCTGTTTTAAACTATGAATTCAGATTTCCACAATTTAAAAACTTCATCCAAAATTATTATTCTTACTAAAAGTGAATCGACGCTGATTTTTTAAATAGACCATAATTAAATATATTTATAATCATCCTGTACAAATGCCTCTATATAAAATTTTCCTTTAATAAATATTTTCTTAGATTCTTTTCTTAGATATTTTCTTAGATACAAAATAAACCCACCCTTTGGCCATTGTGTTCTCTCCCCTCCCCCACTCCCCCAAAAAAGCAAGTTTTTCTTAAAACCGCGTTTTGAAGAAAGCGTTCATAAACGTGAGTTCAGTATAGTAGATGGTATTTAAAGCAAAGTAATTAGTACTAAATAAATAGAAATTTTTAACGTTGAGTAAAAGATTGAAATTGAACGCTTTTTAATTAACTTTTTTCAATATGTAAATTATAAATATACTTACAAAGCAGCATATTATAGCTGATGAAAGGCAGATATTAAAACGATGCATAAATTTTTAAAATTATGCTGTGGGGCTGTATTTCAAAAAAACAAAAAAGAAAGAAAGGAAAAAATATATATAAAGCTGTATATCAGTAGGCTACTGTGTTTTATCGTAATTATAGAATAGTATTTAGTTGATATTTTTTAGTACATACAATTAACCCTTTAACGTTCACTACTTAATTTATTTTTAAAAAATACTAATCTAATTTAAAAAATGGCTTTTAGACACGTAGCTGATCATAAATATTTAAAAAATAAAAAATTAGCATTGTTCCTTTTCGAGAAATTTTTGGTTTGAAATATCTATAAGTTAACCTTATTAAATTCAAATAATATTAAATTTAATAAATAAAACACTTTCTAAGTAAACATTATACACTACAAAAAACTCGTAAAAGTTGTTTCAAATGAAAATAATAGTCCAGCTCTTCATTAAATGAAAAAAACTAGACATGAGTGCACCATCAAACCAGCAATTTGCACTCGCGCACACCAAGAAACTTCAAGTGACTTATGCATTTAGCTTCCTTTGAAGCATTATTTGTTAAATTTTGGAATAGTTTTGCTGTCTACCGAACAGAAAAGGAACAAAAGTTTAAAACCTGATTTAAAAACAAGGGGTAAATGTTAAACTGCTGCATAAAAATTGTTCAATTATGTATGTCAAATGTTTGGTTTCTCTGCGAAACCAATGAATGTTAAAGGGTTAACAGGAATAGAGAGAGGTGCAAAATAAAACAGATATTCTAGTAATTACCTATAATACCCCCAATAAAGCCATGTACTTGCTATGAACTGTTAACTACATATTTTGCTGCATTTACATAAATAGAATCGCATTAATAACTGGACATTGGTGTGTGGTCCATTGTAGTGACATCCTGTAGTTTTTATTTATATTTTAATTATTTACCATACATAGATATTAAAAAAAGGTATTATCTTAGATATTACCAGAAAACGCTTACCTTAAATATTCAGTAAACACATTAAAATGAAAAAAATAAATAAATGATGTGGTTGTCATTTCAGAACTGAACTTCAATATTTATGTTCGCAGTATTCATTTAGCTTTCAAAGGTGATAATAATAGGTTGATCTGTCCATAAAAAAACTTAGCAGTTCCTTTTCACTTTCTTTTAGCTTAAAAAAAATCTCTGTAATTGATTTCCCAGAAATTTTTCTTCAGTTTAATTGAACAAATGATTGTTTTTCTGCTAAACATTTCATAATTATAAACAGTTCTGATTGTTTTTAAATTTTAAAAGGCTTAGATTGTGCTATCATTATCTCTATAAATTGTGCATAATATAAATATTTAGATATTTTGCTCCTTTTATATATGAACCATCACTTCAGTAAGCGAATTTGAATTATGTCTGCGTTCTTTTCATTGTGAGGATTTTTACTAATAATAGGATGTTTATATTTACCGCAATGAATATTTCTTTAATAATAATGATCAAAAAATGTTTAATTGTGTTTTTAGCAGTTGCTTTTAAAAACGTTTCATAGAACTTAAGTTTATATTTTTGGGGTGTTATTTGTTCTTTAATTCATTTGGAATTTACCTTTCTTAAGATAAAACGAAATAAGAGTGATTGGCTTGGTAAAGATGGATATTTAAAAAAATTCCGCAATGTTTGCTTTAAGAATTTTAATTTTCCCGTGCATAATAACACTTCTCGGCATGAAAATTGCCCCCCAATACCATTTTGGCAAATTCTTATGTAAAAGGACCCCCTGAATCCGAATATGACATCCATTTTGCCCTATAACCCACCGTTTTTTAGGGAAGGCCCCCTATTTTTATCCTTTTTCGGTATTTTTATGGCTGTAAATTTGATTTTTTTTTTTTTTTTTTTTTTTTTTTTTTTTTTTTTTGGGGGGGGGGGGTATTTTAACTGTTAAATATCTTCTGAGGAGCTACACTGTAAAAAAAAAAAAAAAACGGAAGCTTTTTCAGCAAAATGTGCTGGCACCCATATTGTCAGCACATTCTGCTGTTAAATAAGGCAATTTACAGCGGAAACATCTGTAAAGAGACTCTTTTACGGCTGTTTCTGCTATAAATAACTTCTTTTTTACTTCCCCCCCCCTCCATGCACCCATATTGCCAGCATATTATGCTGTAAATCTACCTTTTTTTTTTTTTTTTTTTTTTTTTACAGTATACAGAGTTGAAAAATTTTATGACATCAACATTCTGCGGCAAGGGGAAAATTTAGAGGGGATTTGTCACTGAAATTATGTATTACATTTCTTATTTTTTTAATCTATTACTAATGTTATTTATTAAACATTATATGTTTTTGTTTTTAAGTGTTAAATTAATTCTTTTTCATTCTCCAAATCAAATTCATGGCAATTAAAATTACCGAAGAGTGATGAAAATTGGGGAAGAGGTGGTGTCCCGAGAAAACAGTGAGTGATTGGGCAAAATGGTAGTCATATTCGGATTCAGGAGGTCATTTTACATAAGAATCAGTAAGAATGGTATCGGGGGTCGAATTTTTTTACAGCGCAGTGAAATTTAAATTTTTTCTTTCTCTAATAACTATTCGTTTCAAAAAACTTTTTTTTTTTTACTGAAAAGGTTAAATTCTGTAAAAGCGATTTCTACAGAAAAACAGCAGAATATAATTTAAGATAACATTGCTTCTCTAAGAATCCTTTCTCTTTTCGTCGTTAGGATATTTGATTTTTTGTCTAGACAAAACTGCGTTATTTAATGATAAGTTATCAAGTTTCTAGAGAAGCATAAAAACTAAGATAACTTAAGTCATTTATAATTCTTAAAATTGAAATCTGAGCAAATGTACAAAATATGGAATTTATAATCTGAAGTGTATTTATCAACAAATCAACTGAAAATTCGTAAAATATTGTTGCGTACTTGGGGGTTCGTGAGTTGTCCGAGAATGAAAGGCCAAACTTACAAAAATTCAGTAATTTATTCACAGAAAGTTCCAGAAAAATACAGGTCTATAAACCAAGTATCAGCTTCAATTCAAACAGTAAACACAGCTTAAACAACAGCTGTCAATAGCAAATCCACAATACAAACTGTATAGCAATAACACATAAAGCAAGTCTCTTCCAAAGAAGCTCAAGAGCAATGCAAGCACTAGCGAAGCTGGCTGAAAACTGAACTGAACTGCCTTGGCGAGAAAGCGCTTCTTATATACTGTTCCATGGAACCCAGATTTTTCGAGAAAACTCTAGAAAGTGATCAACCAATCAACTTACAGCTTCCATATTTGGTATATCCCAAATAAGGATTTTCTCGCCAAGGTCACCAAAAAAATCGCCAAGGTGGGAAAAAGTCGCCAAATTTGGCGCCAAATCCATTACCTGCCTTATTGGGGCTTTTTAATGCGTTTTTAAGGGAAATTAAGGCTATTTCAACGCTATAACGACCAGAAATGCACAAAATTAGCCCTTCATCAACTTACTAAGCCTCTTTGAAATAATTTATACAAAAATAAACACAATTATTTACAATTTTGTAACACTGCCCCTCTCCCAAGGACTGCACGTCCCGGGCAGTGCAACCCTTGGTCAAGAGGCGAAACTAACCAAATTTACACAATCCAGAGCTGCCAACCAAATCCGGCAAATTGTTAGTACCGCCCCTTTTTCTACACCACTTAATTTTTAGAGTAATTCTCTTCAAATATATTTACAATGAATGAAGAAAACAAATACTCTAAAAATTAAGTGGTGTAGAAAAAGGGGCGTTTTTCAATAGGCGTTAACAATTTGCCGGATTAGGTTGGCAGCTCTGACAATCTAAAATACAAAAACTAAGTTGCATATAACGACAAAATACAAACAAAAATCAAGTGAAAAATATTTACAAAATTCACAAATATGTACAAGTATTTATATACAAATATTTACGCATGCGCAAATTTTACCAGTATTTACATTTTAAATTTTAATATTACCGTTAATTGTAGTACCAGGCTAGCCTGTTATAGTGCACCACCTTCGGTTTGGATGAAGGTGTTTTAGTGATCCGCACCACTACATCATTCAGCCTTTTTAATACTGTGTATGGTCCGTCCCAGTTGCACTGTAACTTGGGAGAGAGTCCTTTGCGTCGAACAGGATTCCACAACCAGACCTTCTCTCCTTCCTGGAACTCATGTTGTGTAGCCTTTAGATCGTACCTTGTCTTCATTTTCTCCGTTGCAATGTGAATCCGCTCCCGAGCAAAGTTGTGTACGTCCTCAAATCGTGCCTGGAGATCTTGGATGTACTCCTCGGGCGATGAAGGCGCATCGGGTGGACAACCAAACAGGAGATCACAAGGGAGACGAAGTTCACGTCCAAAGAGCATCTGAGCTGGAGTATAGCCGGTGGTTTCATGGACAGCACTTCGATAAGCCAGCAGGAACAAGGACAACTTCAAGTCCCAATCTTGCTGGTTCTTTGATACTAGAAGAGAGAGGTTATTCAGGATGGTACGATTGAACCTCTCGACCATGCCGTCCGACTGGGGATGTAAGGGTGTTGTCCGGGTTTTGTCTATGCTGAGTAGTTGACACAGTCCTTTGAAAACATCAGAGGTAAAGTTCCTACCTTGGTCGGTATGAAGTTGTAGGGGCGTGCCGTACCTTGACACCCATTGCTGCACTAGGGCCTCTGCGACTGTTTATGGCTCTTGATTGGGAATGGGATATGCCTCAGGCCACTTGGTGATAGTCCATCACGACGAGGATGTATTTATTTCCACTGGAGGTCCGTGGCAAAGGACCCAAGATGTCGATTGCAATCCGTTCAAATGGTACTCCTACGTTATACCGTTGCAGTCTTCCTCGACTTCGTTTCTGCGGGCCTTTACGTGCCGCACAAGCATCACAGGATTTACACCATTTCTCCACATTCTCCTTTGCCTTGCACCAGTAGAAGCGTTCCCGAACTTTCTGCAGAATCTTCATTACCCCAAAATGGCCTCCGGTAGAGCTACTATGCACTTGTTCTAAAACAGCTGGAATTTTTTATCTTGGTAATAAAATCTGCCATCTGAAGCTTTTCCCATCATCAGATTCCCACTTTCTGTATAATACGCCGTTTCTGATATGAAGAGAGTCCCAAAATGCCCACTAACTTTTCGTAATGGGACTGAATCTGGAAATGTCCTGCCAGGTAGGTCTGTTGCTGGTCGTCTCCTTCAGCTGTAATATTGGCTTTATGTCAGGATCTTCCAACTGGGCTTGTCTAAGTTCTTCGTCACTCCAGGGATCGGGATCTTGTTCTGGTGTTGAGACAGTAACTTGGCAGGCAACCGGATTTATCGGCAGGTATTTCTGTTCGGCTCTAGAGCAGTACTTGCAGCTTTTCGAGCAGGGCTTCCGTGACAAGGCATCTGCATTACCATGTAGAGTCCCTTTACGATGACGTATCTCAAAGTCATATTCCTGGAGGCGTTGTATCCACCTGGCAATCTGTCTTTCCGCGTTCTTGAACTGAAGCAACCACGTTAAAGATGCATGGTCAGTCCTGAGCAGGAATCTTCTGCCATAGAGGTAATGATGGAATGTTCTATGGCTTTTACGATGGCGAGTAGCTCTTTCCTGGTGGTACAGTAATTTCGCTCTGGTTTAGACAGGCATTTACTCCAATAGGCAATGACACGTTCTTGACCATCAATTTCCTGCGACAGAACAGCACCGACACTCTCATGGCTGGCATCTGTATCAAGTATGAACTGTCTGTCGGGCTATGGATACGTTAAGATAGGCGATGATGTTAAAGCCTCTTTAAGTCGCTTGAACGCTTTTTCACATTCATCTGTCCACAGGAACTTCTGTTTGGCTTCCGTCAGCTTGTGGAGTGGTCTGGCAATATTTGAGAAACCCTTGACAAACTTCCTGTAGTAAGTGCATAACCCCAGGAAACTTCGTAGTTGGTGGATATTTTCAGGGCGACTCCAGTTCTCGACTGCAGAGATCTTCTCAGGATCCGTTCTCACACCTTCGGCAGAGATGATATGGCCGAGGTAGCTCACTTCACGACGGAACAAGTTACACTTGCCTGGATTCAATTTGAGGTTAGCCATTCTGAGTTTCTCCAACACCTTTCGGATGTTTCGTAGATGCTCTTCAAAGGTGCGCCTCACAATGATAATATCATCCAAATACACCAGACAGGCTTCATAGGAAAGTCCTTTCAGCACTGTCTCCATCAGGCGTTCGAAGGTGGCAGGTGCATTACATAATCCGAACGGCATAACTTTAAATTGCCACAGTCCTTGTCCCGTGGTGAATGCAGTTTTCTCACGATCATCAGGATGTAATTCTACTTGCCAGTAACCGCTCTTCAGATCCAACGTCGAGAACCATTTATTGCCAGCAAGTGTGTCTAATGTGTCGTCAATTCTGGGAAGAGGGTAACTGTCTTTCTTCGTGACGTCATTCAAACGACGATAATCCACGCAAAATCTGGTTGAACCATCCTTTTTCCGCACCAGTACTATGGGAGAGGCCCAAGGACTCGTTGATGGCTCGATGACGTCATTGTGTTGCATTTCATTTAGAAGTTCAGTGACCTCTTCTTGTTTAGCAAATGGAAGTCTTCTTGGATGTTGTTTGATTGGAGGATGATTTCCTGTATCAATTCTGTGCTGCGTGATGTTCGTTCTTCCGACGTCTTCAGGTGTTCGAGAAAAAAGGTCTTTAAATTCTTGGAGTAGCTTCTCCGCAGCACATCTCTGTTCCTTTCCTAACTCTGCATTCTTGAGTAATTCCGTTATTAATTGTTCAGAAGACTTGGATTCGGTTGATTGCGTGGGGCGGTTGATGCATGTAACAGGAGTGCAGGTTGCTAACACCTCATCCTTCTTCACTGTCCGGACCTTATCGCTGATGTTTGCGACTCTCACAGGAATAGTACTCTTTGAGAGATCAACTAGAGATGAAGCTACCAGAACTCCTCTTGGGCTATTGTCGGTATTCGGGTATTCAATTAGTCCATAGCGGAAGTATTGCTTTGTAGGTGGTGTTCCTGAAACTATTGTCTCTGTGTGTGGGGGGATGGAAATTTCAGACTTGGCTGTTATCTGGCAAATTTGCTGAATGTCCTAATTTTCAGTATTGAACACAGCTATGTCTTCCGAACTCGAATGCAGTTCATTATTCTTGAAGTCCAATTTGAAGTTAAATTTTCTTAGAAAATCAATTCCAATGATTAAAGGATCTCTTATATCAGCCACATATGCCATATGATGGTAACTGATATTCCCAAAAGTGATAGTCAAGTTCATTTTTCCATATATTTTGATTTCGTCTCCGGTCACAGTCTGGAGTTTAACGCAGGGCGGCGTCCAGATGATCTTTTCTTTTAGTTCTTGAGCCAAATCCGCTCTAATGATGGTAACGTTGGCTCCCGTGTCCAGAATCATCCGGCAGGTGGTGTTGTTAACTTGGCCATAGACGTGAAGTCCATTATCGCCGCCACTCATCGATGAAACATGAAATACTGTAAATTGGGGCTCTTTAATTTCAGGCAACCTCCGCCCCGCGAGATGGCCTCCTCTCAGTTTCCCTGCAGTGACGGTGAAGCCGGGTGATTTCCTATAGTTGTTCGTACAGGGCAGTTCCTCTTCACATGACCATCCCCTCCACAGCCCCAACACTTTATCTGCCGATCCTTTATTTCCTTATTATTCTCCAGGCTGCGCAATCTCTTTAAGATCTCTGCGATACTTCTCTTCATTTCATTTTCATAAGCAGGCGTATCATTTAACGAGACTGCTCTTAGGGTATGGCGGTCTTTACGGGAGGCTTGTTGGGCTGCCTCTATCCTAAGTGCATAGTCTAAAGCTGATTCTACGTCTTTGATGTTGGAGAGTCTCAGCGCTTTTTGAATTTCTGGATCCCGAACAGCATCGATAAAGTACTGAAGGGCTAAGTCGTTTCAAGTGTCAGCATGACAGTCTGACAATGCTAGGTGTGACAATCTCTGAATGTCCGCTGCCCCCGTTTTCTGGTAACGGGATTTTAGCTGGAGGCGACTATAGTCCTTAGAACACTTCTCTCCGAACCGTAGCTCCAGTGCTCTAGTCAGGGCCTCAAAGTCGTTCCTTTCTTCTTCAGAAACATTTCTCAGTATCTCGGTTGCATCTCCCCTTAATGCTGCTGCTAAGTGGACTGACTTAGCGGTAGAGTCCCAGCCGTTAGCTTCAGCTACGATGGAAAACTGCGTCTTATATACATGCCAGGAGGAACTGCCGTCGTAGGTGGATAGCTTAATAAATTCCTGATTCTGGATTCTTCTCTCTTTCTTTTCAGTTTCCTGGGGCATGGATTCTAACTTTTCTTCCACTTTTCTCTCCAGATCTTCTTCTATTCTCTTCAATTTACCTTCTATCTCTGAAAACCTTCCTTTCAGTTCCTGATCAAAATTTTCTTTAACTTTCTCCCCGATACTCCATTCTATCCTCGTAACACTCTCTTCAACCTTCATAACATTTTCTTCTATCTTCATAGCTTTCTTTTCAAAACTTTCTTCTATTTTCAAAACTTTCTCTTCAAAATTTTCTTCTATCTTTATAACTTTCTCTTCTATTCCATCCATTCTATTTTCCATCACCGTTAATTTACCCTCCATTGATTCTTTCACCGTTGAAAGCTCTCTCTTCATCTCATCTTGATTAGATTTAATTTCTTCCTGAACTTCATCCATAGTATCTTTCATTTCCTTCATTTCTTCAGTCAAGCCGTCTTTCATTTCTCTTTGCGATGTTTCCATTTTCTCTTGTGCTGCCTTCATTTCTTTCATCTCTTGACTCAGGCTATTTTTCATCTCTCTTTGCGATGCTTCCATCTTTTCCTGTCCTGTTTCCATTTTCTCTATCAATCCAGATCTTAACTCATTCATCTGAGCAGTGAGACCTTCTAGAAATTTCTTCATTTCTTGCTCCATAGCTCTCGTTATCACCATTCACAGACATCCCCACTCCTGACACCAGAAATGTTGCGTTCTTGGGGGTTCGTGAGTTGTCCGAGAATGAAAGGCCAAACTTACAAAAATTCAGTAATTTATTCACAGAAAGTTCCAGAAAAATACAGGTCTATAAACCAAGTATCAGCTTCAATTCAAACAGTAAACACAGCTTAAACAACAGCTGTCAATAGCAAATCCACAGTACAAACTGTATAGCAATAACACATAAAGCAAGTCTCTTCCAAAGAGGCTCAAGAGCAATGCAAGCACTAGCGAAGCTGGCTGAAAACTGAACTGAACTGCATTGGCGAGAAAGCGCTTCTTATATACTGTTCCATGGAACCCAGATTTTTCGAGAAAACTCTAGAAAGTGATCAACCAATCAACTTACAGCTTCCATATTTGGTATATCCCAAATAAGGATTTTCTCGCCAAGGTCGCCAAAAAAATCGCCAAGGTGGGAAAAAGTCGCCAAATTTGGCGCCAAATCCATTACCTGCCTTATTGGGGCTTTTTAATGCGTTTTTAAGGGAAATTAAGGCTATTTCAACGCTAAAACGACTAGAAATGCACAAAATTAGCCCTTTATCAACTTACTTAAGCCTCTTTGAAAGAATTTATACAAAAATAAACACAATTATTTACAATTTTGTAACAATATATATGGCATTGATGATTAGCAAAGTTACTTAAATACCCCCCCCCCCCCACATACACAATATATATATATATATATATATGTATATGTAGAGAGAGAGAGAGAGAGAGAGACAGTACCGGAAGACTAATAAAATACAATTCCTTCTGAGCCAAAGTGATTTCATTAAGCGGCTGATTTTTGTAACCGGCGAACTTTCTTGAGTACAAAAGGGTATTTATTCCTGAAATTGGAAAAAAAATTCAAAATTTAACAATTATTGGAATTTCTAATAAACGAGACTTATTATTTTTTCTTAAGATAATTAATCATCCTAAATTATGAAATTTAAAACTACTTTTCATAAAAATAATAAATACATGCTATAAATGAAATTAATTTATATGTATATGTTACTTATCTGTCAGATTCTTAAAAGAATTATGAATTATTCTGTGCTTGGTCAGAGCAATTAGACATACAATATTTCTGGCAAAAGCAACTAATACTGGTCTTACATTTCCAGTTCTGCACATCGATTTTCTAATATCCTTCATAGTGTACTGCCCTCATGCATTAAATGTTCCTAACTTTTTTTTTTTTTTTCTTGTCTGCATGCTATTTTATAGCGTTTTCCTGACATTAGAATGTCTTAAATACGATACAGTGGGGAGTTAAAATGAAATTTATAATGGCTCTGTTTTTCGGAAATGCTGCAAACAAAGTGGCCACATTTTTGCAGCTCTTGTCTATTTTGTTCGCCTGACGAAGGGCTGTGTTTCCTTTTGACCCCGAAACAATTGTTTCGAGTTCTTGCATTTTATTGTGTTTATTCAAAGTCTTTTTACTTTTAACAGCCAGTTCTGTTTTTTTTTTTTTTTCTTTTTTTAATAATAAATGATAAGTGTGCTTATTCTAGTTACTATGTTGCAAATAAAGGAGATAATGTGTAGTATTTTGCTGCATTTTATTTCTTTTTCAACAATAACAAAATTCCAGTGAATTTTTTGAGTTTATTAACTGACTATGCTTATTTTATTAAACAGAGGATTTAAAAGTAATTTCTATTGCTTTGATTCCGTTCCTGGCAATTTGACCAGATTAAGCTGCTGATTTTATTGACCAGTGATATCCTTAAACGGCGGACACTGTGTGTGTGTAATATCGATTTATTTTTCTTAATAGGTCGAGAGGTTCGGCTCTCAAAGCTGTTAGACGGGAGCTGCTGGGTTCGAACATAATCGCGCTCGTCGACTTAGCCGTTTAGACGGTCTTTTTTATTTATTTATTTTTTTTTTTAATAGAAATTTCCTTGAATACGGGATAGAGCCGCTTTGAAAAATAACTCCACAGAGAGCACACCACTCGGATAAGACCTTAACGTAGACAGTTGGCCCTAAATCCTAACACCACAAACACACACACAGCACTTATTAATTATTTATCACAATTTTTTCACTAAAATCTCTTGCACTCTATAAGATTTGCTGGAATAATTTGTTTGTTATATCGAAGTATTTAAACTGTTATTTTCTAAAGAAGTAACGCCACTATTTTGAATAGTATTTTCCGATTAAATTAAGACTAAATATTTAATACAGAATATTGTTATAAAGAAAATACTGTTAATAATACTCTTACCTAAATAGGAGACTTAGTAACTATGCAAAAATCTAAGCTTCTGAAATTACATTTTACTTAAGGAAAATGTTTTTTTCTCTCACTGTTAATGACTAACAAGGACATTTAACCCTAGAATACTAGAGTGTTCATATCTGCCGCTATCACTAGAGATACGTAAAATTTGCGTGCTCATGTAAAATTAATTTTATTTGCTTATATTACATTAATGTTCCTTTTTAAATATGCTTAGTTATTTGCTGTTTTACCCAATATTACTAACTTTTCATTAACTGAATAATTATTTGTATTTAAAAAATATATTTGAAAACTATAAAAATGTATACCAAAAAAGGAAGACCGCAAGTAAAATTTACTTACACTAGTGTTCTGGGGCTAAAACTTCAAGGACATATAAAATTTTAGACAATAATAAATTTGCGGATTCCAATTATTCAATACACTGTACAATAAGCTTATATCCCTCTTTAAAAAATTACATTAAAAAAAAACTTTGTACAAATTGTAAGAATAAGCATGCAGTATTTCCAATGTTAAGTTTATCTTAATATAAATAAAGGTCATTTTATGTATTCGAGTGTGTATGTCTTGTATCTCCTCCCATACCACTGAGCCGATTTGAACCAAACTTGATACAGTTACTGTTTATGAGGTTAAGTACTGTGAGTGTTTCAAATTTTTAGCACATGCACAATGGAAAAGAGTGAGAAAAAAACCCTCTTGAAAATCACATTTTTGTGTGATTTCTTCAGTAATAATATAGCTAGAAATTTCAAATTTGATATGTAGGTTACTTCTAATATATTTATTCTCCTTAAGTAGAGGTTTATAAAAATTTAAAATCAAAAAGGGGAATGATTAAAAAATGTTCTAAAATTACACTTTCGTCAAAATTTTATGCATGTGATTTAAACATCTTACTGGGATTACGTCAAAATATCTTTATCTCGTAATATAATTAGTAGATATATGTAGGGGAGAGTAGGGAAGGATGGGACATGTTTATAAAGTTAAAATAAGTACATATTATACAGACATACAAGGAAAAATGGCAATAGCAGTGGGTCACTACTATGTATGTAAGGTTAATTAATTACTAATAATATCTATTTTATCCAACATTAGAATATAACGTACATTTAAATAAAAATTTTCAAATGCTCGATTAGTTCATTATTTTTTTTTATTTTTACTTCTAGCAGAGAAAGTTGTTTTTTAGTTCAAATATTCAAAATTAAGTTTTTGTTATATTTTTATGTTTTGTATTAATAAGTATGTGTGTGTTATCAGCATATCTCAAGAACAAATATTACCAAGAAATCCTAATTGTAATTGGTGAATGTAATTTATTTTGTATATTTTACCATGTCCAGGAAAACTGCTCAGGAATGAAAATTAATTCCTCCATACATATTTGGCAAAGTATTTTTAAAAGTTAAAAGGGTAAACAAAACTCGTGTGAGTGCCACACCAGTTATTTTCAATGCTTTTGAATTTGTTTCGTGCATTTTCTCTTCCATCTATTCATTCATTTGCCTCTTGATATTCTCTGTTTAAGGAGTATCAGAATCTTCATTCTTCTTCCTTTTTTTACATGCCCCATCCGTTCCTGAACTGCTCTCTCCCATCCCTCCCTTTTCATTATTTTTCAAAATGTCTTTTTATTAGACACATGCTACTTTTAGGTTTAATTTAGCTACTAATTAATAAAAGTTATATTATTAGGTATATATAAAATATGAAAAGTAATTATGCTAACATGAGTGAGTGACGTTGAAAACTTGCCTTGAAAATTAAGCAATTGTTTACTTTTAGTGTTATAAAATAGTTTTTTTGTTACATAAACTTACAGAATTCTCCAACTAAAATGATACATAGCAGCAAATATGGGGCTGAAGTTATTTCACCTGGTTGGAAGTGTCAGAAATTAAAAAGAATGTTTATTTTAAGAAAAAGTTTAGGCGTCCCATACATCCCAATGTCCCATCCCTCCCGACTCTCCCCTATAAAATGTTAGAGTGTTACTTTTGAAAAAGTTCCCAAATGAAGTACTATCGTCTTTGAAAATGACGTCATCTCTTAGATATCATTTGATAACAAAAATGCCTTTTAATAGAAAAACTTGCTATGCTTTACTATGATTGTATGGGGCTTTTATTTACTAGCGATAGAATAAATAGTAAGAAATATCTTAAATCCAAATTACACTACCCATTCTATCCATTTTTCGTAAGGAGAAAAATTTGAAAAAAATATATATATTAAAGTATAGCTAATTAATTTAACTTGTTGAATAAAAATTTTTTATTCTATGTTCTGATGAAGACTAAGCTTTGTTTAAATCTGTTGAAAAATTCTGCTTGATACCATTGAGATTTTCCACAAGTGAAGAACGGGTAGAAATGCTAGACACCCCCTTTTCACACCCTTAAGGGTTAAATTTAGGAAGATTCTAATCTTTGACTTTAATTAGGGCCTAGGAAGAAACATTTTACTAAATTTAAAGCTTTTATTAGAAACCACTGCGAATTTTCCACGTGTGAAGAACGGAGAACTGTTAAACGCTCTTTCCCCCCTCCCTTAAGAGGGGACAATACCTAATCTCGCCGGCAGCTTTCGTCCATGTTATTCTATGGGAAAATTTGTTGCTACAATTACACATTACCTAATGAATATTTTTAAATTCTGTTTTCGCAGTCAAAAAATTCATAGCCGTTAAATGAGTACTCATTTTTGAAAAATTCATTTTTTTAAATTTTTACATTTTAATTTTGAGTTCAAAAATGCGATTTTTCACAAAATGCATTTTTCTCATTTTCTAATCGCAAAATGAATTACTAAAATTTTAAAAAATCAATTTTTGGAAAACAAGTACTAATTTAAAGCTTATGAATTTTCTAAATGTGAAAACAGAATTGAAAAATATTCATTAGGTAATGAGTAATTATGTAAACAAATTTTCCCGTAGAATAACATGGGCGAAGGCTGCCGGCGAGATTAGGTATTGTCCGCTCTTAAGGGCTAAATTTCAGAAAATTCTTATCGTTTGCCTTAATTAGGGAGGTGACATTTTGCTAAACTTTAAGCTTCTATTGGCAACCACTGCAGAAATATGGTGAAAAAGTTAAAAATATCGAGTTCCCCTTTCAACCCCTTAAGGGTTAAATTTCGTTAAATCCGTTTATAGTGAGCTCTATTTCATGAAAAAAAAAAAAAAAAAAACTGCCTAAGCGGTATGTTTTAAGTTTCAATAATTTGAACACGACGTTGATAGATGAATGAGTGAATTAGTGATATTTTGCCATTTATATATATAGGCTTTTCCGCTTTACAGAAAAGTGTTTTATTCGTGTGAATTATAAATATAAGCTCTTTTCTTAGAACAATATTTGTTTTTCTTTTTTAAGTGTTTCCATTCAAGAGTTCTGTTTTACAAATGCATTCTTTAAATAATTTATTTGTAGCAATCGATAACTGTTCAATTTTTTAAACGTATTAATAAATATGGGAATAAGAAAAAGGGTGTGTATTTATTATTAAAAGGATTCATTTAAATAATGTAGTGACCAGGGAAGCGGCCAAAGCTAGCTAGTCTATATATGTAAAAGAACACTTCCTGACTGAGTGAGGGGGTGATCTATCATCGCCCAGACCAAACCCCTGGACCTAGAAGCATGAAATTTCGTGACAATGTTCTTTCTATGACGTAGGCATCCACTAAGAAGCGATTTTACAAAATTCGCCCCCCCCCCCTTGTGATTTCACAAAATCCTTCATATCTCAAACAAAAAAACAGATATCCGTAAAATTTTTGCTTTAAAATATAGCTAATACAAATGTCTAAAAACCAATTTCTGGAATTTTCCAAATTCGGTCCCCAAGGGGGGAGGGGGGGCAAAACGTGATTTCACATGCGTAAAACGTGATTTCGCATAATCCTATATATCTCAAACAAAAAAATAGGTATACGTGAAATTTTTGCCCTAAAATATAGCTAATGCAAATATCTAAAACCAGTTTCTGGAATTTTAGAAATTCAGCCCCCAGGTGGGGCAGCAGGGGGGCGGGGGGGGCTAAGAGGCAAAAACAAATAGAAATACAGTTAGGGCGTTCAAAATTGGTACAGATAGGTTTTAGAGGCCTGGAAGTCGAATGAGGATATTTTCGATTGTGTAAAGTTATTAGGAGGGGCATAAAGGGGGGTAAGGGAGAGGGGGGGCAAAAAATAAAAATAGAGTTAGATCGTTAAAAATTGGTATATAAAGGTTTTCGATACCTACAAATCGATTGCGGATATTTTCGAAGTTGTAAAATTATTAGGAGGGGCGGGAAGGGGGGTGGGGCGGTAAGGGGGGACTATGGGGCAAAAACAAATAGAAATGCAGTTAGGCCGTTCAAAATTTTTACAGATAGGTTTTCGAGGCCTGCAAGTCGAATGGGGATGTTTTCGAAAGTGTAAAGTTATTAGTAGGAGGGCCGGGAAGGTGGGGGGGAGAGGGGGGGCAAAAAAATAAAAATAGAGTTAGATCGTTCAAAATTGGTATATAGAGGTTTTCGATACGTACAAATCGATTGCGGATATTTTCGAAGTTGTAAAATTATTAGGTGGGGCGGGAAGGGGGGGCTATGGGCAAAAACAAATAGAAATACAGTTAGGCCGTTCAAAATTGGTACAGATAGGTTTTCGAGACCTGCAAGTCGAATGGGGATGTTTTCGAAAGTGTAAAGTTATTAGTAGGAGGGCCGGGAAGGTGGGGGGGGGAGAGGGGGGACAAAAAAATAAAAATAGAGTTAGATCGTTCAAAATTGGTATATAGAGGTTTTCGATACGTACAAATCGATTGCGGGTATTTTCGAATTTTTTAAATTATTGGGAGGGGCGGGAAGGGGGGGAACGGAGGGGCCAAAAAATAAAAATAGAGATAGATAGTTCAAAACTGGTGCATAGTAGTTTTTGATACCTACAAATCGATTGCGGATATTTTCGAATTTGTAAAATTATTAGGATAGACGGGAGGGGGGGGGCGAAGGGGGAAAATAATAGAAATAAGAGTTAGAGCATTTTGGGAATTTTTTCCGAAGGCAGTGAGCCCCGGTGCGACATTTTTCCTAATCAGATTTTGTTTCTCTTTTCTTTTCACGTGATAAAAATGAATGCAATTTTGAGAATTCAGTAATTAGAGTGATTCATTTAAAAATAGGGACCAGCGAAGCGGGCGTTGCCTGCTAGTTTTCTAATAAAAACAAACCACCTTTATTTTTATTATTATTATTATTATTTTAATCTTATGTTTATAACTCCTTAAATACGTGTTCTCATCCAAATATAATGCAGTGTTAAAACTTTGAAATACATTAAGTATTTTTATGAATACAAAATACAAATGCTTATATTGGAAACAACCAATATAATACTTCGATAGTTTTACTTCAAGCATTTATTCGTATTTTAAATATCAGAACGCGTTTTTTTCTTCCTTCTTATTTTTTTTTCTTCTCAAAAGTTATGTGATTACCATTTTTTGTAACATGTTAAATAAAACACCATTTTTATCAGTAAATTTCGGAAAGCCATTTAAAAGTGCATTACATTTCCTAGCCTTGATAATATGTATATATGATATAAACTGTGTAGAACCTGTGGAATAAGAACCCTGGTTTAACGAGAAATCATTCCTTAAATGGTTCGTTTGATATTAAAAGACCTATTATAAAACTATTTTATTATATTCACAATGCTGATTTAGCGAGGATTTCTTTACATATATATATATATATATAACGGGTGATCCAAAAGTCACAGAAAAAAATAAATTCATTATTTAACTAGTATGATGTGGCCCCCACATGACTTTCTTCTGTATAATTTTACACAAAACTCATTCATTACAAATAATTTATTAAATTATTTTTCATTATAAATGCAGATGATATTTATCTGACAGAATTATATCACTAAATGCCGAAAGAAAGTCATTTTTTTGCAATTACCAGAAGGAATACGATTTTTTCGTTAAAAAAAAAAAAAAAAATCGATAACTTTGTTTTAAATTAAAACAGGCCTATAGTTGAACCATTCATTTTAAAGGTATTAACGAGATCTTTCGAAAGATACCCATATTGAAAATTTACTCCCCCCGGGGTGGTACTTCTCCCCTTGGGGGAATGGAAGAAGAATGCTCCCACACGCACAAAATTTTTTCTTAGTTTACTACTACTATTATCAACAATTCACATTAATTTTACAATCACACGTTAAAAATAACTCATTATGTACATTTATACGAAATTTTGTCCTATACTGTCATGTTAAAAATTTTGAAAAAATGCTATAGCAGCGCCACCTGTTGAGTGATTGATCCCCAGATCTAATCAACACTATCAACACTACATTATGTCAGGTTCCAACTAAATACCAAGTTTGGTTGAATTTCGTTCATTGGTTCGTGAGATACAGCGTCCACAAAATTTGCGATACACACACAGAGACAGACTGACAGACATTTTGTAAAAACAGTCAAATCGTGTTCAGGACATCCCAAAACGTGTAAATCCGTCGAAAACTGGAGTTCGAAAATTTTCACGAATCCAATACTTTTTCTATATCTTTCTTAATATATATAAATCTCGTGTCACAATGTTTGTCCTCAATGGACTCCTAAACCACTTAACCGATTATAATAAAATTCGCACACCATGTGCAGTTCGATCCAACTTGAGAGATAGGATAGTTTAAATCTCAAATTATAGTCGCAATTTTAATTTATTGCTAATTATTTGTCTGTTATTATTTGACAGTCACAATTATCTGTTAACTCCAAATGATTCTAACAGATGTCGATACCTTTCGACTGGGTTGAAATGAAAGCTGAAATATATTTGGTGCTGCCATCTACACAAAGAATCTTTAACTTTTTAACCTATTAATAAATTTCGTATAATTCAATTATTTCCACTTAACAGATGTCGATACCTTTCGACTGGGTTGAAATGAAAGCTGAAATATATTTGGTGCTGCCATCTACACAAAGAATCTTCAACTTTTTAACCTATTAATAAATTTCGTATAATTCAATTATTTCCACTTTTTAAATTTTTGGTGTTAGCATAGCCGGCCACGTGTTACTTAGACTGAAGTGTAAATTGAATTCATATTATAATGAAGATAATACAGTGAAATTAATCCTGTTATTTACTTATTTGTGCTTCATTGATCAAAACTTTATAATTTAATATAATATATATATATATATATATATATCTTTATATATAAAATTTATTATGTTTGTCCGCGATGAACTCCTAAACTAATGAGCCGATTTTAATGAAATTTGGACACTGTGTGCAATTTGGTCCAACTTGAGAGATAGGATAGTTTTTATTGCAAAATTCGCCTCCCAAAAGGGGGGGGGGAGGGGCCAAAACGTGATTTCACAAACAAACAAACAAACAACAACAACCAAAAAAAAAAAAAAATAGAAATGCAGATAGACTGTTCAAAATTGGTATAGAGAGGTTTTAGAGGCCTGCAAATCGAATGAGGATATTTTCGAAAGTGTAAAGTTATTAGGAGGGGCGGGTAAGGGGGCGGAGGGGCAAAAAAATAAAAATAGAGTTACATCGCTAAAAATTGGTACATAGAAGTTTTTGATACGTACAAATCGATTGCAGATATTTTCGAATTTGTAAAATTATTAAGAGGAGCGGGAAAGGGGGGGGCAGAGGAGCAAAATATAAAAATGGAGTTAGATCATTCAAAATTGGTGCATAGAATTTTTGATACCAACAAATCGATTGCGGATATTTTCGAATTTGTAAATTTATTAGGAGGGGCGGGAAGGGGGGCAGAGGGGCAAAAAATAAAAATATAGTTAGATCGTTCAAATTGGTGCATACAGGTTTTTGACACCTACAAACAAACTGTAGATATTTTCGAATTTGTAAAATTATTTAGAATAGTGGGAGGGGGGAGGGCAAAGGGGCAAAATAATAGAAATAAGAGTTAGAACTTTGAAAATTAGTATTATTAAGTTTTAAGGCCCGATAAATCGATTGCGGATATTTTCGAAAGTATAGAGTTATTAAGAAGGGCGGGAACGGTGGATGAAGAAACGGTGCGCATGGTTTGCGCAGGTATACACTGCCGCAGGCAGTGGGGGTCCGAACAGATTATTCCACCAATGAGAGAAGATTTTTTTGTATTTTATATCATTTTCCTTTCGATAATATATGGATTCATTATGAGTGTCGAACATTTTTCCCGATCAGATTTTTTTTTCTCTTTTTTTTTCACATGTTAAAAATTAATGCAATTTTGAGAATTCTTTAATTATAGTGAATCATTTAAAAATAGGGACCAGCGAAGCGGGCTAAGTCTGCTAAGATCAAGGATGTTATCAAGGATGGTCTTTATTCGTAAATAATAATTTTAATATATTGAATATTTTACTACATTATAATTCAACGTATAACATAGCCACAGCAACGCGTGGCCGGGTCTGCTAGTATACATATAGAAGAAAGTAAAAAGTACTGACCGTAGCTCTATGCGGTTTTCACTGAAATGTACAGACAAGCATGGGATCTTTTTTATATATATGTAAGAAAAGATATTAGTTACATTTTTCCCCGACATATCGTGCTTTTATTTGCAGTATCCTCTCACATTTTAAATAAATCCATATGATCAAATGACGTGATATTGCAAATACTGAAGCTTTCTTCGGAGATTTTCCTATATGCTACGTCTGACCGTCATTTTAATAAATGACGGCCATTACATTGAGCATTTATTATGCTAGTTAAGCTGTTGAATGTATTGCGCTACTATAAAGAAGTAAATTTACAGTTGTAGCGTCACCCTTCTGAAGAAAATTTAAACTAATTTGATAATAATTTTTATAACCTAAAAAAAAAAAAAAAAAAAAAAAAATTCCGTGTCTTTCTTTGCATTTCAGTGAAAACCGCATACTTCTACGTTCAATACTTTTTGAATAATAAAATTTGTATTTTTACTATGAGTTTTGGATAACCCTGTATCTGTGTGTGTGTGTATATATATATATATATATATATATATATATATATAATCTCTGTAAAGACCTTTGCCATAATTATATTTGGCGGAAATATCTTAACTGGTACTTCGCTTCGCTTTCCTTCTAAACTCTTTGCGGTGCAAGGTAATTTTACTCATTTAAATTACACCGCCAACATAATTTACGAACAAAATTAACCCCTTAACAATCTCGTAATTTTCAAGAAAACAGTTTAAAAAAAAAAAAAAAGCTTTATTATTATTATTCATGAAAGTTGTGTAAAATAAGGTGTATGAACAAATATATGTATTCATTTTTAATTTTTGGAATTTTTTTTTTAGCTTGAAATCAAGAAAATTTAATTTTTCAGAAAAACCAACAATCAGGGTTGTTTTGACTTATATGTTGATTTTCCAGTCAATAGGGAAAACAAAAATGCGTGTTTTTAAACATTAAAAATAATTTTACGTATAATACAATTCTATACATATAATACACTGTTCGCATATTCACTATCCGGACTTTCATAAATATCACTTATTTCCGAATCACAGATGCATTTATACGAAATTTAGAATCAGAGTCATTTTGAGATTTTTACTCCATAATGTATACAATATTAAAAAAATATATTTTACCACAGTGCACAAAACCACGTACATTCAAAAGCCTATCTGAGCTAAGATTACAAAATAAGTATTACATATATTTAAAATTGGATAGTGCTGACAGTTTAAAATAAACCAACTATCTCCAATTACATTTTAACTACTTCCATCTAGTCTGTAAAATAAGAAACACAAAAAATTCCGGGCATCAGGAATGGTTTGTTTTTAAATCTTTTTAATGCGTTAGTTTTGAACACAAAAACGGAAATATCACGAGCACGAGAAATAGAGAGCGAAACTTCACCCAGTGAAATTCACGGGAGCGAGAAGGAAGGGGTTAATAAAAGTAATAAGTGACTTTTTTTGCTATGTTGTAAAGTTTTTTTTTTTTTTTTTTTTTTTTAAGATTCCGGGATGAGTTTTTGCAGTTTGTACTTAGTAATTGGTGTCAGCACAGCGATGGCATCGCGCCTCAAAGGGTTAAATAAGTTATAAGAGACAACAAAATAATCCTCACACTTTACTCATAAGAATCACAAAAATAGTGACTGGTGGACTTTCCTAAATGCCAATCTATAGATTAGTTATCTGCGTCTTAATTCCAAACGTCAGTTATAAACCATTTTCTCTTTGCTCTAAATTAAATAAAATATGTTTTAAATTACTTCTTCTTTTTGATGCATTAATTATTTTAATACACCTTTTTATGAACAAGTAGTACGGGTCTTTTATTTTACGTTACAAAGGAATTCGACAGTATTTTATATTATGGTTTTTAATAATAACCATTATCTTTATCAAAAATAGCTAAAAAATGAATGCTTATGGCACATTTCGAAATTTACCAATTCAAGCATTTTTGTACAGCGTGTGTAAATACATAAATAAATATGTGTATATAACAGAAGAAACAAAAGATACGAAAAAAAACACGACCATAACAAAATAAGATACCAAAATATAAATAGTCTCTACGTTTATCTATAGTCGCATCTACCTGAAATACTGGAATAGAAGCCGTTAATAGGATAATTCATCGTTATATTTGACGCAAGAACAGATATTTCAACAAGCCAACCGGAAACAATTTTTCTCTTGTCAAATTCAGGCTGGGTTAATAAAGAGGGCGCCCTTATCACACTTAGTGTCAAACTGGTTTTCTCACAGCTTTTTTTCCCGTTTTATTAATTATCATATATTCATTTTGTCTTTTCACGTCTATTTTCTTGGTCTATTTCATGTCTCTTTTTAATGCTTATTAAAGTTGTTAATCGGGAAAATATTATGCAGTCGAACCTCGTTAATGTGAATCTCAAGGGGAATAAATTTGTTCATGTTATCAGTAGTTCATGCTATCAGTAACTAATCTTCATATAACTAAACTAATCTTCATTTTGCCGGGAATTGTGAACAGTTCACGTTAAAAATTATTCATGTTACGCGGGTTCACGTTAACGAGATTAGACTGTACTCATCTAGGAATCCTAAACTGCTATTTTCTAAACGACAGAAGTTTCTCAGAATTAAAAAATAAATAAATAAAAATAAGTATAGTCTGTCGACAATTAAAATTTGCCCCCCCCCTCAAAAGAAAAAAAAAATCAAATCGCATATGTTTAAAGGAAAAACTCAATTTTTGACTAATGAAAAGTGGCCAGACAAAGAATCGAATCTGTGCCCTTTTACAATTAATTCGACCTTTGTCATATGTTACATACATTTCTTAATTAGGAAAAATATTATGCTCATCTAGGAAACCTAAACTACTGTTTCGTAAACGAAAGAAGTCTCTCGGAATAAAAAAAAAATTAAAAAAAAAAAAAAAAAAAAAAAAAAAAAAACGAATTTAAGTCTTTCAATAGTTAAGATTTATCCCCCCCCCCGGGGAAGAAATGCAAATTTGACGGGAAAGACCCAATTTTTGACTAATGTAAATGTGGCCAGACAAAGAATCGAACTTGTGCCCTTTTACAATTGATTCATCCTTTTCTGTATATTATATACAGTTTCTAATTAGGAAATATACTCACCTAGAAACCTAAATTATGATCTAGAGTTAATTTAGATAGGTTTCTAGAATGCTCTTCCAGAAATATATCGTTATGAGACCTAACTGACTGTTTCGTAAATGACAGAAGTCTCTATTTACTATGTATAGTTTCTCAAGTATCAAGATTTGCCCGTCATCGAAAAAAAAAAATGAAAATTACACATTTGATGAAAAAGCCAAATTTTTGACAAATGAAAAGTGGCCTGGCAAAGAATCGAACCTACCATATTAAATTTAACATTCACATTACAATTAAGTTAGACACCAGTGTTCGTCACCCGTAAGATTTGCACCAGTGTTTGTCACCCTCAAATAAGGAATGTTAAAATAACTGTTAATTACTATTTATGAATTTGAATCCGCTCGATCTAGAGGATTTGAATCCGCTTGGTTCTAAGGAATCAAACGCAGGTGAATTGAAATTCATAGATGTTATTAAACACTCTTATTTTAACATGTCTTTTGTGAGGGGGACAAACACTGGTGCAAATCTTAAGCGTTTCGAACACTGGTATATTTACCTTAAGATATTAAAGTTATTAATTGGTACTCTTCAAAATGCTTCTTGTATATTAATTTTTGACTTAGAATTCCAAGTTTTTTTATAGGTAACTTAAAATAATTTTAATAAAAGTTAATTTTTTTATTCACAATCATAATTATGAAGAAAAAAAAATCGAAAAAATTGCATTTATTTATTTTATTTTATTTTATTTTATTTATTTATTTATTTATTTATTTATTTTTTTTTTTTTTTTTTTTTTTTTTTTTTTTTTTTCAAAATTTTAAAACACAAAAAGTGAAAAATTTGTATGTATGCTTTGTGCTAAGATGTATATATAAAAAAAAAAACCTTAAATAAAGTTTTGGGAAGATTCAACAAAAAATAAGATGCACGGAACATTTTAAACTTGCCACAACTACGTAAAAAATTAGTTTTGAGAAAATGATGTTTAAAGTTTCCATTTTTGCAACATATTCAACATTTAATTAGAAATACATAAACGCTTTTAACTCACCATAGAATGATGGAAATTGAAAAATTCTTTTTGCCACACATTACTATGTAGGTTCGCATTTTAGTAAAATTGAAGTATTGTATTTTCAGTCCAAACTTGCCATTTTGAAAATCCTCTGTCGCCTTAACGAACTAAAGTATCTAAATTTATTTTAGAAAGTTAAATCTGTCTCCTGTACATTTTAGTGGTTTCGTCTCCAATATCTATTTAGGTCCTTACAATTATGGGAAAATGATTCACAATTTATAAAAATGTGTATAATATCCAATTTTGTTGGGTGTGTGGTTTCATATGTGTGGGAGTAATCTATAACTTTTACGTACATGCAATATGTATTTTTGTATTTTATATGAGCCACGTTTTGAAATAATTTCAATTGATAGTCGTCTTAACACTTTATCAGCCGACGATACTTTAAAAGTACCATTAGTTCAAAAAGACTATAAAAGCAAATTTATGGATCAATGTCAAAGATATTCATAAGAATAGAACGTATAGTAACTCTTTAATCCCTCTACGAAGCACTAGACCCTATACGGCTACATAAGAAAGGATTATTTAGAGTCCTCTCGCTGTCTTTGCTTGGCATTTTTCCCGTTCTTCTCGTATGTATTAATTCCTATATTACCTCAAGAATTTACAATCATTCTTAAAGGAACATAAAAATTAAATACCTTTTTTAAGGTCCAAATATGTTTTTCGACCTCAAAGTACCAGCGGTACACTTAAGTACCACATTACAAAATCCTCATTATTTACTGCGTGGAGATATTTTTTATTGCATATAGCTTTAAAAAATACTCTTAACTCATTTTTTGCCTGTTTCATAATGCGGAAGCTAAAGGGTTAAATAGTATTGTGGAGTAAATACTTTACACTTTCTAAAACATCGGTTTGTTAATAAAATCGTAAATTATGTTATGTTCCATTTATTTTCTGGGTGTAATGGTGTATAAATTACGGCCGATTGTTTGCGCTGGATCTAGGTGTGAGTAGAATATCCTCCCTGGTGGTCTTTTAAAGAGGTTATAGGCCGTATTTACGTAAGTTTTGGAGAAAAATACGAAAAACTCTAAATGGTAAGTTAACGAGCACGACCCGGGATCGTACCTCGCACCTTCCGTTTATCAGCTTAGAGAGTAGACCCTCTTGGGTACAGTGAGGCGTAGTTCTCTATTTTAAAGCTTATAGTTTGTCATATAATTTGTATTCCAGAAAATTTAAGAATTATTTTAAAAAGAAACTTCTAATTTTTTTGAGTTTGACGTTTTTAAAGTGATGTATTAAGAATGTATCAGAATTAATTGTAACAAAAAAAAATAATATATTCATATTACATTTTCAGAAAAATGTCTAAACTGTGTTCGCATATAAAGTAAAAATGTAATCCGTGAAAGCGTAAGTTTTTAGTTTTTCTTTCTTTGAGTAGCTTAATCTTTTAAGTGCTTGTACCAAAACCTAAAACTCGACTTTCTTTACAACAATTTATGAAATAACTGAAAGCCGAAGAACTTGACCTACAGAACCACTGACCTGTAGCCAAAGTAACTCAAGTGGAACATCTTTCCCCCATGGAATAAAATTTGTCCCCAAACTTAGTTGACCCTCACACTTAATTGTTCACCTCTAATTTGGTTATAAATCAAAACAATAGAAAATAATGATTGAGAGAATAAAAGAGTCTCTGCCATGTCACTTCAGGTAATTTCTTTGTAGTCCGCTTGAAATCTGCTTTTCTATTGGAAATATGAAAATTATGCGTGCATCTCTTTTGAGATTTTATCTTCAGTCTTTTTGTTTAAACCTATAATTTTTTCCAAGATGTAAAACTTTACTTTTTTTTACACTCGCAGTAAAATTTATTTTCAAAAATAACTTGCAATCTTTTTTATTTTACATGGTTTGCATGCTGTATCATCAAATGGTATCGAATCAAAACTGTCTT
Source organism: Salticus scenicus (assembly GCA_963930645.1). Lineage (NCBI taxonomy): Eukaryota > Metazoa > Arthropoda > Arachnida > Araneae > Salticidae > Salticus > Salticus scenicus. The sequence goes on along the minus strand of OZ005657.1, from coordinate 201,302,992 downwards.
TCATTATTTCCAAACTGTTATGAATGCAATTTGTAAGCCTTTTTTAACCGCTTTTTTTCCCCATTTGTATCAATATTCTTTTCCCAATAGAGGAACACATGTTACAAGATCCCTAAAATAATTACAGAATCTCATTCCATCGTTAAGCTTTTCGATAAGTATTTACGACATCTTGAGTTATTAAAACCTTTATAATAAAAGCTTATTTCTTATACTTTTATAACAGTCTTGTCATTTATCAACAATATTTTTAATAAAAATTACCTGAAACACTACAAAAGTAATAGTCATTTAAATCGTTATATATATAACTAAATATTTATTTATTATAATAAAAATAGTACTGTTCTTTATAAGTTCTTATTTTGCCAAAAAAAAAATTTTTTTATAACAAAAAGGGGAGCATAATGTGAAAAATATATTCAACTTCTATTACTGAAAATAGATAGATGTGGTTTCCCGTATTTATACATTTTAGAAAGATTATCACCAACCTTATTATTACCATATATCAAAAATGAAATATAATTAATGAAACCGCAATTCATTAATTTCAACTCAATAGCTTATGTACACAGTAACTCGAACATTGTGTTTTAAATGTAAAATTAATGCTCTAACAAATACATATTATGAATCATAATTACATCAAAGTACTAAACAAAACCAGAAAATTTACTGTTGTACAAGACTCTAAAATTGAATATTCTGAAAATGACTACATTAAATATATACACTAAGCGAGCAAAAAAAAAAGGCCGCACTGCAGCAAAAAATGGCTTATACCTTTTTTATTTGTAATAACTTTAAAATCAATGGTTGAAACAAATAAAACTATCATGTTTGCATAATACCAAAGTAATGAAATGATACATATGTGTATTTTCGATTTAATAATTCGCTTTATTACTCTACGAAGTACTTTATAAAAATCTACATAAAACTTTCTTTTTAAACATAATGCAATAACCATACACTTTGTATTCTATTATGATTTATTATATGAAATAAGCAAGTTATATTTTAATATAACTTGAAATAAAACTATTTATTTGTTAGATCTAAGCAATTTTTTATTAAAAATACGTATTCTGCATTGGGTTAATTCCACCTTTAATGGAATTGCTGCTTTAATGCACAATGGCATAGTATTATACCGTTTATATATATATATATATATATATAAATCTCAAATTTCACTGGGCTGAACATTGTAAATAATTTTTCTAGTTCTTGTTAAAGTTGTAGGCTGCAAATTTCGAATCCTCCTCTCTCTCTCACCACGCCTTTTTATGACCAAACATTTTCTAGCGAATTGAGATTAGGACTGTTTCCAAGTCTAATAAAGAAAAAATTCTACGATATTCTTTGTGGGATTTAACTTAGAGTGAAAAAAAGATATTATTACTTACAGAATTATAGGTGCTCATGGGAATGGATAGGTAATTTTAACAATTTGATTCAAACTGACGTACCACAGACGCCGTACAGCAAGGTTCGTTATCATCTTGAAATGTTGTTTGAAGAAAAGTCAAATACCTCCAAAATAGTCGGTCAGATGCCACTTTTATAATCACCGTGTTAGCATGAAAATTTGGCTGATTCTTTCAAAAAGTATGCACCGCCGTACCATAATGTACGGAAAATGTGTCACTGTTTTAAGAGAGCAGTTTTCAATGTCAGTCCCATTTTTACCTTCCTAGTAGTTTTTATCATGTTTTTATTAACTTCCATTCTTGTTTGTTTGTTTGTCCAGTACAAATCTTGCAATTTATTTTTAGTTCAGAACACGTTGAAAAAATATTTTTTAAATACTTTTAGCCAACTGTTTCGGGTTCCTGCTGCTTTCGGCAGCGTTACCAGTACAAATCTAGCAATCGATTTTTATCTAACTTCCCGACTAGCTAGGAATTGTAAACTTTCAGGATAGCTCAGTACACGGTGACAATACATTTTTTTAATACTTTAAGTCAATTGTTTCAGGTCCTTACTGACTTCGGCAGCGTTTATATCATTCAACAGAAAATTTATTTAACTAACTTCCCGACTAGCTAGTCATCTGAAACTTTCAGAATAGTTCAGAATGCTGTGAAAATGCATTTTTTAAATACTTTTAACCAGTTGTTCCGGGTCCCTGCTGCCTTCGGCAGCGTTACCAGTACAAAGATTGCAATCGATTTTTAACTAACTTCCCTGCTAACTAACTAGCCATTTGAAACTTTTATAATAGCTCAAAACACGATAACAATGAATTTTTTTAATACTTCTAGCCAATTGTTCCGGGTTCCCGCTGCTTTCGGTAGCGTTTATATGATTCAACAGAAAATTTAAAATCATGGTATATAAAAAGTTCTTTTTTATCTTGTAATTATTTTCATCAGCTCGAAATAAATTAAACTTGACTCATCAGACAAACTCAGTTCAGCTCGATAATTAACTTAACTGCTATATATATATTTTGTTTTAATTTTTGGTTAGCAGATGTCTTTTTTTTTTTTTTTTTTCTTTTAATATTTGTCCTTAATAATGGCTTTTTTGCAGATCTTCTGGTTTTTAACCTACTTCCGGACTATTTTTGAAGAAAGTATTTTGCTGTACACTTTTTTTTTAAGTTCTGAACATGATACAAATCGATTTTTTAAACATTTGTTTTTTAACTTGAATTTATCTTGCTTGGATGAGTAACGTGGCCGCCTAAAGCCAAATTTCCAGTTTAAACGGCCAAAAATTTATATATTTTGCTAAAAACCATTTTACCAATATTTCGTTAACATTTAATTATTTTGCCATCTCACTTATTAAAATGTTTTTTTTTTTTTTTTTTTTTTTTATTTTTTTTTTAATTTCCATTCAAAAATTAATACTTTTTGTGGCATCGTTAACTGCCTTATTCTTACCATTTTTGAAATAATTTCTTTAAAATTACAGTTTTTCTGACAATTGCATTTTGTTTTTAATACTTGACTCAATGCTAAAGTGTATGTAGAGGACAATATAATAAAATCTGTTCGAAAATTTGCTTTTTAAGCGATAAAATTGGCGGTTGTAGAAGGTGAAAAGGAAAGTATTCTAGTGCGGCCTTCCCTTTTTTTTTTTTTTGTCGCTTAGTGTATACATGTATTGTGAAAAATAGCAAATTGAAATATGTCAAATTTAGTTTAGTTCTATTTTATGCGTGCATTAAATATATAGAAAACGAAAACAGTTGAAACTTAGTGCAAAAAAATACATAAAAATATTTTCATTTTATTAAATATAATGAAGAAAAATCTACCTGATTAATACGATAGACTATTAAAAATGGAGTTTTATTTTATTTTTCCCGTTCTCTTCTGTCTCTTGCGAGTCGAGTATGTCTATGAATTTATCTGCATTTTAATTCAACAAGGATTTATTTAACAAAGCAGTGTTAAGTGCACTTTTTTTAGAAAGGGATTATTGCTAATGCTCGGATACTTTTGCTGCCTAGTGTACGATCTGATTTGTGATCTACGATAACTGTGATTGTTACAATAGTATGCCTCCCTTAATTATTAAATATTTTAATACAACGTTTAATCTTTAAAGGTACATCAAATAGAAACTTAAATGAATTTGTTACTATGGATGGATTGTTAAGATGTATCTAATGTGAAGCCATGTTAAATTTCGACGCCTCCACGTAATCTGATTTTCTTGCCAACATATTAGTTTAAAAAGAGAAAAAAATTCAAGTTCCGACCTACACTGTAAAAAAAAAAATAACGGTAGTTTTTACAGCAGAATGTACTGACGCCCATTTTGCCAGCACATTTTGCGGTTAAATAAGGCAGTTTACAGCGGAAACATCTGTAAAGAGACTCTTTTACAGTTGTTTCTGCTGTAAAAATCTACCGTTATATTTTTTTTTACAGAGTACAGAGAGTTGTCGCGTCGTATTTACCATAAATACGAATTGCAATACAGATTCCCTTTTTCTTTTTTTTTTTTTTTTTTTTTTTTCTTAACTCGCCATATTAACTCCCTTTTTGTTGTCCTTTTTGTATTGCAATTGTTGCATTCCTGTGAAACGAATGCGTTTTTGGTGAAAATCGGAAGTAGGACCGAAAATTAGTGTCTCAAAAACAGCTCTAACAGCTTTCTTAAAATTTGCTACATAAAACTTAAGGTGTCCTTTCGCACGTATTATTTGGTTACTGACCGTCGTATTGATTAGGTAGGTGAATTTTAAATCTCGGAAATTGATGATTCAAAAAACACGTCTCTGCCGATTTTTATTAAACTAGCTTTGTAAACTATATTTTATGTCTTTACGATACACGTATTAATTTGCTCTCACAGGAAAATTGTTAGTTTTCTGACTTGTTAAATCAATTTTATATCTTCTGACCACAATGTCTCCAAAAAGAGTATATAATGTGTATAGTAGTGGGTAAAGGGCTTGATGTGGTTGTTACACAGTCAAAAAATTAACTGAGCCTACTTCATTTTTTCAACAAAACTGGGGTTGAAGTAAAAAAAAAAAAAAAAAAAAAAAAAGACTGTTTTATTTTACTATGGTATATGCCGACATTTATAATTTCTCTAGAACGTAGCTAGTACTCAGTTTTTTCAACTTTTTTTTTTTTTTTTTTTTGGTTAAGGAGTAAATTTTTTCAATGTGTAATTACTGTTAAACAAGGACAAAATTACTTTCCCAAAAAATAATATTGAATTAAAAAAAAATAATAATAATGTTTCGGATAAATCGACGATGTTGACCTATAATACTATTTTTATGAACAGCTTTTTAACTGGGATTGTTTCATAATTAATTCTGTAGAGGGGTGTTTGGTATTTTGGGAGTAAGACCGACTGACTGCACTAGGGTCCAAGGCCTGAGGAGGAGTGCCCTCGGTGGGGGTCTGTCTAAGGGGTCCTAGTCTGTATTTACGCAAGTTTCAGATAAAACCACAAAAAACTCAAAACACCTAGGTTGACGCGCGTGACTTGGAATCGAACCCGGCACCGCACGTCTACCAGCTTCGAGTACAGAACCACTCGGCCGCTGGTAGGCGTTCTGTAGAGGGGAAAAGTATTAATTTTTTTTCTTTAATTTTAGTACAGAGAAATTATTTTATAAAAATTCAAGTATATAAAACAAAGAGTATTTTTTAATCCTTCAAATTCTGTTTTTTCATATTTCGCTTAACCGAATTAATCATGTATTTAGTAATTATATTAGCGAAAATATTTCTGAATTTCCATACACAACTTTATAAAGAACTTATAGTGTAAGAAGTTTAAAATATTATAAAAGAAGTTTTATTTTAATTTCCTAAAAATGTCATTTTAAAAAATCTGCTTTTTCAATTTAATGGCACGAGTAAGAAAATAACTAAAATGTTTATTAATTTCATTAAATTTGTGTTGCGAAATTTTCAGCATTTTAATAACTTAATAGGATTTCGCCCGGCACAAAGATTACTGAATAAAGGCAAGAGTGTGTATAAATGGTCACTTTTTATTTATTTATTTTTCTCAAAAAGGGTTACCACTTACTTCAATTTGAATATTATAACTGTTGAATGCTGCGTTAAGTATTTCAGGGCAATTTCAGCTACGAAATACTGCTATTTAATTATTTTGAATCTTTTTATACCTTTACGAATATTTTATTTTGAACAATACTCATTTTTAACATTCTTTCTAATGTATATATTTTTTTCTCTCTTTGTTTAGAATGTAATCTAAATGGGCAGTGTAACACGTTCTGTGGAAGCGTCTTACAACCACTCACGAGACACCATTATGGATGATCGCTACAGACGCCTTCATTGTGATCCTAGTGCTGCTCCGCCGTTTTGGCCTCGTGCTTCTCCAAATGGAGCTGCATTAGGCCGTTTTAAACGGCACTTACCAGCGATTCCAAAAAAGAAAAGTAAAGATTCCAAGAAAACAGACCACATTGAAATTCCTGTTTATCCAAAACATTACAAAGATAAGTATGGATCCGTTTCAGCTCATTCCACCAGCGCAATTTACGGAGCTCTGAGAGCTCCTCATTACCATGCCATATACGGGCCTACAGACATGTGGTATGCCTCTGTAAGAAGCCTTAATAGGAGCATTCATCGAGATGTTGTGTATACAGCTGAAGCTTATGAATGGAGAGAAACTCTCTACGAAGAATGTCCTAAGGAAGGTCAGCAGTATTTGTATATAATTATTATATTTTTGTTTCTCATATGTTTTAAAATAGTTTAAGCGTTTGTTGATAAAAACTACAAAATTCATATTTTTATCGAAATTATGTCATCTAGTGTTAAATTAAAACTACTTTCCATCAAAGAGTCTCAGTTATTACCTCAAAAACATTTCATAACATAAATGGGAATAAACTAATCAGCAATTGAATCGTTTCCCGCCCCCATACACTGGAAGAGGGAAAAATATAGCAAAATCTCTTTTAGTGTGTGTTGTACACATACCAACACTACACATAAAAAATGGCCTTTCTGACAGAGTTGTGCTTGAAAACGGTTTTTTTTTTTTCCCTTCATGTCTCCCCAAAAAATATTTCGTTGAATCCTTTATAGTGTGTATTTAAAGGCATAATCAACACTATACAAATAGCCTTCGTGAGATAATTTGAAGCAGAGTAAGTTTGGAAATACATTTTTTGCACCTGCTCGCAAAGGGGAGGAAAGGGGAAATTTCGCAAAATCTTGTCACGATGAATGTTTAATGCATATAACCAACCAAACAGCAAAATGCGCGACCACAGTTCTCAGACATTTCCCCGGACAAATTTAACGTGAAAAGGGGACGCTCGACTTTTCCCTCTTGTACCCCTACCCCAAAAAAACAAATTCTCAAAGAACCCACAGTGGGTTTTTTTTGGAAATATAGACGCACAGCCACTTTCAACTTTATTTATTTATTATATATATATATATATATATATATATATATATATATATATATATATATTTTTTTTTTTTTTTGGGGGGGGGGGGATAGAGTTTTATTCAAATATCCGGTATTTTGAAATTCCCACAACTCCCCATTAATCCCAAAAAATTTTAAATTGTCGAATTTTTTGTATTTAAATCTAGTCTCCCCGCGTGAAATGTCTTCCCCGTGAAATAATTTGAAGCAAAGTTATACTCACAAACATGTTTATCCTGAGACAACACCTCGTCTTAAAACTCAAAACTCCAAAATCTACCTTCTCGCCAAAATTCGTAATCCAATCTCCATAGAATCGCCATGGCCGTGTTCTGTAAGTGAGTGGATGTACCCTTTTTTTTCATCTATCTATATATATATATATATATATATACCGGGTGATTCAAAATAAATGATACAGCGATTATCTCGTAAACTAATAAAGATATACTCTCAATTACAAAATTGGTGCAAATTAAGAGTAAGATTTCAAATATGGCATTTTTTTTATACAAAGGGGGCGGGCTGTATACATATTAAGAAACGAAATTTTATTTTTATACGGCCCCTCCTATCATATGATTTATATTTAGAAAAATATTCTACTCGCTCTAAGAACAAAAAAAAAAAAGATCTTTCTAAGTAAAAATTTCGCCGAGTTATAGCAATTTGAAAATGATGACATATATCACTTTATTTTTGATTTTGGCATCTATTTTTCGACACCAAAGTGCTCACATTAAGGGGTTATCTATGAGATGATAAAAATTTAAAAAAAGATCCTTTATTTTAAAATACAAACTAGAATCATTCAAACTCGTGAAATTAACAGTTTTAAGAACTTAAAGCAAATTTATATTATTCTGTATTGTTAAAAAATTTAACAGTTAAATTTCTTCGGGGGTCACCTGCAAATTAAAACGTTAAGAGAGGAAGAAAACTTAAGGTGCCTGCCTACCGTCGGAGGTGATTTTTCTTAATAATTGAAAAATTGCCTTATTTATGTGCATTATATGATAGAATATAGTAAAAAATAGTGAAGAACCTGAAAAAAATATGCAAATTTTTAAATATTTTGATATTTAGGCTCAAAATATGCATAAAATTTGACAAAAAAAGCATTTTTGCAAAACATCATAAGTCAAATTTAAATAACGATATTTTTATTCTGTAAATTTTATTTAGATTATTGAAAGGTCCTTAAGGGAGTGAACTGCTCTCAAAACTATAACAATGTTATTTAATATTTTAGAGAAGATAACATTTTTACATGCTGAAAAAATCATGAATATACATGGCAGTTCATAACTTCTATCGACAAAAAAAAAACAAAAAATAATTTAGCTAGATTCATTGTCGTAGTTCAATCCCTAAAACAACTCCTCTAGAGTATTTTGTCAAAGTTTCATAACGTTTCACTTATAACTTTCGGAGTTATGATGTTTTGGAATAAAGCAAAATGCTAAAAATTTCATTTTGAGAAAAATCAGAAAACAAATTTGAAAACAAGATTTTACCTATTAAACAAAAGATAATTTTAATAAGTTCCTGATTTATTTCAAAGCTTTTTATTTTCTTTTTTAAAATCATTTTATATTCAGTAACAAATTTTTATGCTTATATTGAGTAAAATATTTATGTAAATAAACATTTACGGGTCACTTCCGGTTTCAAAAACGGACGAGTGACTAATATTAAAATGTAACTCAAGTTCTAAGTCAGATAGAAACAAAATTCAAACTTATTTAGAAAGCTAAAATATCAGGCTTTAATACCAACCCAAAAATAGAAAATCGGAGTTTTGACCGAAAATTGCGTTTTAAAGGTAGGCAGGCACCTTAAAAGACTAGTAAAACCGTGTGAAATTTTCGCAGTTTATTTCTTTTTAACTCTTTCCAACATGGTTGAAAAATTTTAATGAATTCAGCTGTTTAACACTTTCCACCAAGGTTGGAAAGTGTTAATGACTTCCGTTTGTCTGTCTCCCTGTCTGTCAACGCCTCAATTAACGTAAATATTCATGAAATTTTTTGACACTGATATGTTATTCGAGTTCGCTGTCGGATGTTCCTTAGTAAAAATGGAGTGAATACTGCTGCTAGCTTGTGTACAGGGAAACCCGAAAGTATTCCAAAGCATTGTGTTCCATGAGAAAAATTTCTATAAACTATATTTTGATATTTTTAATTTACACAAATATTTATAAAATTGAAATATATTATTCAAGTTCACTATTGGATATTTCCTATAGAAAATGGCGTAAATACCACCACTGGTTTGTATACAGGGACACCCGAAAATATTCCAAAGCATTGCGTTTTATGGGAGATATTTCTATAAACCGAATTTTACTTACTTTGCAAAAATCTTAATTAAATTGAAATATGTTATTCATATGCACAAAATAATGCTTTCTATCGTGTACAGTACGATTAGCATTAGATTTACAGGGCACACAGAAATATTCAGTTACGTTAACAGTTATTGGAAATTTGCTGGAATTGCGTTTTCGTTTACATTAAGCGTTTTTAATATTTTATAACAATTTTTAACTGTAAATATGTTTTCAATTTGCATATTTGTCTGTCTGACTGTCCGTCTGCACGCCCCAAGCGTCCGTAAAAAAATTCGGAATTTTTCAAAAATATGTTATTCAGGTTTACTATGCAATGTTCTCTATTTAAAATGGCAGTAATAGGTCCTCTGCAACTGGTTTGTGTTCAGGAACACACAAAAAATGGCATTGCGTTTTTCGACAGACATTCTTATAAATCGCATTTAAATAACATTCTACTGTAAAAATCATAAAGAAATTCACATTTATTACTGTTATTCTAAAATAATATTTTGTATCGAATGTGATATGGTAGTGGTGTATAATTTTATGTCAGGGGGGTTACCGCCCTCCTCAACCACCGTATAATTATAGTGTCTACATTTCTTAAAAGAAAAATCAAGTCTGTTATTAATTTCCTTGAAACTTGTAAATCTTCATAAACTTTTTAAGTGGCAACTAGATATGGAATCCAAAATACTGAATTTGAATTTTCTGCAGTTATTTGTTGTTAAATTATGCTGATAATTCATATATATGCAGACCAACCACTAAAAAATTGAGGTAGGGGGTGTTTTTAGAAAACGGTGAGTGACTGGTCAAAATGGAAGTCATATTCAGATTCAGGAGGTCATTTTACATAAGAATTAGCAAGAATGGTATCGGAGCTCGATTTTTTTTTATTTATTTATTTATTTATTTATTTATATATATATATATATATATATATATATATATATATATATATATAATAAAGATGATCTATTAAGCATAGTAGAAGCCAAGCAACAGATACAAGATCACTGAAACACCAATGACCAATAAGATAAAAAAAAAAAAAAAAAAAAAAAAAATCATCAGTGGATGAAATACATTAATGTAAAGAAACCAGATCAATTAATTAACAATCTGCAAAACAAACGAATCAATAAAGTAAAACAACAAATCTTAACTTAAAACCATAAACTTATCAAAATTAATGAAAAAACAACCCAAGAAACACAAGATAGGAAGAAGGAGGCAGGCGGCAAGACTTGTGACTTGCCTGTGGGGTTACACTAGTTTTACGCCGGCAACACTCCCCCAGCCTGCCACAACCAGAACAGGAACCATATGGATTTTCAAAAATGCAAAATTTCAAAGCAGATGAACAACAATGAAACCACGAAGCCACAATGAAATTCACCGATTGATCACATTGTGTTTAACAGTATAATTAGAACATTAGATATAGTTGACAACTCAAAAAGGAAAAATTTGAAATTTTATTGGAAAATGAAAGTTTGCATAGTAATACAAAGCAAATGCAACAAGCCTTCTACTTTTTTTTTTTTTTAAATTTAATTTCACAAACCCACCCAACCATCCAGCCTTACAACACCACCCCACCTCCGTAATCAAACATCTGCCCACCCAACCGCCACCTTTTTTATTGTCTTTTATTATTTTATAATTTTTTTGTTAATATACACAAGAGTGTACACAGCTTTTTTTTTTTTTTTTTTTTTTTTTTGTACTGACAGAGACATGGTTAAGGATATAAAATAGAAAATACAAAGTTTTTAGGAAAACCCATTTTAGCAGTGGCTGTCATCAGTTTATTAATATTCTTGTTTTTAAACTTTGCAGAGCATAAATTATTAATTCGAAATAAATGGTTAATGATGATGTTTCTAAATACCGAAAGATGCAGACATGAATTAAAATGTGTAAATAAGTTGACATTAAGACAAAAATCTTGCCGTTTGTCATAGATATCTGTGTAAAGTTTATTACCATCGATGATTATTTTGAGATCTAAAAAGTTAATTGATTGATTAGTCAGAGTATTTTGAGTTAGCTTTAAATTAGGTGGATAATTGAAGGAAAAACCATTTTGTGAGTTCTTGTTGAGATAAAATACAATAATATCATCGATGTAACGATAAAATCGAACATCATCATTGCAAATTTGCTTTTCATAATAATAAAGATAGAGATCTGCCAAAATACTGGAGCTACAACCTCCTTGTGGGATGCCTAATTGTTGCAAATAGATAGCGTTGTTGTGGAAGATATAATTATTATGGATAACAAAGTTAAGAAGAGTTTTAAATTTTTCTGCTTTAAAATTGTAAGGAAGATTAATTTGAGCTTTATATTCTTGAAAAAGACTGTAAATGATATTACTAAGATCTGATAACTCAATATTATTGAAAAGATCTTGAAAGTCAAAAGTCATAATATTGTCTATTGAATCGAGCGATTTTATGTATTGAATTTATTGAAAGCTATTTTTAAGACAGTGTAAATTATCAACTTTGCAAGTACATTTGTAAATTTGTTTTAGAATATCCAGTAAAGCTTTATTAGCATTGTTGTTATAAGTGTTACACCCAACAGTGACAGTGCGAAATTTAATTGGAGATTTGTGAAACTTAGGTATGAGAACTATATAAGGATAATTAAAGTTATTGAAGGGAAGTTGAAGTAGTTTATAGTAATTATGTATTTTTCGGTTATTAATAATAAGGTTATTATTAGTTAAACTGAAGATGTTACTATTATTGATTGAAGAGTTTAAAATAGAGAGATAGTAGGATTTACAAATAATGGCATAATTATTAGGTGATTTGTCAACATAAGTGATCACAAAGTCATCCTGTAGTGATTTGATTGAGTTAAGAAGTACAGATTTTTTAAATAACACCAGATTTGAAGAATTGATAAATAATGCATTTTTGATTTTTTGTAACACTAAAACTTTCCATTGAGTGAAGTAGGCAATAGGTTTATTATGAGTAATAGATATTTTATAAATAAATAAATCTAGGTCATAAGAAAACTGTTGAAAGATTTGTGGAATGCTAGTTTTAACTGGAAGTCTAAATTTGGTGCCAAATTTCATGAATTTTTTTAATTGATAATTATCAATAATATTGAGATTACCCGTGATAATGTGTCTATGGTCTCTGTCAATAAATTTTGAGAAAGAAGGATCATTGCATTTACAGGTTACAGTGTTAGTAAAAGATATATATATATATATATATATATATATATATATATATATATATATATATATATATATATATATATATATTTATTTTTTTTTATTTTTTTTTTTTTTTTTTTGCAGAGCAGTGTTATTAAAGGGGATACATGAGTATAAAATCCACATTTCCAAATTCTAAAAACTCAAGTAGCTCCTTTAATAATCATCGTAGGGTGAAACTATTTATATCAAATTCATTGTTTTGAAAAGACGTTTCGAGGGATGTATCACAAAACATACCTTCCCTTTTGAAATTTGCCCTCCCTAGCGGCCCCCCAGGGGCCGAACTTTTTTCACCAAAAGAGTGCCCTCTCGAATTCATTGAACACATGTTTCGCCATTTTTTACAATTCCGACTCCTTTTCAATTTAGGAAGGGATATGGGACATTTGGAACACCCTGTTTATATACAAAAGGTTATATGAAATCCCGTTTTGACTTCCCCTCCCCATCTTGGAGGATGAATTCTTGAAATTGCTTTTTTTTTTTTTTTTTTTTTAATTGGGTATTGGAGTTTTTTATATTTCAAAAGGAAAATCTTACCGATGGATACTTTTTCTATAAGATATATGAAGTGTTATGTGAAATAATGTTTCGCCCATGTGAAAAGACTTTTTGCCCCCTCTTTCCATTTGGTGTCGAATCCCTAAAATTCATGAAATTGTTTTTCAGGTATTGGTGTTATTTATCCTTTAAAGGAAAAATCCTGAGAGTATTTATTTATTTATTTTATTTTATTTTATTTATTTATTTATTTATTTGTTTATTTATTTATTTGGAAGGGTTATTTGAAAAACTTTTTTCCCCTCCTCCTTTGGGGGTCGAAATCTAAAAATTCCTGAAATTGTTTCTTAAGTGTGGAGTTTGTTACATAAGTAAGTCTTATGAATACCTTTTTTTCTTTGAGCTATAAAGATTTACGTGAAATCTCGTTTTGACCATGTGAAAACACATTTGCTTCCCCTCTTTTCGGGAATCGATTTCCTAAAATTCATGAAATTGGTTTTTAGGTATCTTTGTTTTTTATATTATAAAGGAAAAGATATTACGGATGCCTGTTTTTCCTTTGAGATATGAAGGGTTTTGTAAAATCGTGTTCTTCTCCCCCCTCCCCATCCCTTTTGAGGATGAATTTTGTAAAATCGCTTCTGAGTGTGTGTCTAATTCACCTGATGAATGTTTTCACAAATTTCATGCTTCTAAGTGCAGGGGTTTAGGCTGAGAGATGATTAACTAGTCACTGACTCAGGACAGCGATTTAATAAATAAATATAAATAGATAATTTCAACAGAATAACTATTATTTCTATTAATTAAGAAATCAGTGTTATTCAGAATTAGAACAAAAATATGCTAGATTCTTGAACTTAAATGCATATTTATTAAGAGACTGCTACATTTCATTCAGATAATGATATAACACGTGTTATATACATTATAGTGTATGTATATACCTTATAAAAAGTACATAATGCATTCTATTATACGTTAATGTGTAGTTGTACGTGTTCCATAAAATGCATTTAACCCTAGAACACTAGTGTACGTAAATTTTACGTGCGGTCTTCCTTTGTTGGTATACATTTTTATAGTTTTCAAATATATTTTTAAATACAAATAACTATTCAGTTAATGAAAAGTTAATAATATTGGACAAAACAGCAAATAATTAAACATATTTAAAAGCAATATTAATGTAATATAAACAAATAAAACTAATTTTTCAGGATTTTACATGAGCACGTAAATATTACGTATCTCTAGTGATATAAATACGGTAGTGTTCTAGGGTTAAGTATATATGATATGAATACATATTTGTGCAACTAACAAGGAATGTCTCCACAAGCGCATATGCAAAAAATTTTGAAAAAATTACAGAATACTCTTCTCATGAAGTTATGTATGTTTATATAATAAAAAAAAAAAAAAAAAAAAAAAAAAATCCGTCGGAATCAACTATATATTGTCCGTAAAAAAATATTGAAAATGTCCGATTCTTGGCTATTTATTGCTCGTTGGCGACACAATGAAATTTTTATAACTGCTAATATATTTTGGCATATATATTTATAAGTAAACCTAACGATCAATTTTTACAACCTTTAGTTGAACGTGAAAAACTAAGCTTAAGTTTTACTTGAATGTTAAATATCCTGGCTTAAATTGAAACAGTACACGCATTTATTCATATTGCATAATAAATTAAAAAGAACGTACATAACAGTTCGAAAATGAAACAGTGGTAAACGGCAATCACTTATCAATGCGTTATTTTGTGTTTTTAAAGAATACCGATTTAACAGCCAGTGATTTAGATCAAAATTGAAACTGATAAAAATTATTTCAAACTTAGTCTAAAATTTCAGTATATATTACACATTAATATTGAACATTTACACCTGTTTTATTATAATTTACTTTTTTGTTATACAGATTAGATAAAATTTACCAAATAACTTTTTAAACTCGATATGCGAAATTAATTTAATCCTCGAAGTGCTATCGTCTCGCAGTGAGACTATATAGCAACTCGCAAAATCGAGATATCAATAGATATAAATCGATTTTACGAATAGTCTCACTCTAAATGAAATTCTCTATTAATTCTCTATTAATTCTCTATTATTCTCTATTAATTCTCTATTATCTTGTAAGCAGTGCTAATTGGTCTTTGGTTGCCCTTAAGAAGTGAAACGATCAGCACTTGGAGGGTTAAACCCTTTCAGGACCATAAGATTTCAAAGACTAAATATGCCAATACAACACAATATTTTAGCTATTGTGGGTGTAAAGTAAGAGAATATCACCAGAAAAACATAGCAGGGTGTATAGCTTTCCTATAATTTCATGGGAAATATTTTCCCTGTGGACCATAAAAGTAAATAAACGAAGAGTTAGGTTGATTATATCGGTATTTTATTTATTGCTTTGTAATATAAAAATTATCAGAAAAGTAAAATAAATAGCTAGTTATGGTATTCTACGAAACAATTTCGTTTACTTGTGAAGCACAAGTGGACATTGCACATAACACATTTATTATTTCTATACGTTTTTATTTTATTCGTTCAGAAACACATTTGCTGCCTTGGACATACGTTTTATTTTGACATTCAGTAAAAAAATTATCGATTCAATAATAATTGAACAATCGATAGCGATTTTTGTAGAAGGGAAAAATATTTCCCTTGGGCGTGAAAGGGTTAAAAAAGTCTAACATAAAAAATACATTTGTATAACTGCAATTTATGAGCCGTGTATCTTTTGTTAATTTATTCAAACTTTAAACCAAATTTTAATGGAAAATTATAATGAATTTTTTTTTTTTTTTTTTTAATTCTTGGTGGTTTTAAATAATAATTATAGATTCGGAGAGGGGGGGGGGGGGTAAAATCGGTCTTTGGACTACAAAAATGCACAAAAGTAAATTTATTTATATGACTATGAACTTTGATATTGAAAAATACTTCATTGGAAGATGTAATTCTCCCCTCTCCCCCCCCCCCACCCAAGAAAAAGCTTTTTATTTATTTTTTCCTACGATTAGTTAAATTTTCTATTTGTTTCTCCCAATGATACTAATCACGTTTTTTTATACATATTTTAAACTTCGTTTGGACACCTTGTAAACTGCGACATGCATTTTCAGAATCCACTTTATGCCAGAAATTTACATCCTTCATATAGTCCATGATATATATTTTTTAATTTCATACTTCACATCTTTATAAGAGTCAATTCAGTCATATACTCTATTTTATAGGAATTTGCCGATATTTTGTTAGACGGAGGATATGCATCATCAAGAATACCTTCAAATTTTTCATAACTTACACACTCATATTTTTTTAATGTTTCAACAATGTGTTTTTAACACGCTTTTATTAGCTTCACCTGTATGTATGTATGTATGTTTGCTTGTAACTTCTCTGGGAGCAAACAAAAAATTTATATTGTAAAAAAATACGTTCCCTACGTGAATGATATGGCGTAGAGGTAAGGCGTTGCGCTACGAACCTAAAGGTCCAGCGTTGGAGCCCCGTCAGGGGAGATTTTTTTAAATTGGTTTTTGTTAATTCTAAGTTATTTTAATTAAAGATTTAAATGTATGTAAATATTACGGTGTGTCACTCACACGATTTTCTCTTACCCTGAATTTTAATACTAAGATAGATATTTTGTGCTTTTTAGTTCACATTTCTATAAAAGCATGTTCTTTAATTTTTTAAAACTATAATATTATTTCAATTTAATTTCTTCTTTTGTAACATTTGTGAGTGCCATATTTTTTCCATGTATGCAGCACCGAAACAACGTTGTACGTGTTAATTTCCAAAAACATTGTCTTTAAAAAAAATTTAAATAAATTTTATTTTTTAAACTGTAAATTTCGTTGTAAACGTTAACTAAAAGTAAAAATAAATATTTGCAACTTAAAAAATACAGAAGATTTTTCCAATTATCAATTAAAAAACTAAAGATATGTATAACTTAAACGTCTGACTGCTATTTAAATATTTGCAACTCACAATATAAAAATAAAGAAATAATTTTCAAAGCTAAAATAAAATATTTTTAATAAAAGGCCCCATGCATATACTAAACAAACTTGTATAAGAAACAGGCAACTCTTTCATCGATTAATTTCAAACTATATTTACTACAATGCTATTCAGAAAGATTTGCTTCGCAAGAGATTCTTAAACGCATTAAAATTACTTGCATTTGACGGGAAAGGATGTTGCTCGCCAAACCGCATCCACTTTTTGTCTTTTTGCGCCAAATATTCGATTTTATTTTTTTAAAGAATTTTTAGTGGGATTCCGCCGATAAATTTGACTGATCTTGTATTACCTGTGTGAGTAGTATCTCTGTAATTTTTTTCGGGATATTCTGAGTATGCGCTTTAAAGAGACCTTCCTGGTAAAAGACTTATGCAGTTCACAAGAGGAAAAGTTACACTTATAGTCTAGTACACAAAACAAAAAGCATGTATGAAGTGTTTTTAATATACAAAGATTAGACCATAAAAAATAATACTTTGAACTGAAGACCTTTTCGCGCACAACAAGAAAATTAGCCTCTCTACGCCATCCTAACTGCCTATTAGACTGGAACTATTTATATATGAACGTTGAAGCATAAACCATAGAACATTCTAAAACCACTGCTACCTCAATTTGGGGGGGGGGGGACTTGTTCCACTCGTAATGATTCTTGAATTATAGTATCATTTAAAATAATGTTTTCTAAAAGTAGCAATTAAATTAGATTAAATCATATTATGGTTAAATTTATAACTTTTCTTATTCTAACTTTGTTTTGATTTTATGCTTGCTATGTCTTCTAAAAAAAGAGTTTCGCTTGAAAGAATATTCACTGAACTGAGATTCATCCAATTAAAAAGCAAAAATCATCTCTGATTGTATCGTAATCTAAAAATACATGTTACGGAATTATAATAAGTAATTTTCTTAACCAGGTTTAAATATAACATGATTTTATTTATATTATTACTATTTATCCTTCTCTTATCTGATTTTGATTTCATGTTTGTATTTCCTAAGATTTAAAGAAAGGTGGAGAAAACATAAGATCCCGCTTGAAAAGGTAACCATTGAACTGGAAAAAGAAAATCCGATTACAATTAACATAACTTTATCAGGATTGATTTAAAAATATAACTACTACTGATATTACCACTTTTACATAATATCTATTCGTTAAGCAACTGTAAAACTTTTTAATGCCACTATTTAAAAGTAAAAGGCTGTCGAACTTTGAACCGCTGAAAGAAAAGAAAATTGTTTTAATTAAAGCTGGTAACAACCACACGACTTCCATTATTTTCTACTACACATTTTATTAACCCTGTTTGGAGATAGTGTGGTCAATAGGCTTATAATTTACTCAACTAATCAAGACAACTAATTTTACTGTAGTAGCTAGTACATATAGTCATGGACATAAGTAAAAGCGCAATTTAGTATTTAGAAGTTTGTAGCGTATCCCCCGAAAAGTACTTCATAGATTCTCTTTGAAGTTCAGGGGTACAAATAATATATTAAATCTCATATGTTCCAGTGAGAATTTCGTCCTTAAAGCAAAAATGAGACCTTCTACAAATTAAACAAACAATAATATAATGTTTGGAATCACACTGTAAAAGAATGCTTGAAATGCATTATAGCTGTAGTATATATGCCACACCACTTAAATATGCGTCATATATATAATTATGATGCTTCTTTTAATTGTGTCGTCCATCATTAAACATTAAAATATTGGGAAAAATCTGATTTTTTTGCCGCGCCTAGCCAAAATAAAATTGGAACCAAAATTTTTTAGTTTTATTGTCATTAGGCAGTATGTTTGAAACCACGAACAGGGATGGAACACGGGCGCAGAATTCATACCGGAATCTGTTTAAGAAATTTCTCTAACTGTAATATCGTTGATTTAAGAAGTAGAAAATTTTCTTACATTGACAGTGGTATGAATTCTGCGCCCGTGTTCCATCCCTGCACGAAATAAGATTGCTGAGATACGTGAAGGAGTTTATTTAAGATTTACTTTGGAATCGGCCGCCTTTGCAACTTACTTCGATACTTCGAAGTTGGCCGATTTTGAAACAAACTTAATTTCCGCTAAATTTAATGTAAATATTGTGTCTTTAAGGTTGTAAATACTCAAAATGTTTTGTTCAATTAAACCGTATTTAAAAATAACTGATTTCTGTTATCTGATTAAAAAATAAATAAAAATACTGATTTAAAAAAAAATAGTTATTTTTTTAAAAATCGGTAATCAACAACAAAAAACTTTAGAAAATAATAAAAGAGTATCAAAAATTATCCCAAATTCATTAATCACGAGCCGACATTAATACAGTGGGAAATCATTAGAGTTGTAAGCAAACTTACAAAAACACGTCGCTATAACCTGCTGAATCATCATAGGTATGTTATTAAATTAATAATATATGATTAATTAATCATAATATGCGAACTAGGATGCTATCAATTAATATTATGTTATAGCAAAGTGATAGTACATTACCTTTGAACTTT
Source organism: Salticus scenicus (assembly GCA_963930645.1). Taxonomy (NCBI): domain Eukaryota; kingdom Metazoa; phylum Arthropoda; class Arachnida; order Araneae; family Salticidae; genus Salticus; species Salticus scenicus. The sequence goes on along the minus strand of OZ005657.1, from coordinate 201,283,422 downwards.
GGCTTTGTTCCTTTTCCACGTCATGGGACCACTTTTCCTCTTCCTTGATTGATTAGAAGATTATACTTCCACAAACTTCTCCATAGTCGAAGGAAACACGAAATTCAATTATTAGAAACTCTCTGTGCACCAAGAAAGAGCAGTCACAGCCGAAAAAAAAAGATAAAACTAACCTAATTCACAAGTGTACTGCTGTAGTCGTTTGGAGCAGAATCGCGATTTCGCGGATATGAATATACAGATTTTGAAACCCACCAGTCTTCGGATTTGACCGGTTTTGCAGCACATCGGGATTTTCAAACACAAATAACACAGGGATGGGGGAGACTTTGGCGTAGTTTCTTGTTTCCAGATGGTATAGACGTTTACTTAGAACTTAATTTTTTTTTTTTTTTTTTTTAAAGGGATTTTTTCGATTTTAAAGAGTTGAACGGTTTTGCAACTAGACGACATGATATTAAACATTCATTTATATAAGAATAGCACGTATATTCGTCAAAATATACGAGTTTCTTTAACAAATTGACAATTTTCGTACTTTTTTTTTAATAATACGCAGGATTTCCAAACCAATGCAATGTCATTTTTTAAGCTAGACATATATTACATTAGTCACAAAATACTTGCAATCAAAATATGAAAATATTAAATATCAGATGAAATGTAAGCTTTTTCATAATTCTTTTGACTGCACATGCGCAAGCGTTAACAGAATTTCTGTTGCACAATTTATTATCCTTATAGTCTTACTTTTATTATTATTTTAGTCTTATCTTATTCTGTTGCTCAATTTATTAGCCTTACAGTCTTACTCTTAAAAAATCCAAACAAGCGACTTAAAAATCTTATATAATTCGAAAGTAACCACTATTGGCCCAGTGTACGTACACTTACCATAATTAAATGAAAACTCTGTATGACACGATGCAGAAGAAAAATACAATCAAATTTTAATGCATTGAACCGCTAAAGGAAAGGAATAATGTTTCATAAAAATTTTCATACATGTAGAACAATAATGGTGTTGAATGAAAAGGAATATTAAAAAAAATAATAATCATCCATTATAAATATTTAAAAAAAGGAAAAGAAAGAAAGGAAAATTGCGCCGTTCACATAACTTATAAAACACTTTCCAAATCTACTTATCCCTTACATCGGTTAGTCTATCAGTTAATTTATTTTTCATTTGTTCGTATTTACTTTTAAATGTTTCTTTCTTTCTTCTTTTTTTTTTTTCTTTTTTTTTTTTTTTTTTTTAATTAATTCTTTGTGTAATCATTAAAGTAAAATATTTTATTATTAACTTTATCATTTTTCATAAACATCACCCTAACGTGCACAAAAGTTTTTCGAAAAGTATTTTCGGATTCAACTGAAATTTGGTGCAGATATAGTACATGTGCTGATGACTATAGCCGTGTATTTAAAAAAAAAAAAAAAAAAAAAAAAAAAAAAATGTATAAAAATATTGAAAGATCAGCTTAAATCCCAAACGTTCACACAATTTTGAATTAAAAAATAACTAAAATCCTTTAATAAATGCTGTAGAAAATGAAAAATAATAAATCTTATAACTGAATTTCATGCCTTTTTTTTTTTTTTTTTTTTTTTTTTTTAGAAGGGTGTATTTAAAAGAAAAAAAAATTACACTAAGCTGAAAAAAAATTCGAGCTCTGATACCATTTTTGCTGATTCTTATGTAGAATGACCACCTTAATCCGTATATGACCCCCATTTTCCTTGATCAACTACCGTTTTCTCGAGACGTCACCACCTCCCACAATTTTTATCACTTCGGTAATTTTATGGCCATGAATTTGATTTGGAGAATGTAAAAGAATCATTTTATCATTTAAAAACAAAAAAATATAATGTACATTAAGTAATAAAAAGAATTGATTAATAAAATATAATAAATGTAATTTATAATTTCAGTGGCAAATCCCCCTCCCCCTAAATTTTTCCCTTGCTGCAAATAATCATCTTTTAGAATTTTTCACCTCTGTAGCCTCTCAGAAGACATTTATCAGCAAAAATAATCCCCCCCCCCCCTTATAGTCATAAAATCACCGAAAAGTGGTAAAAATAAGGGGGCGTCCTCAAAAAATGGTAGGTCATATTCGGATTTAGGATATCATTTTACATAATAATTTGCAAAAATGGTGTTGGCCGATTTTCATACAGAGCAGTGTTATTAGTATTGACTATCAAAATCAATTAATAATAACTTCTGAAGTATATATTAAAAATTTACTATGAAAAGACGAAGTAACTGGATTTTATTATTATTTTCCCCTTAAAAATAAAAATAAAATTATTTCTTTTATGAATGTAAATATATATTTATTTTTAATAAAGAAATTATTTCCTCGATGAAAGGAAATGATGAGTAATAGCTGATTATAAAATTAATAAGAAGGATTCGCTAAAAATTGTTGAATAAGTAATTGACAACAAAAATATAACTACACATATATTTCCTTGTTGAATAAGAAGATTCGCATTATGCGCCTGGACAACTATATATAAGAAAGGAAGTTTGAAGAAGGGATGAGGACTATAAAAAAAAATTCTTTCAAATACAATTATTTGTTATCAAAATATATTTTAGAGCGGGGGGGGAGGAACTGTGATCAATTACAAACATTTGAGGTTAATAGAAAAGAAACATATAAAACGTTTTCCGGTTTAAAAAGGGACTGAAAAAGAAAATAGCCTTTCTGCAAAGGCAATTTTATTCATGCTTCATGGCGCTTAATTTTTTCTACCGTTACGGTCTAGAACATTCGAATAATTAAAAATTAAGTGACTTTAGCATAGTCTTGGAAGCATTTTATACAATGATGGAACTTTACTTCTCATTTTAAATTAATAATTATTTATATAAGTTTTTGAGTGCACTGACATTTATTTTTAATTAGAAACTAAACTAATAGTAAACGAAAATAAAGCGGAAGAAATGAATCATATAAAATTTTATCGAAGTTATGAATTATGTAAGTCGAGAGAAAAACGTTTACATATGCATGCGGGGGGGGGGGGGGAGAGAAATCACAGCTATTTAAAGGAACAATCAACTGAAAAATAGAATGAGGAGAAACGATGAATAACAGTTATATACCATAAGTAAATATTCTTATTATGTACTTAATCATTATTCCTTTACTTAAAATTACTACTTATATTGATAAGTCTCTCATAATTAATTTACTGATAAACAACTGAATAAAATTTTTACTTTTACAGTTTATATATATATATATATATAATTTTAACGTAAAGACCTTTTTCTTTTTATTCCTTAGGGAAAAAAAAAATCACATTTAACCTTCAAAGGGATAAAAACAAAAATGTTTGCACGTTCATTCAAGGTGTTAGATAAAAATTGGTTACAACATAGTACGACCTGTTGTACTAATAAAAATCCTAAACCTATTTTTGTTTTATAGGTAAGAAATATAAAATTCTATACCAAACAGCATTTAATTTAGTACGACAGAACTAATTTTAATCTATTCTTCCATATAGAAGCAATCAGTAATTGTGTTTTAGTTTCCTAGCATTGGTTACTATATTCATTTATTTATTTTTTCTTTCTTTCTTTCTTTTTTATTTATTTATTTATTTTTATTTTTTTTATAACTTTAGTATGGGAGCACCTTGGTGGCTTTTAAATTTTTGTTGTCATTTTGGCGATGAATTAAAATGACTGTTACAATTGCGTAATTAAAGATCTTGACGAGAATCGTCCGAGCTATTTCTGAGCCAAATTTTTAATTTCGCTAAAGGGTTTTATACTGAAGCTGTTCCGTTTCTTTATCACGATTTTTCTCAATCTTATTTTAATTATTTAAAAAAAAAAATGTTTGGACGTTCATTTCCCCCCCCCCCCCCCGGCATAAATATATTTACTTATTTATTTTTGGCACAATTTCTTTTTCTTTTTTTTTTTTTTTTTTTTTTTTTTTTAAATAAATTTAAAGTTAAAATTGGGTTCTTATTTAATATCTTTGAACCAGTTGTCAGATTGAACTACAAATTACGTTGAAAGCTAGATTTTGTCTTGATCAATAAGTGTACCAATTTTTAATTAAATATAATACACCAGATTTAAAAATCCCAACAAATACAATGACATACTTTCAGCTTTATATATTTAGATAAAAACAAAAATGTTTGCACATTCATTCAAGGTGACTAATAAAAATTGGTTTCGACGCAGAAACAGCCGTCTAGAAGAAATAATACGATCTGTCATACTAATAAATAAATATATCTTAATATATATTTTTAATTGCCATCCTCATTTGATTTCCAATATACCAAACTGGAGTTTCGTGCAAATACTTGTTTTTAATTTATACTAATAAAGGACATACACACATATGAACCGCTTAGTTTTCGTATTCAGGAAACCTCAAAACATGTCATTATAGCAAAAAATCAGCGTTTTAAATTGGACTTCAAACAATACTTTGAGCACCAGGTCGGTATGAGAAAGAAATTATTATTCCTAATGCACTTTTTCTACACTTGATCAAATTTAGTAAAGCAGCTAAGCCAATTACATTGAATAATAAATATTTTCGGCTAATTTTGAGTGTTTTTGTATATTATCTGTAAATTTTTTACACACCACATAGTGTGCTTAAATTTAGTGCGGTATGAAAAATACGTAACAAACATGAAATGCACTTCCAGAAATTTCCTTGTATAGCTTTAATAAATCTGAATTCTTTTGTATAGCTCTGTAGAGAAATGATAAAGGATCCCATGCCATTTTCTAAACGAAAGTGCTTTTATGAATATAAAAATATAAACCTTACAAACAAAATTTTTATGGGCCAACTTTGAAACAACTGTTTTCCCTGCGCTCTTTGTTGACCAATGGTTTAAAATGGCCGTTGGTTAGATGTATGGCCCGACTGTTGGCAAACCATTGGTCTATATAAAGCATTTTACATTGGCAACTACATTTTAGTATTTCTTACTAGCTATTTTTATACTCTTCAGCAAAAAAAAAATAACGTTCTCGACGCTGTTCTGTTGAGTGTTATAAAATTATATATTCTCTTTGATGTTATGCAAAGGCTACAAATGAGCCATTATATGCAAATTTAACACATCAGTTACTGTTGAATTGATAAAGCTGATTTTATGATGGGCCAACCATAGCTATCCAACAAATAAAATACCAACAAAGGGGGGGAAAATATGTGCCTTTGGGCCAACCGACACTGTTTCAACTAACCAAATGTGAACCAAATATCTATCGAAGGGCCAACAATTTATGTTTAAAGCTGATTCAATTCGTTTAGTGGAATCCAAAGATGTTAAGCTGTACCTATCAAAACTTTTGCCCATAATCGTAATGTATTTGAATTCTTCTACATTTTCCTGTAAATAAACTATTTGTAGGATTTTAACAAAACTTTCAAGTAGAATCTTCATATGATACATATTTAGAATACATAGTTTGGAATTCCTCATAGTATTTGTTTTTGACTTACGGTAATAACAGACGCACAGACACACACACACCAACCGCTAAAAACTTGATTTTCAGATTCAGCGGTCCTTAAAACGTGTAAATATATCAAATACAGAGCCTGACTAAGGAGGCTAAGGAGGCCCGGGGCGCTGAATTCCGCCCTAATGTCAGCAAAGATATGAATTTTTCGCAGCTTGATGACAAAGTTAACAATCAGAAATAAAATCGATCTATAATGAGATGAAAAATTTAAATACCTCCATAAAACTAAAACTCGGTTCTTCATTACTGAAGTAGTGAAGCAGAGGGGGGCCCCCAAAGACGTTTTTGCCCCGGGCCCCAATTGGGCTAAGTCGGGCCCTGATCAAATACTCAATTTCGAAAATTCGACCCAAAAACAAGATATCTGAAAATGAAGAATGATAATTGACTTAAACTATCTTGCTTTTCGGCAAAATCTTTACAGCTAATTGTAAAGAGTAATTAAGCATACTTTCCTAAATTCAATTTTATGAAACTTTTTATTGCTGATCATTTAATATCGATTTTAAATTTGCGAATAAATTGTTAAAGTATTGCTGTTCCATATTAAAAAGAATAATTCTGCTATCAAAATAGTGTAAACCGAAAAATTTAATTAAATATCTCAATCTGTTTTTTGTTGTTGTTTGTTTGTTTTATTTTTTTAAGTCTAAGTAATACACAAATTAAACCCTCATGGAGTGACAGTAAAACATCGGCGATAAGAATTCTCACAAATGTACACACATTTCTTCAAATTTTTAGTCTGTGTTATCCTTTATTATAAGCATACAAAAATTACCTGTAATTATTTGAAATCGTGTTTTTTTTTTTTTTTTTTTTTTTTTAAGTATTACTGAAAAATATGCTGACTAATAATCATATTCCTCTTTTACTAGTAATCATATTTCCTCCTATTTCTATAAGATCTAATAGAATATTCTCAGTTCATGATATTATATGCTTGTTTTAGCTCTTTTACATATCTTACAATTTTATTTTTTCCATTACAGTTTTTGCTGTTGGTACTCCTGTAGAGATGATGCCTCGACCTCCCTGCATGTGCGTGATGCGTAGACGACATCCCCATGAACCGCCATCTTCAGTATCAAAATCGTCTCGGATTCCGCGCTGCAAAATATGTGCACCATCGTCGAGTAATGGATCCATTAATAATGGACAACCTATGTTAAAACGCCCTTCTGGTATTCCCGAAAAAATAAAAACCCCTATATTAGAAGAGAAACCTGAATCAAAACTTGAAACACCAAGTCGTATGTCTGGTTATAACAAATGCATTCCTGGATCAAAATACAAAAATTCAGCATTCAAAGAAATGTCACCTAAAGATATAAGAAAAATATCGAGAAAATCCATTTTAGAATGCGATGTTACTGCATATGATTTAATCAAAAAAGTGACGAAGTCTCCGTCTGAATCTGAAATTAGCGATAGTGATATTGACGATAACCTTAATGATAATGCTGTATCTAAATTAAAACAGTCAAAGAGACCGAATTACGAAAAGAAATCGAAATCAGTAAAACCAAATATTTCTCCATCCAAAAGATTTCCTAAACAAAATTTAAAGAAAACTCAAGTTTTGAACTTTAAAAAGTCCCAGAGTGAAAATTCCATTTATAATGACTCTCATAGTGTCCTAGTAGGAGGGCAGAGAATATTTACCGATAATCATAAATGTACTTCTCCAATCTTATCCGGTAGTTTGAATACTGATGATGAACTAAATGACGCTCATTGCAATGTAGATGAGTCAAACTGGAGAAAAATATCCGCATCTGAAGAATCTGTCTGTATTCCAGATCCGGATTATGACTTCAGTGATGATAGTGATAACAGTACTGTGATAAATTCAAATTATATGGACCCGAAATTCAGATATTCTCCTCCTCCTCTACGGAAACCCACTAATGAACATTTTGTTGGATTAGGATGTGGTTCTCGTGAACTATCAAAATCGATGTCCTCTTTGCAATCTGATGATACTTTTGTGCCCAGTATTAATGTTAATAAACCAAATTCTCCGAAATGGACATCGGAATTGCAAGACTGTGATAAATATGGAAATGATAAAACAGATGCTGCCTGCAAATCAGATGATTCTGATGTTGATGCTCAATACCAGGAACTTTCTGCATCACCATATAATGCATTAAACTCTAAGCGAGATTCCAAGTACGAATCATCAAGTGACTGCAGTAGCAGTGGTGGTACTTTGTCTTCTGACTATCGTACATGGACATCTTCATCTTCTAATGAATTGAAATCAATTTTAAAGAACAAAAAAAGGCGTGACAATGATAAGAAAGTGCTTCAGTACGCATATGATAATCCTGATTATCTTGATGAAGCAAAAGATAGTCAGAGAAAAAAGCAAGTGCAGTTTAAATCTAGTACTGGTAATGCTAATGCTATCGGTACAAATGATGGTATTAATGAAGAAACATTTAATTATAATCAAAATTCTTCAAACGAAAAATTGGATACTGTGATAAAAGATATTTATGAGACTGTTGATGAAGCTAAAAGTGAAAGAAAGGATTTTGATGTTAAAACTAATGAGAACTTTGACGCCATAAAAGGTAAAAATATCTACAGTCACATTTTTTATCTCTCTCTCTCTCTCTCTATATATATATATATATATATATATATATATATATACACACACACACACAGGATGTTTGAAAAACCTTGATACTGATTTTAATTTCTTAAACATTGGTCTTATACATATAAAAAAACAAATTACAAAATTACATAAGAAAGTATACACAACTTTATAAAATCAATAAAATTTTCAGGGAATTCATTTTGAAGAATTAAAAGATTCAATTTTTTTAATGCGATCGCCATGCAAAAAAATTCCCATTGATTAATATTCATAACCAACAAACAGTTCTAGAAATAAACCTACAAAAAGTTGCGCTGATTAATTACAATTTAAAATTTAAAAGTGTTTATTATGTTATATAGTTGTTTTTACATATAGTTTGTCCTGAAACGAGATTTGAAAGTTTTTTTTTTTTTAATTTAAAGAACTTATTTAAAAATGTTGTAAAAAGGTTTAAGTGGTTTAACTTTTTTTTCTGTCTTGTCATATCTACAGAGCATTTTATGATACAATGCTGAAATTTTGTGCATCACTTTATTAGCATATGGGGCACTTTCACTCTTTGAAAGCGTTTTTGTGTGGAGTCCTTATGAAAGTTCAAAGTTTATAATTCTTGAAATGGAATTCTCTAAAATGTTTAATAAATATTACAAAATCGTGTTTTTTAAAAACATGACCTTGTAATTTGTATTATAGTCTAAGAGTTATATTAAAGAATAAACCAAGGTGAAGATTTTTTGAACACCCTATAAGCAGTGTTTAATAACTTTCTCCAGAATATTCAATATTTTTGCGATTGCATACAGTGTTTCGTTAATTTATACTGTAATCTTTTGGCAGGTAATTTATAATTCATCGCACTTTTCCTAATATTAAAAACTGCATTTTGTGTATATATGCATATATATTCAATATCATTTGCTATTTCAAAATTTCTGAATGTCTCGTTATCAGGAAGCAGTAAAAGATTTATTGCATAGCTTTTCAATTTGGGAAAAGAGGTAAACGTTTAAGGAATATTTTTAGCATAAAAGTTCTTTTTCAAAAGTTTTGATGTTATTAAACATAGTGTGCTATGTTGATTTACCTTTTGAAAATTTATAGGTGTTAATAACTTTGACTAGAAAATTGATTTGCAAAGAAATTGCTGATCATAAACCAAAAACATCTAAACAAACGGCATATTTATAATTGTTTGTAATATAATATTTGAAAAGGAATTTGAAGCAAAAAAAAGCACTTCTTTCTTTTGAACAATTATTTAAAATTTCCTTCTGATTTTCTTTCATTTTTTTCCGAACGTCATCATCTTAGAAATAATTTTTCTGACCAAAAATATTTATCAAAATTCGCAAGTCTAATTCCAGACATCACTAAACGCCATATATTATTTAAAGTTATTTTTTTTTTTCCCAACAATATGAAAATTGAGAATAAATTGAGTTTAAAAGTCTTAATAAAATAACATGACAAAACAGTAAGTAGTACTTTACACACAACACTTACTGTAAAAAAAATCATATTTTTTATAAATTTATCAGATTAAATTTGTATCCACTTTTGAAGCCTTTATCCGTTTAATAAAAATCATAATTTATTTCTACAGTTTTCTTTATGAAATCAATTTTGTTCACTTTTTATTTCTTAGATACTCTTCTCACATTTCTTAGCCCATTAGCTACCATCTTTATTATATATTTCGATAAATTGTCATAATTATTAATTATACTAATAGGCTTGTCTGCTTCACTGCTCACTATATTTAAGAGATTTTTCAAAAACATTTATAACTATATTTTAAATTACTTTATTATAAACACTAAAAAATATTCCGTTTAAATTGTTTAAAATCTCACTTCGGTTGCCTTTGGCGGCATTTTTCCTGCCTACGCTGTATAGGTTCCGGGTGCCCATTGTTTGATTTGTGCTTCACCGGATATTTCAATTTAGGTCTTAACTGGATGATAAATAGCGCTGCTATTATTTAAGAACTACGTTTTTTGAACAGACATTTCTCGGACAGATAATCTTCATTCAACAGATGGCACTACCAGAATCTTCTCAGCTGCAAAAAAGTTTTGATGAATTTAAAAAAAAAAAAAAAAAAAATCCTAATCAAAAGTTCTCAGGATACAGTGTAGACACTGAAAGATTTTCTTTTATCAATTGTTACCTTTTCAATTAATTATCTGCAAAAATTAACACATCGACCCTTGAAGTATTGAAACTACGACCATCGCGTTACCGCCATAAAGCTCTAACCAACTGAGCGTATAAAACACGAAAAAACTGCTTACATTTGTGTATCAATCTCCAGAGTCATTCATTTCAGAAATTTTTATTTTTTAATTAATTTAAAAAAACTAATCGAAAATAGGGCTTCGATGAGCATCAGGAGAGGTCAATACGGATCTCCATGCAAAGTTCTGTGGCTCTACGATCAGTCGTTTGCCTACAAAGCGACACACACACACACACATTTTCTTTTTTTATTATACTTATCAACGGTCATATTTTATTTATTTATTTCCAGAAATTAACACATCTGCCTTTGGATGATCGAACCCACGGACCATAGCATTAGCAGCATAACGCTCTATTCAACTCAGCCAATGAGCCACGAAACAACTGCTTACATTTACGTTTCTATCTCCAGAGTCGTTTATTTCAGAAATTTATATATTTTATCTGATTTAAAAAAAAAAAAAAAAAAAAAAAAAAAAAAAAAAAAAACATTCAAAAATCAAGTTTTGGGGTGCATCAGGATTAATCAAAACGGACCTCCATGCAAATTTGTGTGTTGTGCTGCTATCAGCCGTGACTATCTACAAAGCGACGGTCATACATCTTTTTTTGTTACATTTAGATATTCTCGGGAAAATGAAAAATAATGCAAACACAAAACTATAAAGTGACAATTGCTGCACAATCATTAAAAGTACATATTACAACTGTTATATTCATAATTTTTTCGAATGTATGCATAATAATGGTTTTATGTAAGTAAATGTACTGACATCTCTTAATTATACCGGTTTATATTTATAACACATATATATTTTTTTAACCCATCTTAACAAATATTTCATGAGATCTTTCCTTGCTAAATTTGATTAAACACATTTTTGTCATGTGTTTGATTGCATTAGTATTAGAGTAAATTTATGGCGTTCTTCATTATGAAAGTATAGTTTTTTGGTATACATTTTTATGTTTAAAGGCAAACATTAACCTTAATCGCACTGTCAATTAATAAAACATTATAGCTTTATTTTTCTCAGTGGAACATGTTTTATTGCATTCAGTTTTAAAGGTGTTAACAGCTGTGTACTAACTTTTTATATGTATTTATGAAGAAATATTTTTCATAATTGTTTTTCTCCTAATATGTATTGACTGAAATATATTTTCATTCCAAATGATCACAAAAAGTTTAAAATTGCTTTATTTTGTTGTCATTAAATATAGTTATAACTTTAAAAAATTTTAAATTGATTTACTCTTATAAACATGTAACACACACAGTAAGATTTACAAAAATACGTTATTGAAACTTTTAAAAGATAGTGAATGTAATTTTACTTATTTCACAATAACCAACAATTGTCATATAGAGTTAATTTTGAATGTATTTTAGTACTTTTTAGAAAAAACTAAAACTTGTTCTTCATAAAGAACTTTTTTTTTTTACTTTTCAATCACTTACCAGATTTGTTTCCACTTTGAAGACAATAGAAAAAAAACACTCTGTGGTGACCGTTTGAACTCTCGTCGTTAAAAACCTAACGATCCGTAAAATTAGTAATAACAATATTATTATTTAGACTGAAACGTTTCTAAACTTGTTTTGCTTTAAAGTAAATACGAAAATTATTTCCACATACCTTTAAATGAAAGCAATACCAATGGAAAGTAGATCCGCTTATTAATTTGCACTTCAGATTTTTCTTTTATTTATTTATTTTTTTTTTTTATTTTTTTTTTTTTTTATTTTTTTTTTTTTTTTTTTTTGGTTATTATTCTTTTCGCTTTTATAGAATATTTTGCTTATGGTCTTCTCAAATTAATCGTTTCAAAAAATCTCTTTTTGAAACGTTCTCACTTTTTGAATCACTTAAATTTTATTTTTAAAAGCAAACGTGCTCGCGTTATTCTTAAATTTATTAACATATGCAGTACAACCTTCCTTCTTCTTTTCATGCAAAATCCCCACCAATGGACGAGAGGTTATGCTCGGTAAGTTAGTAGACAAAAAATGCCGAGTTTGATCCCATTTCACGCTGACCGATCTGGCCATTCGGAGTTTTTCGTGTTTTCTACGAAACTCCTGTGAATACGGGCTAAGACCCTAAGAAATACTCGCAGGGAAGGCATCCCACCCAAACTTAAGTTCTGAGAGCAGACGATTGGCCTTAATCCTTACTCCAGAAGGCTTGTTGTGAGTTCCTGCATTTTATGGGGTTTATTCGAAGTTTTGTATTTATTACTTTTAAACGCCAGTTCTGTTGTACTTTTTATAATTTAAGCCAAACGTCATGTTATTCTGTGACGAAATTTGTTATGTGAATTACTCATTACCTAATCTTTTGTTTATTTTTAATACTGTTTTCGCATTCAGTAAATTCACAACCATAAAATGTGTTCCTGTTTTCCAAAAATTGAATTTTTTTAATATTTCCTTTTAGAACTGAAAAATGTAGGAAAAAAATAAGTGCATTCCTAATATCTGTCCTATATAGCCATTATATATTTATATAATCGCTCGGCTTTTGATCTATTTTATTTTGATGAGTCGACAAAACTGTATAGACACAGCTTGCAGTAAGAGGATTTATGTACTTTCAGTAGGGAGTCCGAAGAATAAGTAAGCGTTTTGAGAAAAGATTCAAAAAGATGCAGTAACACATAAAGAATTCTACATATTACAGTCTTTACAAAGAATTTAACATTTTTTCATTGAAAACAAGTGTAAAGCTAGCTTTAAAATAAATAAATTAAAAGGACATTGACATTACAGATTTTATAGTAAAATAATATTTAATTTTTCTGTTGGAAGAACGCTAGCTTGCAAATTATAAAATGTCAGTATAGGGGGCTGCCTTGAATTTAAATAAAGTTTTTCTTTAAAATTGCAATTTTTAAATTGTGAACTCATAATCACAAATTTTTCTAAAATTCGGTTTTCTAAAATTTACGCTTAAAAAAAAAAAAAAAAAAAAAAAATTTAAAAAAAAAACTCCAAATAGAAAATTAAACATTTACTAAAATACATATCCTCATTAATTTTATCATACTATTATAAAATTGTTAATAAATTATAGTGATTGAAAATTATATATTACTCCCATATATTGTGTAAAAAACAGTTTAAACGGTACTTACATAATTAAAAATATTTAATTTAACATTTAAAACTAAGTACGCAATTTCTACTAACAACTAACATCAATTTTTCATTTTTATACAAAACATATAGTTTTATAAAAGAATATAAAGTAAAATTAGAAGAAAAAAATCTAAAAGCATACTACGAGAAAAAATCAGATCTTTTAGTTTATTATTTTTTTATTTACTTTTTACCTTTTTCCTACAAAATGGGAATAACTAGTGTAGCTACTTTTTAGCAATGCATTTTTTTTTTTTTTTTTTTTTTTTTTTTTTTAAGAAAGAAAGAAAAGTTTTCCGAGTTTCCCAAAGTTTATTTATTTAAATCCAGTGGAACCTTCATTGTCCCAACTGCATAGACGGCACTAAATTGTAGACCCAATTATTTAGTGCTGTGTATCCAGCAAAAAAACTTTGTTATACAAAAGAAAAAAAATAGAGATTCACTTTTATAATACTTTAAACTATTATATCATGACTAATTTTAAATTCACAAGCATTAAATATTATGTAATAAAATATAAATATATGTTTTTTTTTTTTTTCTAATTGTATTCGTTTGTTTCTGTTATTCTATTTACAAAAAAAGGGGAAAGAAAAATAAATCTGGAATTATACAATTTCATTACTTTTTAAATATAAATATTTTTTCATTTAAATACAGTGTAAAATTGCATTACTTTCTTCAATAACTTTTCTTTCCTTCATAATTTCTGGCATCTTTAAATACTTTAACAACTTCTTCAGAACTTTTTTTCATAAAAATGTAATCCACCTACTGTTTCACAAGATATATCAGGAAGTTTTTTTTTATCATCGTGATCGTTTGAATTTTCATTAATTTTATGCTGTGTGTTTTTAATATTTTACCCTGTCCAAAAATATCTTATTCAATTTGTGTTTCTGTAGGCTCAATTTCAGAATAGCTCTTGGAAAATCGAAAGACATTTTAATTCATGGAGTGTCATGAAATGTGTAAAAAAAAAAAAAGAAAGGAATATTTTGAAAAATTAATAAGAAAAAAATATTAGGTAACAAAAGGAAATAGTTCGTTAAATAGAGAAAGCATTGGGCTATTTGATAGTTATTTTACAAAAAGTAACTCTCGAAATCTTACTTTGAGGGAAAAGTTCGTAAAATGGAGAAATTCGCAAAAGGAAATTTTATTATACAGGGAGCAGACTGTATATCACTGTAAAAATTTATTAAAAAATTTTTAGAAAACATTCTATTGTACGGGCATCGCCATAAAGATCCGTTGATTGATTTATTTTGTTCGGGTTTCATTATTTGATTACCACTATTCCTCATTTTATTATTATTATTATTATTTATTTCTATGCTACTACTTAAAAAAATTACTTTTCAGAAACAGTGGTGAGAAAATAATAAAAAGCGCGTAAACAATGGCACATACTTCCTTTTTTTTTTTTTTTTTTTTATTAAAAACTCGCTTTTATTCCAAAAAGTATTAAATATTTTTGTAATTTTAATTACAGATGCTTGCAAAATAAACTCAGTCAGATGATAGGAAGTGGATTTTAAACGTAATCAAATTTTTAACTGGAATTGGGGGCCGAGGGCTCCTAGGGCCTCCCTACTTAAGTCCCTTAGTACTTCAGCATGTATTGTCATCGTAGTTATACATGTATGCAAAATTTGAGAGTGAGTTATGTATGTTTATCAATCTCATATTAGGAACTGAGTTAAAATTTGAAATCAAATTTTTTTAACTGTCGTTGGTGGTTCTGGGCCCCCAGCCCCCTCTCTTAAATTCATTATTACTTATTATTACTTGAGCATGTTTTGTCTTCGGTGTCATACATCTATGCTCACAATTTCAGCTTAATGGGTTGATAGAAACTTAGTTAGAATTCACTTCCAATATTTAACCTGACAGATAACAAATGAAGTTTAATAAAAGCATGTATATATAGGACCGCCGCGACTTCTACATTTTATCCTTTTTTATGATTCACAAAAGATAAAATGCGTCAAGTCAATCATATTTATTCGTGAATTACATCCTTCTAAAATTACCGTCTTTATCTGTTATCGCCACTTAAATTCACTCCTCTTAAATTAACTTATTCTAACTTAAATTTTTTATTCGATTTTCCTGGTTGTTTAACTTTCAAGACACGCACCTCATAAGTATTTTCTTTCGTTCCCAATTTCCAGTAAATCTTCTGACATCGTGTTTATCAAATTGTAAGAGGTCAAAAATTAATTTGAGTTCATAAATATCAACTTCCTTTTTAGTTATCAAATGCATTATAAATAAATGGTGCAAAAATATTTTATTAAAGAAACATGCTACAGAAAAATACAGAAATAAATTAAATTGAAGTAAATTAAAGTAAATTTAAAAAAAAATACAGTAAAATGTCAAGGGTTTTCGTGAAGCAAGTTTCCCTCCGAAATATTAATGAATTCGATTTTAAACAGGTAAGGAAGTATTTAAAATGCAGTCATGAATTTAAAAAACCTTCACTTTGTATGCTTGACTTATAAGTATGTTTAATTCAAGTTTTTCTCCTTGTTTTTTTTTTTTTTTTTTTCCGGTTTTGTTATCAAGAAATACTTGTTCTTAATTAAATATGCCAATCATCCTTTGTTATAAATGTCTTCTTTTTTAATTAATCCCTTCCTTTTTATGTTAATTTAGTATGGTTCTATGGAAGTCATGAAGTATGCTTTAATTATATTTTCTCAACTTTTCTTGAAAAGTGTTTAACCAAGTTATGCCTTTTTAAACCATATTCTGTCAGCTATTTAAGTTGATAGTAAAAAAAAATTTACATTTATTTTAAATGAATTATTATTTTAATCGGAATAATTACAACATTAAATTAATTTAGGTTTCACCAGTACCCCAGAGGTTCCTCTCTATAAGCTGGTAGGCGAGAGGGACAGAGTTGGAACCAAAGTTTTACTCGTCAGCCTTATTGTATAGAATTTTTCATGATTTTCTCTGAAACTCGCGTAAATAAGAACTAGGACTAGGAAATACTTCTAATGGCGGCATCCTTCCTGGGCCTAGGCCTCTATGTAGATAACTAGACTTAAGCACCAAACCAATACCACACCTTATTTTTCTTCATTTCTGTTACCAAAAAAAACCTTATTTTAATTTAAAATACCAATCGTACTTTGCGATAAATGGCTTATTTTATTCATTTTTTTTTCATTAAATAATTCTTTCATATTTACATAATTCAATATATTTTTTATAAAGGTGTACTAAAAGTTTTTTGTAAAAGTATTTTATACACCACACCTTATTTTTCTTAGTTTCTGTTATTGAGAAAAATCTGATTTTAATTTAAAATACCAATCATACTTTGCGATAAATGTTTTTTTTTTCCCTTAAATAATTCTTTCATTTTTACATAATTCAATATATTTTTTTTTATATAAAAGTGTCACTCGAGTATATTATATACATAAAAATATTCTCAAATTTACTTGAAAGTGCTTCGCAATCTATTACATTTTTAAACCAAATACTTTCTTGAGCTATTGAAGTTGATAGTTAAATTTTATGTTTAATTAAAAACCAAGTATTTTAGTCAAAATGATTACATCATTAAATTAATTTGACATCAAATTTTCCATTTGGAAAACTGGGATAATTTTATTCATGATGCTTAAATTTCTTGGTAATTTGCTCATGATGGTAAATTCATAACTGCATGTTATTATTATTATTTTCTAATTATTTTGTAAAAGACTAAACAAAATGTATAGTCATTTTTACGCATTTTTTTACTCATACTAAACCAATTTTTAAAGAACTGGAAACCTAAAGTACTTTGTTTTCGTTCTTTAATATTCATAATAGTCAGGTGAATGATTTCAAATGGTCAGAAATTTATCAACTGAATTAAAGATGGGGGCAAATGCTTTGAAGTTCTTTTCTTTCTATATACACTAGAAGAAAGGAATAGGGTTGGGTTGTAGGATTTAAGGCCGATTGACTCCTGATGTGTCCTAGGCCTAGAGGGGGAATGCCCTCCGTGGGGGTCTTTCTAAGGGGTCCTAGCCCGTATTTACGCAAGTTTCGGAGGAAACCACGGAAAACTCCGAACGGCTAGGTCGATGAGCGCGACCTGGGATCGAACCCGGCACCTCCCATCTACCAGCTTTGAGCGCAGAACCGCTCGGCCGCTGGTGGGCCAGAAAGGAATAGGCTCTTAAAAACTTTTGACCCCTAATTTTTGATGGATTTGCATGCTTTGAGGTGTCCTGAACACGATTTGACATATTTTTAAAAATGTCTGTGCGTAATTTCGTATAAATGTACATAATGAGAAACGAATGACTGAACTACAGATCTGCAATAATTTAAACAAATTTATCTTTTTTTTTTTTTTTTTTTTTTTTTCAAACAAGCAAACACACCGGGAAAAAAAAAAAAAAAAAAAAAAATATATATATATATATATTTTCTGTGTATTATAAAACTGATTTTCTTTGTAATGTAATGTACTTCTCTTTTATGAAAATCGTCAGCATTTATCATTGAAAATAATTTTGATAAAATAATTTTAATTTTCGTGGTGTCCACAACATAGTTTTCTGGTATAGATTTTGGACCATTTGATGCTTTCTATTTTAAAAAACTGTTAACCCATCCAAATATATCAGCAAGCTTCTGTTCTAACCTTGACAAAATTAACTCAAATATCTTCCTTTTTTCATTTATTAAATTATCTACAATATTTTTTGTTTTTATTTTTTAGGGGTAGCGCCAACAATAAAAATAGTATTCTAAAAGTGAAAGGGAGAATGTGCACAAATTTACAAAGGCGAATTACACCCTATCAATAGCTACTTAATGAGATATATATATTCTTTAAGGGAGGGGGGGGGATTTCAAAACCATTTTTTTATATAAATTTATATGAAAATATATTAATCTAAAAAATATATTTCTGTTTTGATTCTGATTCTGTTCTTATTAAGTTATTCACCGTATTTAAAATATTGCTTTTAAATTTTTCTATAAAAAGGCATCGACTCTTTTTTTCGTCTAAGCTTTATTTTTAATCATTTACTTTTATATTTTATTTATTTATTTTTTGCTAGCAAAGTTTCACTCTTTAATGTAAACATATACAATATCAGTCTTAGTTTTTGTTTGATATTTGTCTAGAGGAGGTGAAAATCTTGCCACGGTGAACGAAGTATGGCCATAGTTTTATTTTTATATATATACGTACATTAGAAATGTCCTTTATTGAAATATAATTTTTCTGACTCCTCGCTTTAGTCATTTCTTATCCACTCTTTACTCTTCTTATAATATTCTTGAGTCTTATCACCAATTTAATCACCAAATCTATCCAGCCTTTGAATTATGTAGAAATTTGCCCGAAAAATTAACTTCACAAAAGTTCAAATAATAAATTATTGCGCGGATATTAATAAACTATCTCATTCAACAGCGTTTAAAGGAAATATTTCTGTAAGTATCCTTAAATATTCCTTTTTCTTTTTCAGGAACTTTCGCTTCAGTCAATGATTCCTTTAAAACGGAGGATTGTTCCAAACTACCCTCGAAGCAAAATTCAGATTACAGTATTACCGGTGATTCCAGCACTGATCTCGATCTCTCTTCGTCTTCCGGACACAAACAAGCTAGTCTACCCCCTGCTCTACCTCTAAAACTGCCTCCATGCCTGTCGAACTCCTTAGAAGACATACGGACTGGAAACCAAGAAGGAAGAAGCATTATCGATAAAGGAAAAGGTAGGAGAAGACGGCGGACAACCCTTCCAAAACGCAGATTCTCTGATCTTCATTTGCATTTACTTTTATGTCCTACAAAATCATCTTTTTGCGGAAATGGTAGTAGCAGTGATGATATGCCATTGACAAATTCACCACAAAGAGCTCATCGGTCCCTTCCAGAATCTCCAAGTGAATTGGATGAAGTGTCTTCATTTTGTTTTGACTTTCTGGATAAAAACCCAAAAGATAAGGTTTGTATTTTTTTTTTCCTCCTCTTCAATCAGTCTTAATTTTAGTTCGATTTCAGTAAAGATACTTAACATTATATATACATACATACTTGCCCTCTGACATCGTTCTCACAGTCAAATTATTGCATGTGTGTGGAGGGGGGGGGGGGGGGAATACTAATATGTTTCTGATAATAGCAAATTGTATAGACTTTTTTTCTTTAATTTTTTTCAGGGAGAAGGGGGTAAGATTTGTTTCTAAGCATGCTGAATACAAAAATGAAACAATAACTTCTAATAAAAAAAAAAAAAAAAAAAAAAAATCGCGAATTTTGTTACATTAAACTAAGCATATCCTTTCTCAAAAGTAAACAGTTCCTTCCTGATATACTTAACATTATTTATTCACTATTTTTGCCTGTGAAACCATTTTACCTTCTTTTGACTCCCCTCCGAACACACTTCCATTTTCACCCCTTCTACTGCTTCCCACATGCCTCCTAATTTCAATTTTGTATATATATATTACTTTAAGAAATATTTTCTGAAAATAAGAAATAATTATTGAACATTTTTTATTATCAATTATAGGATACTAATATTAATTATTTGACGCAAAATTTAACTGAAAATATGAGTTTTGCAAAGGGAAAAAAAACTAGGCGGGGTTGAACTTTTTACTACATTTTTTAAAACATCTATAAGACACTGTTGAAACATCACGCAGTTTTTTGGTTGCTGGACAGTGTTACCAATAATTCTAATAGGAAGGCACGAATGCGCTTATCTCTAACTGGAAAGAAAAAAATAAAAAATCAAGAATTTTTTTTTTCTCATATCAAAATTTAGAAATAAGACTCATTATTTTAATCATTAAAAAAAAAAAAAAAAAAGTTAAACAACAAAAAAGTACAAATGGTTTTCCGCCACTGACAAAATGATTATGTACACGTTACAAACATACTTGCGAATCAGCGAACTAGAAAGCTTGATTTCTCTTTCTTACGACTATTTTCGCCTTCTTTAAACACCTGATGGGATTATAAGAGAGCCTCATTTAAAAGACATCCCCCCTCTTGTGAGCAATGAATTATTATTCTGATAATTGCTGTACCCATTGGCCTCCTGTAGTTTCTCTAGGTTACCACCTGTTGTGGCAATTCTGAGGTGTGTTTTCATGAATTTTGCAAAAGCAAAAGCTGTTTTGTTATAGTAAAAGATGGAATTCAGCTGTTCATGAGAAGGTATTATGAGATATTTCATTGCCGCCAGGCTTAGTCTAATAATTCTGGCTGAACATCACTATTTATTCAAATTTAGGAGGAAATAGAACCAAGGGCATAATAAAAAGGCATTTGAATTCCCATAAAAAAGCCAAAAATTCTTGTCAAAACATCAAAATCTAGTTATGTAGGACCTCTTAGAGAAAGACACTCCATTTGAACATTCAAGAAAATCGACCCTCATACCAATACCACATCGCAAAACAGTTATGACATGTCTAACCGGATAATGTAGTCTACTATAAATCTAATTTTATTTTTGTTAAGTTTTGCCTATTCATTTCTACATTTATTTTTCTTTTCTCTCATGAAGCTAAAATAAAAAAGCTAACTTATGAGATTTTTGTTCATGTTATGTTGAGAAATATTAATTTTTTTCAAATTTTATTATATATTTATTTGGGAAATAAATAACATTTTTTGTTCATCTTTTGGTTGTTTAAGGAGATTACATTAGTTTCACTTTTATTTTTGAACCGTATGTAATTATAATTTTCCATATTTATTTATTATTATTTTCACCAAAAAACATGAACTTAAGCTGAAGTTTAGTTTCATTTCAGTATGGCCTGAACAATATTGATGAGAAAAAAGAAAAACTTTTTACAGACAAATTTTTCACTTGCCAAATAAATAAATAAATAAATAAATAAATAAATGGAATCGTATTCGTTATCTCTTAAAGATATTTACATTTACATAATACTTGATTAAAAATGGTTGGTGCCTAAAAATATTTTGCGATTGCTTCACCTCAATGGAAGAAAATAGTAAAGAATCACCTGTCATCTAACTTCCAATCGAGAAAGTCCCCCCCCCCTCCCCCCCTTTTTGTTTTGCGAAGCAGCTATCTTTCCATAGATTTAATAAGTAAGAATAATCATACAGTTCGCATAATAAATAACTCTCCAATTATACTCACCCAATACATTGTTTTAAACTTCGGTGTTTTATCTTCGTGATTTATATATATATATATATATATATATATATATATATATATATATATATATCAAGGAAAAAGTAAATCTCACAAAAATTTTTATAGCTTTTCTTTTAAATAGAGAGCTTAAAACAATTTTCTTAAGCATATTTCTAAATTTGCATGTAATTAAAACGTATAGCATTACACAAAATGCACTTCAAGCAATTCTTTTTAATATATCTCGTATTTCTGAATACTTTTGTGTTCCCCTATAAATCAGTCATCAGTCCTACTATAAATCAGTCACGCCCTATCAGTCATGCCCAGTCATCCCCTATAAATCAGTCATGCCATATTTTTCAAAAAACATGCTTTTGTGCCGATAAACAATAATTTTATACATGTTATTTTTTTCGCGGCATAAAGTTATTTGTTTTAAATATCTCTTATAAACCATAATTTATCTGAATTCTTTTAAGAGCCACTGTACCTGACCATTATTATTTATTACATTATTTTCAATAGAAAACTATGCTATAATGAACCCGAATGATGTACATTATTTGCACGACGTTCTAAAAATATTTACGGAGATAAGAATACGGACAGTCAGACGAACCGAATTCATTAAATGCTTTTCAACATTTTTGAAAAAGAAAAGAAAAAAAAAATCTTACAAATGAAGGAAATGTGCAATAAAATCTTATCCTTCCTTTCGATTTTTATTTACTTCATAATAAATATATATAATGCATTATTTAGAAGATTTTAAAACTCTTGAATCGAAATAAATTAATTCAGGCTGTTTAAATTTTAGAATTTATAAATTAAATTTATAGTTGTACTACTACTGTATATCCCTAAACGCTTATTAAATATTTTTCGATGAAATTCAAGGGTTTTATATATATATATATATACACACAGACAGTAAACTCCCGAATATCCGCGGGATTGAGTGACGAGGATAAGGCAGATCGCGGATAAGCCGTAAAAAGCTGCAAATGAGATTAAAAAATAATCTAGCTCAAAAACTTGATTGTATTGTAAATAATATATAATACAAACAGTGAAAATATTCATAGTACAGTAAAAATATTTTATTTTATGTACTAAAGGGATGTAAAAATAATAACAAAAAAAAAAAAAAAAAAAAAATTACAGTAAGGCCTAGGTTCTACAATCTGTAAAGCATAGCTGACAAATTTTCCTGATTTCCGTGAAGACTTTACACCAGAATTTTATGATAGTAACTTCGAGATCTTAAATCTCTGAAAATTAATATAAGAAATTCCTCTAAAAATATAGTGGTGATTGTCCTTATTTTAAAATTGTAAAAGCTGGCAACTATTGTAAGGTAATTTATGTACAAAATTAAACAGTACCATAGTATATCGTTTAAAATAATTAAAAATATAAAATAAAATAGTTTTATATATATATATATATATATATATATATATATATATATATATATATATATTTTAACAATCATTTATTCTTGTTTATTCTTGAGAAAACATTTTTCTTGATCTCGCTCTTTCCCCCACGCCCGCGGATAATCAGGAGTTTACTGTATATTGATATTGGTACATTTATTTGTATGTACAAAACTGGTAGCATTTAAAAAATAAATAATTATAATGTCAATACCACTGCACAACCAATAGTTACCACGTAGTTTTTTAGCCTTTCATAACAAATATAGATTTTTTTTTTTTTTCCATGAATATCATGAAAATTACTAACATTTTTTATTTCGGCCATGCGAAAAACATGTTTCACACTTTCCAGTGAAGATTCCATTTAAAGAGTATCTTTATTAGTCCAACAATAAATTGAAATATAATAAAGATGACCCCCATGAATATTCTATGCAGGAAATAATCTGTCATTTTTAGGGATTATTTTACTCCCCCTCCCCCTAAATAAAATATTTGTAACCATTCTTCCTAAGAAAATTTTACTTCTATGAGTTACCGAAGAAAGGGAGACATTCCCACCGCGGAGGATCCAATTTGTGATGTCATGTCTACGGACCACTCCTTGGGTGAACCACAGGCCGTCGCCCATTGACTAGCTCTTGTGAAACGCAAAACAACCTGAACCTGAAAAAAAAATTAGATTTACAAAGATATAAAATAAAAAAAAATAAAAAATCTACATTCTGTACATGTTTTACGAATGTCACAAAAATTTTGATGAGTTACACAAAATATCTTGGTCTAAAATGGATATCCATTTATTAAATGAAATGCACAATAATTCGTAGGAAATATCTAACTGCGCATGCACAATATATAATCTTTAACTTCATAATTTGTTATCCAAATGTAGTGTTGATTATCCTAAAAATTCGGAGAGAGTGTGGGGATATGAGCTTCATTTCAAATGCTTTGTGAAAAGAGCTGGATTGGATTTTTCACAAATAGTAATTTTTTTAAACAAACAAAATAATTACACTAAATTCCACAAATTATGTGCAAAATATTCATATGGTTATGAATTAGGTGAATTTTATCGCATCAATTGCATTATTTAACCCTTAAATGCATGAATTTTTATTTTTAATAAATAACATTTGAAATCAACCGGAAAATGGGGGGTAGTTAATGTGGAAAATCAAAAGAAAAAGAAAAGAAAGAAAAATATATATCCACATAAGAATTTTTTCAAAAAAGAAAAAACATACGGTAGGTGCTCCAGTGATTGGCATGCTCCAGTAATTGACGCCCATCCCGAAATAATTAATAAATAAGAAAATCATATTTTACATTTTAAAATTTTAACATTTTATGTCAAACACTGGAGCATAGGGTGCTAATAACTGGTAAAATGAATAACTAGCAGTGTCAAACACTGGAACGTATGGGCCAATTACTGATAAAATGAAAAACTGACAGTGACAATTACTGGAAGATTGAGTGGTGTCAAATGGAAATTCATAAATAAAAAATAATTGTTATCAAATGTATATATTTTAACATATATGTGGTTCTGAATGTCTTTCATACCGTATGTACTAACTTAAGATTTCTAAAAATATTTTCTGAGGACTAGAACATTAAAAACATCAGAGATTGCTCTAAAAGTGTCAATCACTGGTGCACTTACCCTATTTATGTATTTCTACATCAACCCAAAAAAAAAAAAAAAAGTTACATTTTTCTTGCATAGATTTATTAGTATATGCAAAAGTATAACAATTTTTCCTGTGTGTTTTTATTACTTTTTATATAAATAATCGATAATCGTCATTCACACGCTGAAATGAAATTGTACTCTAGCGCGCTAACAATGAAAATTGTCACAGATAAAGAAATAAACTGTAAAAGATTCTAGTTGCGTTCGGAAACAATAAAATAGTTTTGGTAAAATAAAAAAAAAACTATGCAAAGGTTGCTACGTAAAGAAATATGAGGTTTTAAACATATGATGCAGATCTACACATGACTCGGTGCTCGGTTACCTTGCATTTCATAAATTGTATTATTTAAGTAACATGCAGAAAAGTTCTTATCGTTTTTAACCTACTTTTATAAATTAGCCAGAAAATAAACTACTATATTGTTCATAATTAATTTTTACGAAACTGAACTGGTGTTATATAATATATATATATATATATATATATATATATATATATATAAAGAGATTGAGAAAAATTAAAGATTCTCACTAAAAAGGCATATTGAAAAATTTTATCAACATCATTTTGCATATATATATATATTATCGTAGCAAATTTAAAGATTCTCACTAAAAAGGCGTATTGAAAAATTTTATCAACATCATTTTGCATATATATATATTATCGTAGCAAATTTAAAGATTCTTACTAAAAAGGCATATTGAAAAATTTTATCAACATCATTTTGCATACATATATATTATCGTAGCAAAATTAAAGATTCTTACTAAAAAGGCATACTGAAAAATTTTATCATCATTTTGCATATATATATTATCGTAGCACCATCTATAAAGCTAATACTGAGATATGAGAAATCCTACTTATTTATAATTAAAAGATAGATTATATGCAAAAATTTTAAAATAATATCGATAAAAATGTATTCCGAATCTGTGAGATTACTGTCGCTTGCCAATTATTTATGCTACAAATTCATTAATTTTCAGGATCCTATCTCTTCAAGATCGGTTTTTTATGTTCCTGTGGAAAACTGTGCTCAATTCGCTGATTTACAACTTATTCATCCATCAGCTGAAACTATAGACACAGCGGTAGTGTCGCCATCTGTTGAAGACAATGTTAAAGAATCACTACCTGAAATGTCAATGACTAAAGCTCCTGATGTCGATGGTAGTATATCATCGGAACAAAATAACGACAATAAAGATAATGTAGAAAATGAATATGAACATTTGGATCCAATATATGAGGAACTTCAAGAAGTGTCTAATTCAGCAAAACGTACGTATTTTTTTTTCTTCATTAATTTATTGATGTATTAGTCATTGGCCAATCTTGATTATAGTAGTTTTCTTTTTAAATTGTTATATAAATGTAAATTTTTAAACTTAATCTAAAAAATCTAATTATACATAAACTACTCAAAGAAAACTTCTTTTTTTGAAAACAAATATTAATTTTAATCAAAATATAAAAATATAATAAATAAATAAAAAGTGTTCTTTGCTCAAGAGAAATTGACAACTTGTGTTGCTACTCTTCATAAAGTTCTACCTAGAATGCAGGGGTGGGGGGTTGGGGAGCATTTGCGGTGAAAACGGTCTCTGAAAAATAAACTGTGAATTATTTTATTTAAGATACAGGAAAAGGAAATAATTCTGACACTCAAGTTTGTTTTTATTTTAACTTTTTGTGTGTTACTCTGAATGTTCTCTGCTCAAGCAGGGTTTTTTCAGAGACAAAATTCTAAATTGGCTTTTGTTTCCTTTTTTTTTTTTTTTTTTTTTTTTTTTTACATTTTCCGTTGGAGGTGAGCACGGGTTGCGACTACATGCAGATATTCCGAAACTCACGTTGGCGTTGGCGAACAAGAAAAATATAGTGTTTTATACTTTACTTCTGATTTCAGGTCAGCCAAATATAATTTTTAAGCCAAATTCAAAACTTTTACATCTTCCGGTCAATATGGATAAATATCGATCGATAAATTTTGTCGAAAAAAATATTAAATCGAAACTTGTAAATTGTAGATCAATGATCAATCCATGATCTACTTCATATTCCAACCAGCGTACTGCGTGGTTGCTAGCGCCATCTATTAGCAGTCATATGATACTTAAACATGAGCATTTATGGAGTTTGAATTTACTTACTATGCCAGTGCGTCAGATTTTAGCAACATAATTTATAAAACATAATTCAGTCCTGTATAGACTTACACTTTTGACATTTAACTTGAGTTATCAATTGCTGCTTATCAGCTGCCTCTTTTTAAATGCATTTGGGAGAGTTCTTGGCAGGGCCGCATTTAGGCGAGGGCAACGGGCTGAAACCCCAGGGCCACTACAGAAAATGAGCCTCCATAAACTTTCAGATTTTTGGAAATTACTCTTTTTAAGCAGAAAAAAAAAAGTCTTAAAGGCAAAATTTTTCTTAAAATAATAATAATAAAAATTAAGAGTTTTAGAATACATTTGCAGTAAATAAAAAAAAAAAAAAAAAAAGATCAAAAAAAGTTATTTGCATAATTATAAACGCTTTACAAATGTACCTACAAAATGTATATTGTTAATGTATTTTAACTCTATTATGATTCTTAAATATATTTTGTTATTTTTTATGAAAGAAGAAACCATTAAAAAGTCTTCATGGTTTAAAGTTTTAAAGAGAAACTATACAATAGATTACTTTTGTGCAATCCTGTGTATTATCCTAAAACAACAATGCTACAAAAATATATTTTGTTTATAACTTCTTTATAACTATGAGGAAAGGATCATTTTTACACCATTGTTTAAAAAAAAATAATAATAATAATAATAATGATAAGACTGCCCTGTATATTCGTTAAAACTTTTTAATGTCGTGCAGTCAAATATATTTTGGTGTAAATTCTATGCTATACAGAAAAAAATTTAAAGTATCTAAACTATTTATATTAACTTTATTATGTTGTAGTCATTATAAAGAAAATATATGTTTAAAAAAAAAAAAAAAAAACTTTACATAGACCATAACACACTGAAAAAATTTTACGAGTCCCTGTACACCAATAAGCTGCTTTTTTTTTAAACAACTTTTTAAACAGAGAATATTATACAATAAAATAAAATAACGTGTTTATTTTTTTATTTATTTATTTTTTTTTTTTTTCAAGACATTTTGTAAATATTAATGAAAATTGAAGCGCAGACAGACGTAGATGGATAGATTAACTGAAGTCATAAACACTCTTAAATTTTAAAAATGCTTAACACAATTGGATTTTCAATTATAGCAATTTTTAATTATAGCCTCTAATGTCAAAGCCATTGCCAAGGAAGGGACGGGTCCAAAATTTTGTAGATTTGTCGAAAGTTTTTGAGTTATATATCACTTTTAACACTCAACAATATGCACTAAAGCTTCAGTCCCCTCAAATATTTTGCCTTACCTGATATATCTAAATATTTTGGTGTGGCTCTGTAAACTTGAATATAATTCTGTATAAAGCATGTTTTTGTGCATATAGTTAATAAATGTCGATTTCTTTATGATTATACAATATAAAGGTGTTAAAATATGGTTTATAGTAATAACACCTTTCATAGAAAGGAATGCCTTGGAATTATTTTGGGTGTCCCTGTATACATAAAACTTGGAGCTCTTTACACCATTTTCAACAGGGAAATGCCATATTGAACCTGAATTAGATGTATCAGTTTGAAGGCATTCTAAAAATATTTACGGAAATTTGAGCGCGGATAGACAGACTAACCGATGTCATAAACATTTCAGCTTTGTTAGAAAGTGTTAAAAACACTCATTGTTAACATAATAAATTTGCAACTCTTAGTTAATGACATTCTAGTTTCATTGGCATTTTCTTTTCATATCCATCCTTAATAAGGGGGTAAATATTTCTGTTTCCTGTTATTATTTTTATCAGTTACATTTGTACAAATTTTACCTTTCCCAATATCACAAATATTTTTATAGGTGCTGAAAATCAAGCTGCGAAAGGCTTCTAATAAATAACCACCGGGAATCTAGTCCAGACTTTATCAAGCAAGAGTGTCATCAAGTCAATTTTTTTTTTTTTTTTTTTTTTTTTTTTTTTTTAGAAAGTATTTATTTATTTGGCGAATAAAAGATACAGAGAAAGAACAAGTAAAAATTAAGCCCTCATTCATATCGTATTTCAAATATTTCGACATTTTCATTCTTTTTAAGATGATATACATATAGAGAAATAAATTTGTACTTAAACTGAAATGTATCTTTTGTTTTATCCTCAAAATAAACTCATAAAAGAAATAAAAACATATTGATGTTTAATAGAAAAACCTGCACCACACAAGAATAATATATATATATATCATCAATTTCAGCCTTTATCAATCTACTGCAGGATGAAGTCCTCTTCTAGGTGATTCCACGTTGTCTTGTTTTCTGCAATTCTTCTCCATTCTGCTCTTTTGCAGAATATATATAGGGGTTACCAAAATGAAAGGTCAGAATTACGGGTAAATTGCTCCAAGTTTGAAGCATGACAACAATTGCTGAAACTATATTTTACATGATGCAAACAATAATACCATATTTCTAGTTTATACAACAAGATAAATATCCAAGACGGTGCATTAGAAACCACTGTCAATAAGTATTGTTAAGAATGAATTGCGATAGTTGAAGAAT
Organism: Salticus scenicus; assembly: GCA_963930645.1. Taxonomy (NCBI): domain Eukaryota; kingdom Metazoa; phylum Arthropoda; class Arachnida; order Araneae; family Salticidae; genus Salticus; species Salticus scenicus. Next base: position 201,253,882 of record OZ005657.1, on the reverse strand, counting down.
TAGTAAAAATTTACAGACTCAGGATTTCTCTCTTGGAAAAGAAATTAGTTTCTTTGATAGCAGTATATAAAATAGATCTATAAGTGAGACATTCATTCAAAAGAACTTTTCCTTTTCTACTGTGGAATGTTTCAAAATCATAATTTAAAAGCTACGTTTTAAACAAAAATAGCATTAAGAATATATTTAGCATCAATGGTGTCTTATTGCAGCGGGAAATATTTATTTTCGAAAGTAAAAGTTGTTAAAAACAGATTGAAAATTACATTGAAAGAAGCCCTTCTTTCTTTCTATCACTCTTTAGCATAGATGATGACTTACTCCGAGAGCTAGTTTTCACAGAAATCTTAATGTTTTTGTGAAGAAAGAAACTTGAAAAGTCTCCTTTATAAGATTTATATGTCTATCTTATAATTTGAAATGCTGCCAGGAAAAACCAATCAAGTAGTTTATATTGTGAAGGTTTGCATTTTATCTTGTAATTTCAGTAACATAGGTGGCATTGAAGCTACAGTGCGATTTGTCAGTTGCTGCTTGGGGCTGTCTTATAGTTACGGCATATTCTTTAAATGCTATGAATAGTGTCTCAAAAAGTATTTAAAAAAAAAAAAATAATAATGCTGTAATTGTTGTTCCTAAAAGAATTGCTCCTAACCTCTCTAGATACACTGCTGAGCATAGTGGTCCTCCACATTGTCTTTTCCCCAGGGCCTCCACACCTCTCTATACGGCACTGGTTGTTGGTGTTTGGGAATAAGCCCGATTGACTGCTCTAGGGTCCTAGAGCCTGAGGGGGAGTGCCTTCCGTGAAGGTCTTTCTAAGGGGCCCTAGCCTATATTTACGGAAGTTTCAGAGAAAACCACGGAAAACTCCAAACGACTAGGTCGACGAGCGTGACCTGGGATCGAACGCAGCACCTCACGTCTACCAGCTTTGAGTGCAGAACCGCTCGGCCGCTGGTGGGCCCATTTTCAGTTAGACATTTGGGAGAGGGGGGGTGGAAGGGGGTTCTCTTATAATGCATAGATCAGCATAAGTTGGAATTGTTAAAATTTAAACATTTTCGCAGACCTTTATTTTGATTGCTTTGAATTAGAAGCTAAAAACGTAACTTTTTTTTATAATTTGAAAACTAAAACAGCTTTAAATTAAATTAAAATAAAAATTTTAAGTATTTTTGTATTTTTTTAAATTTTAGTTCCAGTGAAAGTTATTTTCTTACGATTCAAGCAAACGAAACAGAAGATACACGGTTCATGATATCCCTGTATGATTAAAAGAAAAATGAGTCAAAATATTAAAACCTTCGTGTGGAGAAAAGAATAGAAAAAAAAATCATTCTTGAGCCAAAATTTTATCATTTTGATTTCTGCTGAAAATACTTAACATGTGACATCTACGTTACAAAAACGTCAGTATACACCGGATACCCCCCCCCCCCAATTTACATAATGCGTTTATTCTATTAATTTTAATTTCATTAGTAATATTTTTATCGATTTGCTAGAGGTGCACAATTAATTTGAGGGGAGGGCCACTTAATACAACTGATTGGGGGATGCAAGTATGCTACTGAGGTGTAGGTGTAATATATACTACCGCAGTTTCGAGTGAAAAAAAGATAGGGTATTAAAAAATAAATAAAATTTTGTGTGGGTGTGTGTTGGGGGGGGACAAAAGTTAAGAGGCAGTTACAAGAATGAAAAAACAACTAACACCAGTCAGAAAATGCAAGAAATATAGTCAAGAAAAAGAAACCGAAAAGGGTGGACACAGGACCCTGAAACTGTAGACAGGACTTGCTACGTCTCCCCTACTTTGTTTACATACACCTGTTTCACATATATTAGTATATCTGTTATTAAATTTATCGTTCATAGCAAGAAAAATAATCGCCAAATTTTAAGAATTAGATTTATTATAAAATAAAAATATTTGAATAATTACAACGAAGAAATGAAATAAATAGTCAAGATGGACATTTTCAAGACTTTTCGAAAAGCCTCAGGGATGTACACTACTACTGCCTTATGCCAGTATTGGTAGACTTAACAAAGAAGTAACATTTTCAAAGTATAAGCACTGAAATGTGAATGCAGCATGTTTTAAAATCTACTGATGTTGTACCAATATCTGCGTACTCAGAAAATAATTATTAGAAGATTTTGTAGAAACTAGTATGCTGAAGCCATCACAAAATTTTCTTCTATATCTTTCTATAAAAGAGCCACCTACCAATTTAATGCACTGAAATTAAATCAACGTAGGTTTACTCAATAAAGATTAAGGATATGCAGTTTGGCGCAATTTATACCAATAAGTGCAGAGATATATCTATCTGGAAAATAAAAAGTAAAAACAGCACTAACTGCTCGCTGATAAACATTCAAGTAAAATCAGCTTAGTTTTTCCTAAAGGCTATCCCTTACAGAAGCTGAAATATAGCCTTCTCATACACATAGAAAATCGCATCATACAAAATGCCATCTATAGGCTGATATGCACTCAAGTCGAATCAGTTAAGTTTTTTTTTTTTTTTATAATAATGATCATCTAATATATCAAATTTTATGAACTTACAGGGTATGAAAGTTAAAATATAGCCTTCCTGTAAATGAGAGAAATTGCAGCATAGCAGCGCCACCTGCTGGGGGATATATTCCGTAAAATAATCAATACAGTGAAGGTCCAACAAATCAAAATTTTGTGAATTCCGTCTGTTATTTTAGGAAATGCAACGCCAACAAAATTTTGGTAACTTATAGGAAGATATTTTCTAAACATAGTCGAATCGTGTTTATGAGTTCTCAAAACTTGTAAATTCATCGAAAACCAGAAGTTGAAATTTTTCACGAATCCAATACTTCTCTTTGTTTTTATTGTATTTTACTTTTTTTTTTTTTTTTTTCTGTACTCTTTTTTTTTTTTTTTTCTCTATTTATTCGTCTTCAGAGATATTACTTTATTAAAAGCATACCTTTATGAAAATTTCTTATTATTTTAGGACTAAGTTCAACAGACAGCGAACCTAAGTCTTTCTTTGAAGGAGCATCTAAGACCGATATACTTAGTTATTTAGCCGATGCAAAGGAGCGTGGTTTGTCAACGGAAGGGTTATCCGAAGATGAAAAAGTCATCTTGGAGGAAGAGGAAGAAGACGAGAAAATACTTAGTGACGATGATAATGGCGAAAAGGTGTGTAATTTTATTTATTAAAAATGTTTGTACGAGATATTTTTTATTTTATCGCAAGGCGAAAAGGTGTGTAATTTTATTTATTAAAAATGTTTGTACGAGATATTTTTTATTTTATCGCAAGAGGCTCAAAACATTTTAAATGTCCACGAGAAAATGTTATTTTGTAAAGTATGTATAGAATAATGTTATTTATAGAAGAAATATGTACATTTATTCATAATTTAAAAAAAAAAAAAAAATGGAAGAAAGAAAGAAAAATGGAAGAGAATTTAATATTGTTAAATTGTAAAATTTAAATTTTTGGTCTTCTTAATATTTATATTGAAGTGCCTTTATATATTTTTTGTGTTTAGTTTTAATTTTAAATATTCTATATCATATGAAATAACTTAATATACAAAATTCAGTATGACAGGTGATCTTCTGTAATAAATTTTTCAGCTCTGTTTGAGCTGTAACAAATCATCGCTCGTTTTTTTTTTTTTTTTTTTTTTTTCTTTCAGTAGCTTATAAACTTTCCTTTAGAAACGAAATAATTAAAAAATAAGAATTTTAAACAAACAAACAAAATGTATAAATTGCTCAAAATAAAACAAGACACGATTCTAAGAAAATCTGCATGAAATCGAAATATTTTATATTTTAACCTTTCAATATTAAAATCCATTATTCTGTTTAGTAAATTGTTGGATTATTTGCATAACTACAATAAAATTAGATAGTACAAAGACGGCAAACTCATATTTAGATGATGTGTAAAAATTTATACTTTCAATCATATAGTCAAATTACATTCAAATAAATTCTAACAGAACTTTTGGCCGAATTTCATATTAAACTGGACGGTCAAATTTTGCATTTATTTGGATTTAAGTATGCTTTTGAAATTATTCTTCCAGAATTACTTACTTTTCACCTGGATGTGACACATTAAAATATTGATTAATGTAATAAGTAAAAAACCTGGAATAAGCATCATAAAATGGGGGGGGGGGGAAGTAACAATTGTTGCGGGTCGAAATAAACACGACCCTTCGTCAGGCGAAGGAAGCAGGTACGAATGCTGCCAAACAAAGCGGTAACACACAAAACCAATCTTAGTGATGAGAAAAAAAAAACAAATAAAACAGAATGTTAATATAAATACTTGTATGACAAGAGTTAAAGAAAAATAATAATAATAAATAAAAATTATAAAAAAAATAAAAATAAAAATAAAAGTTATGTGAGTAATTGTGAAGCATCAAACAGGGAAAGCGTGTAAGGAATGTCATTATCAAGACTTTGAGTTCTGTAAAAAACTTCATATAAATCCTAAATGGGAAGAGGATATAGAAGAAATGATGTTAGTTTTAGAAAATTCAAAACAATGACCATGAGACCAGCAGTGAGACGCAATAAAAAATGAAGTTACATAACATTCTTTCTTTTCTTTTTATGGTTTTGATTTATTTTGATTTAAATTTATTACTTTTTATTTTACTTTATTTTATCTTTTATTTTTGTAATTCTTTTCACACCAGTATTTATATTAACATTCGGTTTTATTTGTTTTTTCTCATCGCTAAGATTGGTTTTGAGCGTTGCCGTGTTGTTTTGCAGCACTCGTGCCTACTTTGTTCGTCTGACGAAGTGTCGTGTTTTACTCTTACCCGAAAGCGTTGTTGCGAGTTTTTAGTATTTTATGGTGTTTGCTCAAAGTTTTTTACTTATTATTTTTCAACGACAGCTCTCTGGTGCATTTTTATTATATTTTGATTAATGTTTTCTTTAAAGAAAATTCATAAATTCATTACGTTTTTATAGAAACAACAAACTGTTTAAATTCGAAGAGTTCATTATCCGAGATTTTTTTAATGAAATTTTTTTTGTAGAATTTATCAGTCATTATATTACTTATCAGGCTGATTTATTTCACAAATTAGTTATGTTAGACACGAATAAAAGTAATTTGCATTTCGATTTTTAAAAAGCCCACTGTTAGATTCAGTTTATGTAACCGTGAGGCAATATATGGATCAGGTATAATATTTTCAAAGCTTTCCATGAAAGAAAATGTGAATTTTGGTCCGTGTGCTTTCAGATTTCTCTGTGAAGATATTTTTCGCCAAGAATGGTCCGCATACTTCATTTGTATTTTTTTTTTTTTTTTTTTTTTTGCTCAGAAAAACTGATGTTGAAAGGCTGAAGTATAAAATCTTTGTCAGGGAACACCGTAAAATGCAAAAGCACACAAAATTTGTTTTGAAATAATTAAGCACAACCCTTCATCAAGTGAAAAAAATATATAAGCGTCAATGATGCTGTTGCTTTTATGCTGCACTTGTGCGTATTTTATTCCACCTGGTGAAGTGTCGTGTTGAATTATTCCGAAACAACGATTGTTGTAGTGTTTGATATTTATTTTGTTTGCTGACAAAGTTTTTAATCACCAGCATTCACCATTAATATTTCGGTAAGTTTTTCTCCAAACACTCACAACATTTTTATTTGATCAAAACCAATTTTTTACCGCTGATCGTAGGTTATGTAACTTCATTCTGTGATCAGTATCTTTATTGTCTACGTCGTGAGATATTTTTGAAACGGAAATTCTTGAGCTAGATTGGAGACTTGATAAGTTTTTAATAGTTTCTTCATTGAATGTATACGGTAGTAGGTAAATGTTTTGACATAGTTGGACTTAGACTTCATTTTGCTCAGTTGCTATCATACTTCTGAAAATTTTTAGGCATAAACTGTAACTGGCTTTTAGAAAAAAAAAAAAATAATAATAATAAAATTTCTTTCTAATTTAAGAATGTCACTTTAAGAAGGAAAAAAAAAATAATTTGTTGTTCTACTTGCCTCTTGTGTTAGGGTAAGTCTAACCTCAGCCTATTATACCCATATACAATAGATTAAGAGATAAGTAAAGTGAAATTTTTCATTAATCTGGTGCTTTTTGAATTTTTAAAATAATTGAATGTCTCTGCAGAGTTTCGAAATTTTCTGTGCACCTGCACGATCACTTCATACCTAAAACATTTTAACACTCCAATAAAACTTAATAAAAAATTGATATTAGGCTTCATGGAAAATTAAAAGACAGAACTGAAAAAGCGAAGGAAAAAAATATAAGTGGTGCAGTTGAAGTGCCTGGGACAAATGTGACCAGACCCATCACAGTTACACTTGCTTGAGATACGAAACTCCTGGGGTAAGGGTAATCACGGGTAGCAAATCAAAATATTAAGAAGTAGAGCAAATATGAAGTTATGATCAAAATCTACGTAAAAAACTTAGTTTTGTTATGGAAAACTGTGGAGATTATTTCACAAGAACAAGAATGACAAAACTTCGATTTTTGACATCAGCACTCTGTCGAAGAGTGGAAATGTGCCCAATTTTTCGAACTCTCACTGTTTCATAACCGATTTGATTTTTTAAAGCTAAATGTAACAAAGATGGATCCAAACAAACAAGTAGGATGACTGCTGGGTCCAAATTCAGCGCATTAGTTAAGTGATAATACGAGGTTACACTTATCCCACTTCACCCTGCACTGTAAAAAAAAACTCTCCTTTGTTGCCAGAAAATTTTTGTAATTTGAGAAGATAGTCGTAAATTACGGAAAAACCACGTTGACAAAACGTACTTTTCTGTCATTACAGAAAAATTCTCGCAGCAAAGAGGACTTTTTTACAGTGTATATGTATTATATAACGAGGTACTTTCGTTGAACAAAATTATAATAAACACCTACCTCATGACAATACCAAATGAACTGTTCGATACATAATTGATATTCATTCTTTCAAAAATTCTATTGGAATATTAAAATCTGAAATCTCAAAAGTATTAAAATGCAAATACACATCAGTTGAATAATAAAGAAAATGTCCTTAAAGGAATGGTTTGGGTTATTTAATAATCTTTTTTTTTTAATTCGTGTAAATTTATATTGATAATTTTTTGTAGTCTTTGGATAAATTCTCATTTTAAAGAAATATGAATGTATCCAGAAATTACATTTTATATAGCATATTATCTAGAATATTCTTGAAAAATTATGCCTTGAAATTCGTTTTCCTATACAGGAATCTAAGAATTCACAGTAGAGAAGATTCGTAAACTAAGTGTTTCATTCTATTTACTCCTTTATTGGAAATTGAGTTTTAGGAACAACTTTGACCTTTGGTGTTATAAAAAGAATTATACTTTTAACCTTTACGAAAACGAATTTTTATTTTAGATGTTTACCAAATTATACACTTTCTAATACTCATAAACCTATTTTATTCACTTTGTTGAAAATGATATATGGTTTAATTTATGATGATAAATAAGCTTTTTATAATAGATTTTTGATTGAAAAAAAAATTGACCTATTTGCTTATTAAAACTAAACATCCACAAACACTAAGCGACAAAAAAAAAATAAATAAATAAAAGCCACACTTGGATATTTTCCTTTTCCATTTTTGCAACCACCAATTTTATCATTTAAAAAGCAAATTCTTGAACAGATTTTTTCATCGCCCTCCACGTACATTTTAGGATTGAGCCCAGTATTAAAAATAAAATGAAACTGTCAGGAAAATTTATAATTTTAGAAAGTATTTCAAAAATGGCAAGTATAAGGTATTTAACGATGCTACAAAAAGTATTAATTTTAGAAGGAAAGTAATGAAAGTCAAAAAATATTTTAATACGTGAGATGGCAAATTAATTCAAAGATTCAAAGACGGATGGAGGCCGCTCACCACAAATGTTAACGAAATATTCCTGAGATGATTTTTAGAAACATACAAATTCGGTCGTGTGACCGAATTATTGAAATTTGCATTCATAAAACAGTGACACATTCTCCGTACATTATGGTACGCGGAGGTGCATAAATTTTCAATGAGTCGGGCAATTTTTTATGCTCAAGGGATCAATTAACTCTAAATAAAACGCGGCCATTATAAAAACGGCGCCTGACCGACTATTTTGAAAGTATCTCAGATTTTCCAGCAAATAGAATTTCAAGATGATATTGCACCATACTAAAGGGCGTCTGTGGTGCGTTTATTCGATTCAAATTGTTAAAACTACCTATCCTATCCCATCCCATGAGCACCTATAATTTTGTAAGCAATCATATCTTTTTTTAACTTTAAGTTAAATCCCACAAGAAATATCGTAGAATTTCTTTTTCATCAGACTTGGAAATAGCCCTAATCTCAATCCGCTCGAAAATGTTTAGTCTATAAAAAAGCGCGGAAATGGGGTGAGGATTAAAAAATTGCAGCCTGCAACTCTGCAAGGACTAGAAAAAATTATTTATGATATTTGGCATAGAGACATTTTTGATATTTATATTAAAACACTGTATAAAACTATGCCATTGCGCATTAAAGCAGTAATTCCATATAAAGGTGGAATAACTCAATGCAGAATACATATTTTTATTAAAAATTGCTTAGATCTAACAAACAGTTTTATTTCATGTATTGAAATATAACTTGTTTATATCATATAATAAATCATAATACAGTGCAAAGTACATGTTTATTATATTATGTTTTATGTAGATTTTTAATAATTACTTCATAGAGTGTAATAAAGTGAGTTATTAAATCAAAAATGTCTATATGTATCATTTCATCTCTTTGATATTATGCAAACATGACAGTTTTATTTGTTTCAACCATTAGTTTTGAAGTTATTACAAATGAAAAAGGTATAAGTCAATTTTTCTGCAGAGCGGCTTTTTTTTTTTTTTTTCTCTGCGCTTAGTGTATGTATATAAGTTGGAAGAAACTAATGCAAATTTAGTTGTAACATATGCATTTTAGGTCATTGATTTCGTTTGTGCGTCGATAGCTTTATCTAGGTTTAAATTTTAACCCTTTGCGGCGCAAGACAATTCGGATCATTTAAATTATACTGGCACCGGAATTCATGAACTAAATTAAACTAAAAGAAATTTGAAATTTTAAGTTTAAAAAAAAACGGCCTTTTCTGATATGTTATGAACGTAAATTTTTGCTAAAAATTTTCCGGGATGAATTTTTGCAGCTGGATCTTAAATTTTGCGTCCTCGCAGCGAGGACAGCGCGCGTTAAGGGGTTATGCAGCTGTCTTATTTTCTTTGCGTGGCCGAGAGGTTTTGCTCACGAAACATGTTAGGCAGGAGGTCGAGATCGTCGACCTAGACAACCGGAGTTTTTCGTAGTTTTCCCGAGACGCGTGTAAATATTTTCTAGGCTCTTTAGAAAGACCACCATGGAAGGCTTTTACACCTAGGTCTTAGGACCTTTCTGCTGTCAACTGATCTTTAATTCGAAACCATAACACCTCCTATTTTATTATTATTTTTTTTAACATTAGATCTTTCCGTTATATGTATGTTGTAATATTTTTCATTGACTTCACAGATAGTTCAATGAACTACTGTAATTTAAGATGTATTTATGAATTATCAGTCATAGTAAACTTAGTATTTTGTATATTCTAAACTATCCATACATTGTATAAAAAATTTAGTGTTGCTACTATAGTTTTATATAAATGGGGAAGGGGCTGAATTCATATGTAAATTATTTAGTTAGTGTATTTTAATACTCGGTATTTATTTTCAGAACCGTGTGATTACCAATAACAGTATTAATCGTAAAGAAGTTTTACTAAAGATAGAAGAGGACGTAGAAAAAGAAGAAATTTCTGAACCTGAAAAAGCCAACGTGGAAGTGTCAAAGGTAAATTACATATGCTGTTTATCACAGTTTGCATTATATATTCTAAATTTTCAAATATCATGTAAAATCCGAGGACCGCACTAAATTTTTAATCTTGAAAATCCCGGAATTACTTTTGTCGAATCCCTAGATTTTCCGGATTGTCAGTTTTTCTTTTCTCTTATTTTATTTTGTTAATGAAACAGTTTTTAGCTAAATTTAAAAAAAAAAAAAAAAAAAAAAAAAATATGTTTGTAATATAAAATTTCACCTTTGTCAAAATGTTCAATTATTTTTTTGAACTTCGTATATTATTGTACAATAACGTTTATCTCAAACATTTTTTGCGTAGATTTGTTTATACTTGAATATTTTTAACGTGGAATTCTATGGAATTGCAAACAACTGTAACCTGAAGATCTATCAATCCGAAAAAGAAGAAAATTATCTGTTTATTTTGCTTTTGCTGCGTGTGAAGAAATAACTAGTATTTCTATATAAATTTTTATCGTTGTATATTTATGTTTTCGTTCCTCATTTAAAAAAAAAAAAAAAAAAAATATGTTTGTAATATAAAATTTCACCTTTGTCAAAATGTTCAATTATTTTTTTGAACTTCGTATATTATTGTACAATAACGTTTATCTCAAACATTTTTTGCGTAGATTTGTTTATACTTAAATATTTTTAACGTGGAATTCTATGGAATTGCAAACAACTGTAACCTGAAGATCTATCAATCAGAAAAAGAAGAAAATTATCTGTTTATTTTGCTTTTGCTGCGTGTGAAGAAATAACTAGTATTTCTATATAAATTTTTATCGTTGTATATTTATGTTTTCGTTCCTTATTTAAAAAAAAAAAAAAAAAAAAAAAAAAGGTTTTATGTCAGGGGAAATTTTGTTTGCAAAATCCTATAATTGTAAAATTTAATTACAAATTTATTAGAATAACTCAAAATATTGTCAAAGATATTATTTCTTATAAGTTTATAAAAGTTATTTCAACAATTTGCTTAATAAGAAATCTTCAAAAGTTAAGCAATTTCAACAATTTGATTAATAAGAAATCTTCTACAAAATGAAATATTGTTACTTTTTAGTTTCTATTACATCGCATAGCTGTAATTTTTTTTTTTACTTTTTAATCATATTTGTTACCAGTATTTTTGAAAAGGGATCTGTTATATATAATTTCGACGATTAAATGTAGTGAAAACAGCTATAACATTTTTCCGATTTGAAATCTCTTTTGAAAAAAGGGGGGAAACTTGGCCCCTATGACATCGCCAAACATTACCCGCATATTTGTTTTCATTTTCAGTTGTTGTAATTTATCATATATTTTTCGTTAAAATAATTAAAATTATGAATTTTAAAGAATAAATATTTTCATGCGTAAGGTTATGTTGGACCTAAACCTTAGTTTGTCATTTGTTATTCTTGTGAGGGGAGAAAAATACTTCATAACTATTTGATTAGTTATGTAGAAAAATGAATTGGTGAATTATCCCTCGAAGAAGAATACTTTAATTAAGTTATTACTTACAAACTTTGAATAAACACCATAAAATGCAATAAACTCGCAACAATTGTTTCGGGTCGAAAAACACACGACCCTTCATCAGGCGAATAAAGTAAGCACGAGTGCTGCAGTCAAAGCGGCAACGCACCTTTGACTGCAGCACTCGTGCTTACTTTATTCGCCTGATGAAGGGTCGTGTGTTTTTCGACCCGAAACAATTGTTGCGAGTTTATTGCATTTTATGGTGTTTATTCAAAGTTTGTAAGTAATAATTTTTACAACGCCAGTTTTGTGGTGCTTTTTTATTAAATTTAATTAAGTATTAAAGTTATAAATTCAAGCTTTAAAATTATTTGAAAAACATCAAAAAGAGGTAAATTACGTGTATGAAGCAAATTTTATTTGAAAGTATACTGTTTTCTTCATTATTCGACGATGAGTGCGACGGTTTTAATTCAATGGAATACGCCATTTTAAAGGCATGATGCTTACGAAAATACTGATAGCTTGCGCGAAAATCCATTACTTTTTTATTTTATTTTTTTTTTAAATAAAGTTAGAAAAAAAAAATTCCAGTTCAATCTTTTGAAAATCGACTTGTCAAATTCGGTATCTGCGAACCTTCTTTTTATAGCCTGATTGTATGCAAAGAATAATTCTCATACAATCTCTTATTATTTTATTAATACGGACTGCACATCACAGAACATTAAAAATGAATAAAATCTTTGTAATCAAACAGCATTAATTTCAAAAACATGTAGAAATCGTTTCTTTTTGAAATAATTAAGCACGACCATTCATCAAGCCTACAAAATGTAGGCACGAGTACTGCATAAAAGCATTCACTCAAACACACATTTTTTACATCTGATGAAGGCTCTTGCTTAATTATTTCGACCGGAACAACTGTTGCATGTTTTTGAAATAAAGATACTATCTTATAAGGACCTTATCTATCATAGTTTAGATCATTTCTCTGTTAAAACGACTTGCAAAAAAATATTTTTGAAATTTTCTAGTGGATTTTTTTTTTTTTTTTTTTTCCAATAAATGCATATTCTACAATTTATGTGTGAAAAGGTAAATTCTTAAATCACCACTTATAGAGTTGATGCCTCAAGCATAAAACAAACAAATATTTTTATGTCATTAGTAGTACATTAGTAACAGGATAGCACAATGACAACGTAGGAGCGCATTGTAACAGATCTTTGTCATTATAAGAGTTCGATACTGCAATTCTAAAATACAAATGAAGTAGGATATAAATATAAACGTGCGTAATTTAATCTTTTAATGTTATACAATTTAATATACTGTGAATATATGTATAACATAATTCTATTTGTATTACAGAATTCTCGCATTTCTGAGGTCGAACGTAACGACAGTGGAGTAGGGACTGAAACCAGTAAACCATCTCGAATGAAAGTTCTTTCTGAAGATTGGGAGGAACAATTATGTGCTGACTGTGATCATCAAGTAGAGCCTGTAGAAGATGAAGACTCGGGTTTAATGTTCAGTCCTCTCGTCTGTCGTAAGTGCGAATTCAGGCGAAGCGAGCGGAAGGAAATAATCATAGAGTTTGTCGATACAGAATTAAAATATGGTAGAGATCTGAGGATTATAAAAGAAGTAAGTACTATTAAAAATCTTTCAAAAATTTATCTAATTTTTAGTAAAACGTTTGCCTTAAGGAATCGGCCCAGCTGGTAGTGACGACTTCAAAAATAGTCGAGCCCATCAGCCTAGCCATTTAGAGTTTTCCGTGATTTTCTCTAAAGCTGCGTGTCAATACTGGATAGAACTCTTTAGAAAGCCATCTACAGCGGACACATCACCTAGACCTTTTACCCCTAAAAATATCACATTCAAAAATGAACTTTTTCGAATCCTGTTTTTAATTTTTTTTTTTTTTTTTAATATTACTCTTTGAACAAGTCGTCTTTTAGCTTAGTGAGCAATTTTTCGAAAAAATAAATTTAAATATTTTACTTAGAGATCCAAACTCAGAGTTCATGATTTACTTATTAAAATAAAATATTTAAATTATTTATTTATTTTTTTTATTTATTTTTATTTTATTTTATTTATTTTATTTTTTTTATTTTATTTATTTTTTTTTTATTTTTTTTTATTTTTTTTATTTTTTTTTTGTCAAAAAATTGCTCACTAAGCTAAAAGACGACTTGTTCAAAGAATAATATTCAAAAAACAGAATTTGAGAAACTTCATTTTCGAATGAGATATTTTTATAAAACAAAGCAATGAAAATCCCATTGGATAACATGGGGAGGGAGAAATGAGCTATCTGACTGATGTACAGCCTTAACCCGTACACCACTACACCCAGCTGTTAGACAGGAGGTGCCACAAAAAATTACATGAGTGCGAGATACTGAACAATTCTATTTCTTTTTAGATTTCAGAGTCTAATATAGCAAGTTTAAAATAGACATTGGCATTTATGTTGGGGTTGGGGAAAGACTGAAAATCGCAAGACTTCCGAGAGAGGTTTGATCACCGATCGTCGCTAGCTTTTTTAATATTTAACGATCACAGAAAGTGGTGAGTGTAGTAGTAATTGATATATAATTTTTTAATCACCATCTTTTTATATTTAGTCGACATATGGCCGGTTCTGACCGTTAATTTTACCCTAACAGAAGTATTTTCTGTATTTTAATTAGTTTACACAGAATTGGAATTTAAAAACAAAGCTTTTAAAGAAAGCTCAAAATGAGAGTTTGGGAAAATCCATGCACGCGTTTCGAAAAAAAAAATAAAAAAAAAATAACTCGCGAAATTTTTACAATCGGATCTCAATCTTTTTAGAGTTTAACTATGAAAACTTCTTAACACACCATAAAATAAAGGGAAGTACAACCTGTTTCGAAAGGATGTGGCCTTTCTTCAGGTGCAACATTGGACTGAAGAAAGACCGGGACTGAAGACCAAGACTGAAAGACCGGGAAAAACCCAAGGAGGAGGAGCAACACAACTAGCCAATAGGATAGCTGCATGCAACAACCAAACAGAAGGGGCACAACAGAAAATAGACATTAACTTTAACAATAAAGAAAGAAAATTATTTAATGGAACTAAACAATTTTTTCCAAGCTGAAGACAGCAAAATGTAATCAGATTTTTTATTAACAATTTTATCGCGATTAAGATAGATAGCTAGATTTTCCAAGAAATCTAACTCAGAAACATGTTTGGCATTACAGATAATTTTGGCTTGCTGAAAATTAAAACTATGGTTTAATTTCTAACTATGCTTCACAATGGAAGATTTTGAAATTTCTTGCTTAGTGGCATACCGAAAATGCTCACGTAAACGACATTCAAGAAGATTTCTTTTAGTGTGACCTATGTAAGACAAATGACAGTTATTACAAGGGACATAAGATACCATCTTGATCTATACTACTATATAGCTCATATATTAGCATAAACTACCGCAAAATCAACTTCAGAGGGTTTTAGTAAAGGGAAAATTCACTACAAAATTGAAAAGTTCTTCCAGTGAAAATTTGTTGAAAGGATAATGAAAACCACCATATATTACGTAACAGTAAAATATACAAAACTTTTGAAAGCGAACTCAAAAATTTGCAACAACGGTACAACAACTGTTTTGGATCGAAATAATTAAATACGACTCTTCATCAAGCAAAGAAAAAAAAAGATAAGCACTAATGCAACATAAAAGCATCAACACACTTTACTGCTTTCTTCATTCGTTGCTAATATAAGAGTATTATGTGTCCACAGTTTACTTGTTGTCTGACGTTGCATGTTTCTTCCACTGTCTGATAAAGGACAATGCTTAATTATTTCGACCAGAAACAGTTGTTGCATGTTTTTAAAATTTATGGAGCCTTCTTCAAAAGCTTATATTTATCATATATTCTATAACAATTATCAAATTAAAATGATAATAGAGAATAATTAAAAGATTGTGAGGATTATGTAAGATGTAAAACTTTTAAGCCGGCAACGCTCTCTCTAGCTTATTCAACCAACTGTACAATAGGAAAGAAAAAAAGAGTCTTAGTTTTAAGTCTCTGTAAAAACTGTTTCCTTAAAATCGCACACTTGTAATTTTATATTAAAATTTTAAATATTTATAAATGTTATGCTATTGTCCATTACTTAGAGTTTGAAATATTTATTATTATACTGACATTTTACAGGAATTCTACCGCCCCATGGAGATAGCTGGTCTTTTAGCAAAAGAACAGTTACAGAGCATTTTCCTGAATCTGGATGAGTTGACAGTAGCTCATACAAAATTTTCTGAAAAGTTACAAGATGCTCTCGATATTGCCATGGAACATGGAGATGAAGTAAGTTAAATCGTCATTATAATAATTAAACATTAGTATGAAAGTTTAACTTTATTAATGTGGAATGTGGCCTGAGCCCGATCAAGCCTAAAGTGGACCCAGGGTCTAATATGCATTCGGACCCCTCACCTATTATTTTTTTCCCATGATTTTTATCACTCTTCGAAAAAATAACTTTAAATTTTCCCACGATTTCACATAAAAATGTATACTTCAGTAAAATATTACCTTTTTAAAAAAATTTCGTTTTGCTTTCAGAAGTAAAATTTTCCATGAAGAGTAATTTAAAGAGTAATTTCGTTTATTTTAAATTAAAATTTTTTGAACTTTCGGGCCCGCAGGTCCATGACCCAGTTGGTCCGTGCATTAATCAAGTCCTGAATGATTTTATATCTCTCTATATGTACTCCGTTGCTGTGTTGTGGGCAAAATAATTGCACACAGAACTACCACATTTAACATGTTTATAAAAAGCCAAGATTCAAATTTGCCCTTGATAGCTTTTTTTTTTTTTTTTTCTTGTGTGTATGGGTGTCAAAAACTCCTTCTTATCAATATTTTACGTGATTTTTGCTTTTATTCTTTAACGTGATCTTCCAAATAACATTTTTTTTTTTTTTTTCGCTCCGTTAGAATAAAAACAAAACCTTTAACAAATATAATATTGTTTAAAAAACTTTTTTGTTTTTTTCAGATTGTTAAAAATATTGACGTAAATATTGAGCCTGTAATTTAAACTATTAGAATAAATGCACTGTTGTATATATGGTTGTAAATTTTTTAGAAAATTTAGCATAATTTCGCCTTTTTAAAAAAATCTAAATAGTAAAAAAATATTTTTTTTATAATTTTTCAATGAAATAGATTTTCTATTTAACAATTATTTTTGACCGAATTGTATCTTAACTGTAATTAATAAATATCGCTGTGAAACCTTTTTTTTTTTTTTTTTTTGTTGTTGTTGTTGTTGTTGAAGGGGGATTTTTAAGTCACTTGATGGTATAATATTCTTGTCCTATGTGTTTGTTGTGAGTTTATTTGTAAAATTTTTCGATAGCATTTTTGAATTTTTAGAAATCGTATAATAACACAAAGCTGATAAAGTTTTAATCTGTAAGGATGAAGCTTAAGGATAAAGTTTTTATCCTAGTAAATACGAAATTAAATGCGATGTTATTAATTCGTTTTAACTGTTTAAAATAAACATTATTTTATTGATTGGTAATATGGTCCAGAAACCCTAATTTACTTGAGCTTTAAACTGATTCTGATATGAGGTCCAGGAACGCATTATATAGCTGTGTGTTTTAGACATTGCACAAAGACGCTTATCACCCATGGAGCAGCATAACTTAATAAAACCATAAACACAAGTTGAAAAAAACTCAACTCGCATCAATGAACGTACGCTGATAATTAGAATAAAGTAAATGCATGGAATAGCTGGAAGGGTAGTCAGCTGGTGGAACACTTAAATCATCGTATCGGGATTTGTGATATCCCATCTATAAGAGATTTCATTCCACCGAATTGGGAAAATGTACTTTTCCTTTAATATGTAGATAATTGTTTTTGTGAAAATTAATTTTATAAACGCTGGTGAAATTTATAAAATCGGCAAAACTAAGCAACTTAATGAAAATTAAGCATAAAAAATGTACTGAACTATTTTTTTCTTCCTTCTCTTTTTCAGATTTGCAATTTTAAAATTAAAAGCTCGAAATTTATTTTTTTAGACAAAAATTATAATATTATTAACTAATTATTCTTAATTGTTTATAAAAACAAGATCATTGTATTCTTTAAGTAATGAAAATTGTGTACTAATTTTTTTTTTTTTTTTTTTTTTTTTTTTTTTTAAGTAAAACTCTATTAAGTATAGAAACGACCTGATTTCCTTTACTTTTTTTATATAATAAGTTAAACAGGGAAAAAAAAAAAAAGAAGATATATATATATAAACCATAGAAAAAGCAACACAGGTCTGCATCTAAAATTTTGATTTGATAATTTTGACTGATCTTTGTGATTTTTTTTACTTGTGTGTGTGTGCTGAAACCGAAAATCAAACCAAATCATGGAAACATACTATAAAAGTTACTTTAATTATATAGGTGGAAGATTCAAAGAAGAAATTGTGTCGGTAGACACCCATTGGCAAAATATATACTTGATAAAGAAAAAGTAGCTTCATTTTCGGTTTCAGCACACCAAAAAACATATGTATCAGCTACAAAAAAAAAAAAAAAAAAAAGTTTCTTTCCCTTTTTTTTTTTTTTTTTTTCTCGTTGTTAAAACGAAAAGAAAACGATAACTTTATTTTAAATTATCACAGATCAATGATTCAATCATTCGTTTTAAAAGCATTGACGAACTCTTTTGAAAGATACCCATAAGGAAAATTTGCCGCCCTCAGGGTGGACTTCCCCCCGGGGGGTAAGAGGTGCTCCTACATATACAAATATATTTATTTATTTATTTATTTTATAATGATTCTTAAAAAATAATTTTCTTTATGCAAATTTATGTGAAATTTTGTTCTATACCGCCATGTTAAAAATTCAGTATAAGTGGGATGGATATGCCACCTATTGGACGATTTTCACCAAAAGTTGATAGGCACTTAATTTATGACAAAGTGCGACTACATATCAATTTGTATGAAATTCTGTGCAATAGTTCTTGAGATACAGTTGCCACAGAATTTTGTGACACATGCACAAACATTTTCTAAAAAATATCAAATCGTGTTCTAGACATCTCAAAACGTGTAAATACAAAAAAGAAAAAAGAAAAGAAAACCCGAGGTATAAAATTTTTACGAAATCAAAATAGATGGAAGTAAAAAAGAAAGAAAAACTGGTTGAAAAAGAAATAAAAAATTACTTTCCACTTTTCTGCATATAGAAATTTTTTAAATAGATGGGGGGGGGGGAAATATATATATGAAAATAAATTTATATACAATTGCAAATATGTAATGTTTTTTTTTTTTTATTCTACGTTTGTTCCAAAGGAAAGCAAAATATCTTGTATTAATCATTTGTTTCATTAAGTTAGATTTTAATTGCCATATTAGTGCTTCATCCTTCGTGAATAAAAGAGAAATGAGTGTTAATTATTGCAAAATTAACTGTACAGTTTAAATTAAAATAAAATTGACTAACTAATTGAATTCTACAGTTTTCTTGCATTGGTAACGTCACTAGTAATGGAGAGGTTTTGCTATCAAAAATTGCTGGTTGACAGAGGGCACTGGGTTCGAACCTACAACCTGCTCTTAGGCTTAGCAATAGGGATTTTTCCGTAGTTTTCTCAAAAACTTGCGTGAGTATGCGCTATGACTTCTTAAAAGCCCCCTCCGTAGCCTAATACCCTTCGATTAGAAAGTTGGTCTTAACACACATATACACGCCACGTTACTTTAATTATTAAGTACTACTGATTTCTTTTTCTTCATTTTGCGGTGTATGATGCAAAACGAAGAATTCATTGACACTCAAGTGAAGTTTTAAGAAATATTAATTTTAGCGTTGTGCATCTCAGAAAATTCGAGTTGGCTGGTAACTGATGATTATAAAATTAGGCAGCCTCTATATAAACACAATGTGTTACAGTGCATATCGCTTAAAATCATTATTTTACTAATATTGACGTAGAATTTTAAGATTGGCTTTTATAATCGTAAAAATAATAAGACCTAATATATATATATATATATATATATTTTTTTTTTAAGCGACAGAAGTGCTCATTGCTTTCAACAGACAAAAAAGTGTCTGTCTGGTTGCTACACACAATTAAGTCTTTACAAAAATTCTTTTTTTTTTTTTTTTTAAAGATCTATATTGAATATCTTTTACATGATCATTCGTCTATATAATATGATTTAAATGTCTGTGATTTACTTTCATATAAGCAACAATTTTCCAGTTGCCCCTTACACAGCCTCTCTATTAATGATTTCTCTATGTTCTCTACGTTTCTATATGTTTCTTTTTTATGATAATATTATTATATTAATTCATATTGCTGTAACAAAGATTTAAAACATATAATAACACAACATTCAATGCAGTCAGTGGACAAGAAATGTTGCTTTTAAAGTCGAATCAGGGAGCGAACTCAGATTACGCTCATCAGTTCATTGGTTTCGCACTAAAACAAAACATTTGACATCAATTAATATTTTTTATGGAATAATCTTTTAAATATTTTTTCCCTTGTTTTAATCAGTTTTTAAACTTTTGTTTCTTCTCAGCACTACTCCAAACTTTAACAAATTATATTTCAGAGGAAGCCAAATGCAGAAGACACTTGAAATTTCTTAGTAGGCACACATGTGCACCTTGCTGTTATGATGCATTCGTGTCTAGTTTTTTTTTTTTTTTTTTTTTTTTTTTAAACATGATGAAGGGTTTTGTTATCATTGTGACCTGAAACAACTGCTGCGAGTTTTTGCAATTTATGCTTACTTACAAAGTTATTTTTTAATTGAATTAATTATTATTTGAATTTAATCAAGTTAATATATACACTAAGAGACAAAAAATAGCCGCACTTAAATATTTTCCTTTTCTCTTTCTGCAGCCGCCAGTTTTATCATTAAAAAAGCAAATTTTCGAACAGATTTTATTACGTCGTCCTCCCCGTACACTTTAGGATCGATCCAAGTGTTAAAAACAAAACACAGTTATCAGGAAAATTGTAATTTTAGAAAGTATTTCAAAAATGGCAAGGATAAGGCACTTAACGATACCACAAAAGTATTGATTTTAGAATGAAAATCAAAAAATATTTTAATACGCGAGATGGCAAAATAATTAAATGTCAAAGAAATATTCATGAGATGGTTTTTAACAAGATACAAAGTTTTTTCGCTATTTAAACTGCAAATTTGGCTTTAGGCGGCCACGTTGCTCATCTAAGCGAGATGACCGCAAATTAAAAAGCAAATTTTATAAAATCCATTTTTATCATGTTCAGAACTTAGAAAAGATTTTTTTTTTTTTAAATGGTGTTTAGCAAAACATTTTCTTCAAAAACAGTGCAGCAACAGTTAAACAAAGCAGGTTAAAAACCAGAAGATCTACAAATAAGCCATTACTATGAAAAATAATTAAAAAAAAAAAAAAAAAAAAAGAGACTTCAATTGACCAAAAAATTAAAAATATTATACGTTGTTAGTCTGAACTGGTTCTCTCTGATGAGTCAAGTTTATTTTGTTTCGAGCTGTCAGAAGCAAGCTAATAGGACGGCGAAAGGGATCGGCTAATAGGATCGGCTTAATGAAAATTACACTCTTAAAATAGTGACACATTCTCCGTACATTGTACGGAGGGGCATAACTTTTCAAGGAATCGGGCAAATTTTCATGTTCAAGGGATCAATTAACTCGAAATAAAATACGGCCATCATAGAAGTGGTGCTTGATCAACTATTTTGGAGGTATCTCAGACTTTTCCACAATCAGCATTTCAAGATGATAATCCACCTTGCTACGCCATCTTTGGTACGTTTATTTTATTCAAATTGTTAAATTTACCTATCCACTTCCCTCAGTACCTATAATTCTGAAGTAATGATAACTTTTTTCCACTTTAAATTAAATCCCCCAAAGAATATCGTAGAATTTCTGCTTTACTAGACCTAAAAATAGTCCTAATCTCAATCCGCTCGATAATGTTCAGTCTATAAAAGGGAGAGAGATCCAAAATTTTTAATCTGTAATTTTGCAATAACTTGAAAAAGTTATTTGTGATATTTGGCACAATGAAATTTCTGGGATTTACGTAGCAAAACTGTATAATACTATGCCATTGTGTTCATTAAAGCAATAATTCCATATAAAGGTGGAATTACCCAATGCAAAACACATATTTTTATTAAGTAATTGTGTAGATCTAACAAATAAATGGTTTTATTTCATATATTAAAATATAACATGTATATTTCATGTAATAAATCATAATAGAATACAAAATATATGTTTATTATATTACGTTTAAAAAGAAATTTTTATGAAGATTTTTATTAGGTACTTTGTACATGGTAATAAAGCAAATTACTAAACCAAAAATATACACAGGTATCATTTTTATGTCTTTGGTATTATACAAATATTATTTTATTTTTTTCTTGTTGTTTCAATCATTAGTTTTGAAGCTATTTCAAATAAAAAAAAGTATAAGTCAATATTTCTGTAGTGCGGCTTTTTTGTCCTTTAGTGTAAAAGTTTAAATCAAAAATTTTTCGGAAATTAATAATGCTTTTTTTTTGTTTTTGTTTTTTAAACATATTTAAGATTTGCTATGTGTCTAATAGACATTTTTGAAAGTAGTTTAGAAATTTTCAGAAGAAAATATGTAGGAAACGTTGAATGGTTACCCGTAGGCCAGGTAAACTTCGATACTATAATTGATGCAGATCATTGAAAATTATGTAAGCTAACATCATAAACTGAAAAAAGATTGTTTTTGGACGAAATAATAAAGCATGGGTCTTCATCAGGTGAAAAATAAAAAAGTAACCTTGAGTACAGCAGGAAAGCAGTAACAATATATATGGACCCGAAACAAATGTTGCGTGTTTTTACAGTTTACGATGTGTTGCTTACAAAGTTTTCTTTTATCTTCATTGATTTCTTTACATGAACGCAACTGTTACTGTAATAGAACTATGATGAATTGCATCAAAATTAGTCCAATATAACACTACTTTTGTTTCAGCAGTATAAAACAAAAACAAAAAAAATTGAGATATATATATTTTTTTTTTTAAGAAAAAGAATTATTTTTATTTTGGTAAATTTTAATTCTTCATCATGCTATAGATAAGAAAACCTTATTTTTTTTTTATTTTTTAACATTTTTACACTTTTGAGATTTGAGAAATCGGAAAATCCAAAAATTGGTGTCTCTCTGAAGCTTATACAGCACAGAATGTTTCAATTATGTTGCAAAAAAACTTACAATCTTTCATAATCGTAACAAAGTTTAAGAATGCTCTCTGATACCTTCCTAAAGCGTTCACCATTTCCGATGTTCTATCTGTTAAAAGTCCGAAACATTTTTTTTTTTTTTTCACGTATCTGATTTTTTGTTCCGATTTCTATGTTTTTGAAAGTAATGCGAATACGAACTGAAGGTTTCGAAAAGTTTCTGCGATAGTGACAAGGTTTCGATATTATACAATTGTTACATTTCTGGAACATTTTGTGGTTTTAAGGTAGTGTGTCTGTTTATTAATTTGTTTCTTAATTTCGTCTGTATGTGTAGACATTATCTCAAAATCAATCATTCTAAAGAAGCGGAAAAGTTTTTAAAATAACATTGATTACACTTGTTAAGAACCCTATTGAATTTCACTCTGGAAATTTCTTAAATTGTTCGAAATTTAAGGTTTCCTTAAAATGACAGAATAGAGCAAAATTTCTCATAATAAACATGCATTATGAAAATTACTCTCATCTTTAAGGAACTTGGACGAATTTTACAATATAATTTATAATCTGCGCATGCACATTAATAAATCTCAGCATTCTATGTTAAAAAACTTCGTAAATTATTCGAAATTAATGATTTAGATAACATGGCAGTAAGGAGATTATGGAGATTATTATAAGGAATTGCATAAAAACAAAATACGAAAATGACACCAACATATTACGAGGATTATTAGGGTAAGGAAAATGTATCACAGCTTAAAGGTAGCCTAGTGTATGGAGTGTTTCAGTTTTCGACCGTGCCGTTCATTGCTCTAACATAGTATGGCCTATAATAGAAACGCGTGAGAACAAGTATGTAATGGTGAACTGGGCAGAGTCCACCTATGCAAACTAATTTTTTCTAGCCGAAAGTGGCGTTTCAAGATCTTAAATTCATATATTCTGTTAGCAAAATGTTTGATTTATTGCCAGATAGGATGTGCAATATATGAATGAAAACATATAACTATAAATTACAAAACAAAACTATGTAATAGCTGTTTCGGGTTAAAAATAATTAAGAAGTAACCTTTATCACGATTAAAATTTGCAAACTGCATAATTTACTAAAACACAAGACAATGGTTTCAGATCGAAATAATTAAGTACGGCCCTTCATCAGGCAAAAAAAAAAAAAAAAAAAACCATGAGTGCAGCATGAAAGCAACATCGAACCGAAAGAAAAGTTGTGTATTTTTGTAATTTATAATGTGAGCTTACAAATTTTTCATCTTCATTCATTTTGTTATTTAGATGAAATTTTATTTATAATTCTATAAAGAATTCTATCAAATTAATCCAATACAATCATGCTTTTGTTTCAGTGCAAGCCTGAAACAAGTCTGGCACGACTTACTAAAATATTTGTTATTATTATTCTAGTTGGAAGTGGCATTTCAAGATCTTAAATGTCAGGTAGTTTTTTTTATTCAAAGCATTTTATGTTGATGGAAAGGATTACCAATGAATAAATAAAATTTTTAGCTAGTACCGTAAATTGCAGAGACATACATTTTCTGTTTCAGATTACTGTTTGCATTTTGCACCCGTGACTACTTTATCGCCTGATGAATTGTCGTACTTATGTTGCTAGCTGAGAGTCTTTTTGCTTACTACCAGATTTAGATGCATTTTTCTACTCACGGTGTCCAATATTTTGCTTACTATAAGCTATGTAGTGATATTGTACTTCGTCTAATCAAACACTGAAAGAAATGATTTCAACTAATTGCTTAGTAATATTAATATAAGTTATCGCATGTCAAATACTTTAACGCAAATAATTTAGAAATATTTATAAAAACATCTTTATTAAAAAGAGTTTTTAGTAAATTTAAACATTAATTTCAAAGAATGGTAGGTCATTTTTTAAATTCTATTTTTGACGTACTTACAACATATGCAAAAGTTTAAAGATAGAAGGGAGATATTTTCTTAAAAATTATTTACAAATAAATTACTTATTTTTAAACCTTAAATTTTCAGGTAAGTAAATATGTGTGTTCTATTTTTATTTCTCTTATTTGTCTTTCATATTTAACGTTTCGTCCTTATTTATGTTTTGAACTAAAGTGTAAGTGATGAGAGAAAAAGATAAAATATATTGATTTGCATGAAACTTTCGTATTTTAGACATTAATGCTTAAGTTATTAAAACATTAATAATCTTCCCAATAAAATTAATTTAAGACGAGTTAATTTAACACTCATCCCATTTCTTTTATTCTAGGATTATACTACTGTGAATATTGGCAAAATATTCCTTGAAAGTTCATCCATGTTGCACGCTTTTGAAACATACTGCGTAAAACAGGTTAGTGTTAAATTTATATCTTTAATTAGTGGCATCAATATTAAGTATTTATATTCTCATGTTACATGTTGTGTTCTTAAACTTTGTATACATGTTTATTACAAAAATAATAAATAAAAGAGAAATGTATTTGAATTCAAATTCCAGATACATGGTTTTCATAACAAAATATCATCACATAATATATCGCACCCCAGCAAAAAAAAAGTGGCATAACTCGAAAAAGCAATATTTGAGAAAAATAATCTTGACGATAAAGATAGACTAGCATTGATATATAAAACTAACGCAACTGCCATTTAGATGGATAATTTTCGAGATAGAGATGTGACGCTTTCTGTGTTCGTTGAGGCACTTCATACACATTTTTCAGTGGCATAAACTCAAAATTGCCATTTTTTGAGATATCGCTTTCTTGCCTGGATGCGATATATACAATTATATGCACAGAGGTTTCCTTTAAGAGGCCTCTTATCTTTGAAGCCGTTATTCACAATCGTATACTTCCAATTACAAAAATGTTTCAAAAGATTTTGTCAAAACATTTGTCATGGCATTTTCAAACTTAATAAAAACTCAATTTTAAAAAGTTGAAAAAATTTAAAATTTTATATTGTGTCCGGTTTTCCATAGTTATATTTATTAAAAGTTGACACTCATCCCAGCAAATGTCATATTAGTAAGTTTCCCTTTTGTGTGACGGAATTCTTTCATAATTTGTATATAAAGTCATTTACAAGCCCATCAACATAATTAAATTTTCTTCTCTTAAAGAGCCATTCCTACTGAAAATCGATCTGTTTTTTATTTCATCCCTTGTTCTTCGTGTAATTTAGGTTACGTTGGTTAAACTAGGAGGCGTATATGGAATAAATGAGCACCATCGGAATGTTTGTAATGAAGAGATTTCCAAATCTTTAACTGCTTCCCTCTTCTGGTCTCATGGTCATTGTTTTGACTTTTCTAAAAACTAACATCATTACTTTTCCTTATCTTCTTTTCCCATTTGGATTTCCATGAAGCTTTTAACATATTTAAAAATTCGAAAAATATTGTTAATGACGTTTCTTCTTCTCCTTTCCTGTCTGATACTAGGAAATTACTCACATAATTTTCGCTTTTCGTTTGGTTTTGATTTATTTTTGTTTTTTCTTTTCCTTTTTATAATTCTTGTCACACTAGTATTTATACTGACATTCAGTTTTATTTGTTTTAGCTCATCACTCAAATTGGTTTTGTGCGTGGCTGCTTTGTCTGCCACTCTCGTGCCTGCTTTGTTCGCCTGACGAAAGGTCGTGTTTTCTTTCGACCCAAAACAATTGTTGCGCTTTTTTTTTTTGCATGTTATGGTGCTTATTCAAGGTTTTTTACTTATTGCATTAATCGATTTTCAAAATAAAAAGCGCAACAATGTATTTTATGTCATCTGGTAATTACACGTTATTTATTAAAAAGTATCTTAAGAAAATTTTCTCCCTAAATTTATTTATCAACAAAAATACATTAGGATGTTAATGACAATTATCCAAAACTTTTGATATGTCGCAAAAGCAATTTATTTTGTTTCTCAAATAAACAACATAAAACCACATATGTTATACGATCAGCCTTGTATCTAACTTGTGTAATGTGCAGAAATCTACTGAATAGCAATTTTTTTTATAGGAAAACCATAAACTGTTTTTGACCAAAATTCATACAGTAAGTTTCATAAAGTAATCATTAGCTTTCTTTATAACATTAAAAATCAAGTGTATTTAGCTCATATTTTATAGAGTGTTATTAAGAGTTATTTAAAACTTTATATGCAACATAAAATATTAAGAACATTAAACGGGAATTTACTAATATGTAGGTTTTACGCCAGTAGTGGAAATTTAGTAGTCCAAGCCCCCCCCCCCCCTCACTCTCTCTTTGATTTAGTAGTCTTGAAACATAGAATAGCGTTAGATAAACATATACAAGTGCACAATTATACATATTTTTATTGCATATAACAATGCTTTTACTCGAAAAATCACAATTACTTTAAATTTGTGATATTCTAAACCGAAACTGTGTAGATATTACAGTTTTATTGATGCAAACTCCCGCAAAGGAAGAACTGTTGAATTCCAATAATAAATGTAAACATATAAACGATATAAGATGGGTTTTTTAACAACTTGCAGTACAATGCATCAAAACAATTGGGCTTGACTGATGAAGAGATACAGCACACACTATAAATTACCAAAACACACATCACATCAATTGTTTCAGGTCTAAATAATTGAGCACGTTCTTCATCAGACAAAATTAGTAGGCATGAATGCAGTGTGAAAGCAATAACTCAATAATTAAACCACTTCATTCCAATTTTTTCATCCATAAAACATTAAATGTTATTGTCATAAATGAAAATGGGAATAATAGCAGAGTACGAATTAATATAGTTAACAAAGAAACTGAGATGTGTTTATATGTACTTAATATAACCACTGATGCCATTTAAAATCATAACTTTTCAATAAATAAAAATATCAAAATTTTGAAAGAAATACATATTGCAATTAATTAAAATGCAAATTATAAGCTTTAAAAAATAAAAAATATTTGAAAGAGTTAATTCATTTAAATCCCCCCCCCCCAAAAAAAAAAAAAAAAAAAAAAAAAAAAAACTGATTACGATATTATTATCAGAATAAAATAAATCATTCTTTCATTCATTGACAGTGATAGTGAAACCATCTAAAATCTATTTTTTCTTTAGGAAAATGTATATAGGTAATATATTATTGTGTGTGTACATTTTGAGTCAATGGGAATTTTAGATGGTAAGGAAAAAAAACTTAAATGTTATGATTTTCCAAATGGCATAACAGGGAATGAAATGGTTAAATACCATTTGTATAGAACCTTGAAGCACAGTATCAAGCTATTTACTGTGTCTACAAAACAAACAATGAAAATTAGAGTTAAAAGTGTCTTTTTAAATACACAAATCTCGATTTCTAAAGAGATTCATTTTTTTTTTTTTTTTTACACATCAAAATTCTGTAAATATCAAAACAGATGTTTCTTCATTTATTTTTTTAATAAATAGAAAAAAAAATGTAATATTTTAGACGGCAAATTTTACGTTCATGTATATGATTTTCGCGACATTTATTGACGATTTCATGGCAGTTTTCGCTGTATCTTCATGCTAGCGTGAACCCTACTAATAAGTAAAACTGAACAAGCGATAGAGAAACGCGTGTAAATAGATACGCTGAATATCAGTTTTCCGTAGCAATAAGTAAATCTTTATTAGTTCTGATTACACTAGGGTGACCAGACATCCTCGATATCTATTCTTGGTCCCCAAAAAATTTTGTAATACATTTGAGAACGCTGGTTTATAAAGTTAATATTATTTTATTACAATAATTTATTATATGTATCATATATGATGAATAAGCTGAAGTAAGTGCTTTCAGCTACTTCATACATAAAAATTGCTAAAATTTTGCAATTTAATGCGATTTATTTATTTTGTCCTCGAATTCTGGGACACCGCGATAACATGTGATCGTTCAATTTAAAAAATAGGTCGTTCTGGATAATACATAATTTTACTCCTGATTATTTAAACAGCAAAGAGTGTTCAGGCCAGAATTTGAACCCAGGTCTTTTATCTTAATGTGTCAACAATTTATCGACTGAGTTGACCCACACCATTCGCTCTGCATTCCAATATCGCCATTCTGATATCTGACCCACACCATTCGCTCAAATGTCCACTACGTCTGCTAGATTTGTAAATTGTTGACGCATTAAGCCAGAAGTACCCAGGTTCTTATCCTGGAAGTAACCAGGATTTACATGAACAATTTTTTAAAGGTAAAGTTTGCAATTAATAACTTTAATAATATTAAAGTACAAGTAATATAAGACGGCCAAATTTTATTTCACAGGCTTCTGCATCTATCGTACTAAGTAATTTGGAGAAAGAGAAGGAACTCCTCCGAATCTTCCTGAAAGTTTCTCAGGTGGAAAATACCTTGCTGAGAAGAATGAATCTTCCTGCTTTTCTTATGGTTCCTGTACAGAGAGTTACTAGGTATAGTAACGAATTCTTCATATTTAGTTAATTCATATTCAAAAATTCAAATAATTGTTGAAATGTTGACTAGCACAATATAACACAGATTATTCGAATTGTAATTAACTATCCCAATGTTTAACAACTTTTCGTTCTTTCACCTTACGGGCTTACACATGATTTATATAGATATATATAAATCTGGTATTAATATGAAAAACAAAAATAATGCTTATCGTTTTCAAAGAGCATATAATGTTCTAAACATTTATTTTATAAGAAATGGTAATGGGTAAAACATGTTTATCTGTGAGCCTGTTTCCAAAATATCTCAAACACAAATATTAACAGGATGTCTGTATTTTAAATATTTATAATATGGAGATATTATCTGAAAATTATTAATGAGATCGTGATCGGGAAAATAGTTCAAAAGCGTTTCAAAACGCATTCAAAAACGTTTTAAATAAGTTGATTATCATTTGGATTGAATTTTAGCAAATGAATTATTATAGAGTACATTTTCTTTATAATAATATATATAATCTGAGGATGTTTTGTAAAAAAAAAAAAAAAAAAAAAAATCGCGCTTATTTTCTGGTTTAATATAATATATTTAAATTATACTAAGGTTGATATCGATAAAATATTGCTATTTCATAATTTATTTTTCAACTTGTTTATGGCAAGTAATATTTCATACATTTGCTGAAAATAGCAAAATAAAATTTTACGTTAGATTTTTTTTTTTTTTTTAATAACATGTGTTTTGTAAAAATGATCTTTACAGAAAACACATTTTATTAAAAACAGTACATTAAAATTGAAATGTCGCGAGAAAATTTCATTCAGATTAATTCAATTCTACAATTCTCTTCTTGATTCTGATGTAAAGAAATAACTTTTTTTATTGTTAATATGATCTATAGGGGAAAAAAAAGTCACTTTTAATCTCATTATACTTATTCATGATTCTGAATTTGAATTATTCACTCAATTTTAGATATCCTTTGCTGCTCAGCCGCTTGCACAAAGTTACTCCTATTCATCATAAAGACAGAAGCGCACTTAAAGAAGCTCAGATGAAAGTAGAGCTACATCTTGAACATATCAATCAGGTACTTTATTTATATTAATTAAAATTTTTCCTGACTTTTTTTTAATATGTTTTTAGTGTATTGGATATTCCGGAAAGTTCGTGCGGATGTTAAAGTAAAATTTAAACTCAGCACATTTAAAGTTTATAAATGTTCATGAATGGTGTATTTAAGAAAAAACAATCTTCAGCTTTAAAATATGAAGTTACATATAGGAAAGGTTACTATATTTGTTTCCACGTTTTCTCTGTTTTATTTTATTTATGTATTTTTTCACTTGTTGCCAAAGGAAAGAGAAGGGAAAACATTTTCATTTGGCCTATTTTGTCTAAAAGAAATAACCCTCACGTTCTAAAAAAAAAAAAAATTTAATGGCTGAATGGCCATCACTCTAAGAAAATTGCCGTAAAATGCAGCTTTTCTGAACTTTTGAGTATATCATAATTCATAGTCTCAACTACCTTTTAATTATTAAAATATAAAAATAATCAAATTTTCAATATCGTTAGTAATTTTTTTATTTTAAAAATATAATATTTACTAAAATTATATTGTGAAAGGATTATTTATAAACGATTAGGTTGATAAAAGTATGTAATGATTCCAACTGGCGGTGTTCTTAAAATTACCTACATGCTGTTGCAAAAATATTTTACCTAATTTACTTCTGTATCTTTTCTAGCAAACTAAAGGCGTTGGGGGAACAAAGATCTGGAGAAGAATCTCCAACATATCCGCCTCTCATCGTAGACTTGGCAAAGATATTGGTAGCATCAAACTAAGAAAGGTAAGCTGAAATCAAGTATTAACCCCTTAAGCAATTTATTTATTTTAGTGAGAGTATGTCTTATATAAGATATATCATAATTAGTCAAATAGTTTATCCATTTTTTTTTCTTTTTTTCTTTTTTTAAATACGTATAATGTTTGGAGATGTAATACAAATTAATTTTATATGAAGGAAAAACTTCTAAAATCAGTTTCGAAGTATAAAAATGCTGCATACATAAAGTTCGTAAATTTTCCGAACTGTTGTTACATTACAATAAGGCATAAAAATGTAGAAAATAAAAAATAGTGTATATAAGCTATACTGATTGCGAAAACAAACACTAATTAATATTCTTTTCCCACCCTACTGCAAGCTTTTCTTTTCATCGTTTCGTAAAAATTTTAGTAAAAATATGGAATGGCTCCACCCTACTTTCCGAACATTTAACCGATGTTTAAACAAAATTCTGTTTGTGAATAATTCAGTAATTTAAAAAAAAAAAACTGAAAATTGATAATGGATCTGAGTATTTCTCTTTATCTGTACAGTGAACTGCAATGTATATGAGTTCTCTTGCAGGTCCCGATAAAAGAACTATAAATTCTGAACATTCAACTTATTTCAGAAAAGACCAAGAAGTATCAATATTCTAAAACATATAACCATCATTCAATATCTTTTATCTTTTCTTTCTCTTAATTTCGTACAATTTTCCACATTTCAGATATACATACAACCAACGACCGATGTACACATCTAAGGGCCTAGGAGCACTCTTAACTCTAACTCCCTAATTATTAACTCTTTTGTTTCTTGTTAAAGGGACAGTAGACGTTTACTGAGCGAAAATCGACCAAAAAATTGATTTTTTTTCCCTTTCAAATATTACTGTACACAACGAAAGCTATCGTTCGCAAAAAACCGCAGGTGAATATGACTATTTTTTAAAAAGTTATAAACATTTAAAAAAATTAAATGTCCGTTTAAAGGGCTGTCAAAAGGTAAACAAATTTAAACATATATGCTTTAGGATATTTTGAAGAACGCGTATGAAAGGTAAGTGTGAATATAAACTTTAAATGCTTTTTTCTCAAAACAAAAATTTTTACATTTTTGTGTCTTCAAAATGATCCATGCGTCTTAATTTTCGATGAAAATCCATGAAATTTATAATTTAGCTTCATTTTCCATTTATTAATAAAATTTGCTATGCATTTTAGAATCTGATTTCAGAAAGTTTATTAAAAACTAATTAAAAGTCAATTAAGTGCGAAATTATGACAAAAAATTAAGATAACTGTAAAAACCAATTTCTAAACAAAACACTATTCAAGGAATTTAATAAATAATAGCAACTTTTGTTTGTGATGCGTTTATGAGTGTTTCAAAGGCAAAATTAAGATAAAATATAAAATTTGGAACGCATGGAACATTTTAAAATTTGTAATAAAATTGATTTTTTTAATTTTTAAAATTAAAATTTATATTTGTATTAAAATTTTTAAAAGGTACTTGATATACTTATATTAAAATACATATCTACACAAAATATCATATCTTAATGAAAATAAATTTTTAAAAAAAGTTAACGTCCTCTGTCCCCTCAAATGATTATGTTGATAAAAATAACGTTTAAAATAAATTACGAATACACCCACGCACAAACAGAAAAAGACACCACTTCTTCAAATTCCCAGTTGTAACAACAAGTTTTAAATTCAAAAAGCGATGGCAGGATTCACATTCTGAAATTATGAAATCTCAACTAAAAGAATATCGTAGGAAAAAATCCCACTCTAAGAATTTCACTAATTTCCCAAAGATTTTTTTCCCCGATAACATTGTTAAGGAAATAACAATGTAATAGCTACAGAATTCTGAGAATAGATAAATGTATATTTAAGTTAGCATTTCAAATAAATGAAGAATTTAAAAGTATAATCTTCCTCCTTAACAATTGTTCTCCCCATCATTGAAAAGAAATATTACAGATACAGAGATTCTCCTCGCAGAAACACACCCAAAAAAAAAAAAAAAAAAAAAATGAATTTGAAAAAAAAAAAAAAAAAAAAAAAAAAAATATTTCTTGGGGATTGCTAAGTATAGCAACTACAGTTACACTGACTACTGATTTAGGCCGAATACATAAATTAAAAAAAAAAAAAAAAAAATTATATGCAGAAGAAAAAAATATGCCAAACATAATTTGATGTCCCTAAATGCCCCGCCATAAATCAATCTCAATGTACAACGATCTTATCAATCCTTCATTGATGTACCATTCATTTACATTTTTCCTTCATAAAGCAGGCAAAATAGTGTCCATTTTTGCATATTCATGATATTTACTTCAAAACATTCACTTAAATCCACAACAGTATTATTGAAAGCTATTTTTCTTTATCTAAATTAATTTATTTAAAGAAATTAACTCTAAAATATCTTTTTCGCCTTAACCAACAAATAAATGATCCAATGAACAACAACGCAACATAATTTTGAAATGAAAAATCATTCATCAAAATCAGTAAGCATGTTCTTTAGAAAGAGAGCCCCCCCCCCCATGGTGGCCATTCCCCCTATAGGCCTAGGACACATACGGAGTCAATCGGCCGTAAATCCTCCACCCAACCAGTAAGCATGTTCGATGCACTACACACTGATGGCCTTTTTTTTTTTTTTTTTTTTCGGGGGGGGGGGGGGGGGGTAATATGAGTATCAGCATTTGCGCACTAATCAGTTTTGCAAACACATTTTTTACTTTATTTATTTAACTGTACGCTGACATACTTCTCGCTTTATTCAAGGTAATCTGCCAAAAAATGGTAACTACGTTTTTTTTTTTTTTTTTTTTTTGGGGGGGGGGAGGGGGGGACTGATTACAAGAAATAGTCATCTCACCTTAATAAATCACTACTTTTCCGATATTTTAGTGTCAAAGGCCTCCTATATTTAAAAAAAAAAAAAAAAAAAGTAATTTTCACTCTTTTGATGTAATTACTCTACATAATTTGATATAATTATTTTTCGATTTAAATTTTAAAAAAGCTTAAGAAATGAAGTTGTTTTACTTAGCAGTGATTACCATATTTATTTCTTAAAATTCCTTTCACATGTTTTCTTTCGATTTTATTTTCAATATTTTTTTAATTAAAGGGAAAACAGAAAAAGATTTCAATTTCGTCTATTTTCTCTGAAAGAAAAATAGGCCTCTCCTTTAAAAAAAATAAAAATAAAAATAAAAAAGTGACTGAAACTTCATTTCAGCTAAATTATGCCTACCAGCGGCCAAGCGGTTCTGCTCTTAAAGCTAGTAATGGGTAGTGCCGGGTTCGATCCCAGGTCGCGCTTATAAACCCAGCCGTTCGGAGTTTTCAGTGGTTTTCTCCGAAACTCACGTAAATACGGGTTAGAATAACTTAGAAAATTCCCCACGGAGGGCATTCCACTTATAGGCTTAGGACCCTATCGTAGCCACCCGGCCTTAATCCCTATGACCAACCATAAGCTAAATTATTTGTCATAATACCATAATTTACCATAATTTTTTAAACCATCAATCTATCCCCTAGAAAGAAAGAAAATCGATGAAAATTCAAAATATATATGTATAATTCTGGTTTTCATAATCTGGTTTTTCTTACATTTCTTATCTATATTTTCATACAAATATTGGTTATATTTATCATTCGATTAAAATAAACTTATGTGAAACTCATATAAAAGAGAATAAGTTTCACAATAATTTGTAGGATTAGTCTCTATTCTTAGATAAATACTGTATTGCTAGATTATGAAACAAAAATTAATAGTGTACTTTTAATATTTACTTTCAAATGTATATTGTCAAACATTAGTTATTGTTACTTATCTTAGATGGCTCTGGAAGTACTGAACTGGAAACAGGATGAAACTCGGTTTGTGATCGCTGGTAAGCTACTGTATACTCAAATCACAGACTACCCTTGGAACAAGAGAGGAAAGACTGTAAAATTTACTCATGTGCATTCTCTGCTGATTGCTCTAGGAAAACCAAATTCGAATTATAGACCAGAGTCATCAGACAATACAGTATTATTTCCAAAAAACACAGGCATCAGAGATGCTAGTTTAGTTCTAATGAAAGAGAAAAGTGGACGATATATTACAGTTAGGGTAAGTGTTAATTGTTATATAAAAAAAGTACCACAGAACTAGCGTTTAAAAGTAATAAGTATAAAACTTTGAATGAACATTTAAAAAAAATGCAATAACTTGCAACAATTGTTTCGGGTCGAAAAAAAACACGAGGCAAAGTAGGCACGAGTGCTGTAAAGCCATCATATTCAAAGTTTTAAACTTATTAATTGTTAATTGATTTAATTAGTATTTTTAGAGCTTTGTATGTATAAACTGTATAAATCAAGAATAATGGTAATTCAGTTTAAGAAGTATAGAAAGATATAATTTGATTTTCTTAAAATTAACAACAAAGGAACTAATGAATAAAAATCCTTTAACCACGCAATTACCGTAAATTACGAAACGAGCAACAATTATTTAGAGTCTAATTATTCTTGCCTGTAAATTCTCACAGCAAACCTGTAAAGTTAAGGAATAAAATAAGAAATAGAGGGGGGGGGGGATGCAGGGATCTAAGATGGTTTGATGCAACATTAAAAAATATCAATTTTAGCGACAACGTACAAATTTTTACTAAATCTGCAGTTTCCAATTCACCCTATAAGATCACACAGACGGGTTGTTTGTCAGAAAGAGCAACCTTTCTGATTTTTTAAATTTTAACTATATTTTCTATTGTATTTCCATTTTAGTAAACTTTTGTTTTTTAATTATAATTTGTTATTATTATTAGTGATGTTAAGAATAAAAATGTTTTATTAAAATAAATATCAGTATATCTTTAAAACTACCTCGAAAAAAAACTTCCCGATTTTAATTCTGCGCTGCTTAAACTCTATTTGGCAAACATCGTTCAATAGGTGTAGCCAAATGGCTGAGGATTAGACCCCCACCCCCTAAAACTTAAAACATTGTAAATTATATTAATGAAGGAGAAAGCATTCTGTTATAAAATGCAAACTATATATTTATAAAAGTTATTTAAAATTACATTCGCAAAAGTGTATTTCTTTACATTTTTGTTCTAAAACTTACTTTTCAAAATGAAATATTTTTTCTTAATGTTTCATTATTCAATTTAAAAAATTGGGAAATAAAAAGCGCTCCCTATCAGTGCCATCTTTCATCGTTTGAAACAGGTGTCAAGACATCTGTGAAATAATTTTAATATGTATTCGCAAATGAATCGAACGCTTGGATTTAGACGATCATGTAAATAATTGTCGAGTGCATTATGAAAGCATGCGATTCGGGAAAAATAAGAGAAAGATTCCAAGTTGATTCGTATGTGGCTGAAAGAAGTTGTAATAATTACAAGATAAAAAGAACTTTTTATATACCACGTTTTTAAATTTTCTGTTGAATCATATAAAATTCACAATTCTATATATTAATAAATACTTAAAAAATTTTTTTTTTGATGAATTATCCCATCAACTTGAAAGAAAATAATCAAATGCGTAATAAAGAGAGCAATTACATAAGAAATTTTCGAACATTTATAAATTGAATAAAAGTATTAAAAGAATGCGTTGTCATCGTGTTCTGAGCTATTCTAAAAGTTTCAAATGTCTAGCTAATCGGGAAGTTAGTTAAAAATTGATTGCAAGGTTTTTACTGGATAAACAAGAAAGCGAGTTAGTAAAAACATGGTAAAAAATATACAGATGTATGTTATAGGCGTAAATATAATGCACTCACTAGAAAGGTTTGAATAAAATTATATATCCATTTTTTTTTTTTTTTTTACTTCCCCGTATTACTAAAAGTACAGAGAAGTTTTTTTTTTTTAAACTTTAATTTCTATTTTACATACATAAGAAAGTATTGAATTCGTGAAAATTTTAGATCTTTTATATTTCGATGGATTTACACGTTTTGAGATGCCCTGAAGACCATATTTAGAAAACGCCTGTATGTGTGTGTTAGCAAAATTTTATGCCCGTTGTATTTCCTGAAACAATTGACTTAATCAAAAATTATATTTAGTTCGACGTTGTCTGAAATTGGTGATTATCGCCCAACAGTTATGCCGCGACTTCTCCCATTTAAGGGAAGGCTATTTTTCAACTTTTATAATGTATATTAGAGGTCTGCACGGGCCGGGTTCGGGCCGAATTTTTCAATTTGCTCTCGGGCCGGGCTCGGGCTTAAAAAATTTTTGTAGGCTCGGGCCGGGCTGGATTCGGGCTCAATATTTTTTGTGTGTACTCGGGCCGGGCCGGGCCGGGCCTGGAGGAAATTTAAAGCCCTAGCCTGGCCCGGCCCGAATCTTTTTCTAAATTCCTCGTTAATCAACGAAAAAGGAAAATGATAAAATACTTTTTCAGTCATTTATTTTACATAATTTTACTGTCTGGTATGTCACATAAAATTTTATTTTGTTAAAAGGTGTCTGTAACTACAATTTAATTGTCTATCAGCTTGACTGTTCGCGATCTGATTTTCCGCAAATATTTTAAACATATCTCGAAATTAATATATTTTATTTAAAGTAATATTATATAGTTTCTAATTCAAAATGATATGCATGTTACTACCAGTTTGCGAACATGTAACAAACAAAAGAAATTAGATACGTTACTGTATATAAGGTTTTGTTTTCTATGGTCTGTAGTGTTTAGGTGGTATGAAGGCTATAAAAATCCTTCCGCTGTAACTTTTCCTCTAAGACTTCTTTTTCTTTTCTCCGGGGCACTGGATGAAAGTAGCATCAATTTTAGCATGTGCAAAAGCATTTTTTCTATTGAATATGGTTGGATTAGCATTAAAGTTTTGTTTACCGGATCACATGAAAGATTTGGATACATTACGGTATATAACAGGAAGTGGTTGAAAGTGTATTTTTAGTACTATTCACTATTTTAAATATCTTCCTATATTGTTTGAGGAATGCTAATATTTTCGATTTGACTTTCTGTCTGTCTTTGTGCCTTCTGTACGTCTGTAATAATGAAATACCGTTTATATATAAATATCTTGTAAACATTCAGCAGGTTTGTTAAAGAACATTCTATTGCTTAGCTATATAAAACCTCTGCAAAACACATACTAAAAATCTTTTTCGTAGAAAGGCTTTTTGCAATTTTACATATTTTTGGATCGGGCCGGGCCGGGTCGGGCCTGATTTCATCGCTTTTTGTCGGGGCCGGGCCGGGCCGTACACTTGAAAAACAGAAACGGGCCGGACCTGAAAATTTCGGCCCGTGTCAGACCTCTAATGTATATACGCACCAAACTTTGTATGTAATATGAATGTAAGATAAAAATATGCTGATTCAGTTTGTGTGCATATCGAACGACAGGTGGCACTGATAGGTTGTAACCTAACTAAATTTACGGGAAAGCATCTCAGCTTCTATAATATATAAATGCACCTAACTTCGTATGTGAGATGGATATTATGTAAAACTCTGCTGTTTCAATTTGGGTGCATACTGGTCGGCAGGTGGTGATGCTATGGTACAATAATTTCAAATTACGGGAAAGTCATATTTCAGATTCGTGTATGCACCGAACTCTGTATGTGAGATATATATTATAAAATAATTATACTGGTTCAATTTGGGTTTATATCGATCGGCAAGGCGCTGCTATTGCATTCTACGATTTTCCAGTTTGGTTTCTCAGCATCTAATGATGAAAAAAAATTGCACATATAAAAAATTGAGAGTGGGAAGCTTAAATTGATTAAAATTTTGTACTTGTGAGCCAGTAGCTTGCACGTTATATAGAATAGAAAAAAAAAATGAGGATGACCTCAGCATACTAGTTTCTTTAGGACTAGAGTTCCTTATTTTTTAGGCACGAAAAATGTATCGTCACTATTTGCGATAGACCACGTTGAATTTCGAATAATAGGAAATGAATTACAGTATCTAAGAGTTTATTATTATCTAAGAAAACCTAAAGAGGGGAAAAGTCTGTTTAGATAACACTGGGGCACTAAATTAATTTCTGTGTGAACTGAACTAATGTGTATTAGTAACGAAAAAAAATTTCGTTATCTTTTTATTTAAAAAATAAAACATTGATAAATTTAAAAAATGCAAAATCTTTATAGCATCTAGAAACTACTATCGCAATTTAAAGCTCGTACACATACTTCATACTTTTTTTTTATTTTTGTTGTTGTTTTGAAGCATGTAATAGAAGAATTGACAAATAGTCACGCCGTTTGGAACTTAATGATATAATGCTTATTATTCTACTTTTACTTTATTTACTTTTTTTTTTACTTAAAACTGTTCTAAAAGTTCTAGAATTACAATATATTACGTCAATAATGCTTTATAAATGTTGTTTTAAGTATCTTTTAGATTAAAAATGGTTGGAATTATTTCTTCACGGATCGTAATCTTATTTTCCGTTTCTATATTTTTGTGTTTCTTTTAAAATTGTCATATAGAAAGAAAAATTTAAATGGACTTTAACATGCATTTAAAATTTGCAAAATGGAAAATATACAAACATTGTCTAAAATAAAATATAAACGAAAGAAATAAGGTTACGAAACTGAAGATTAAAATTTTCGAATTTTTGACATAATGTCATAAGCGATTCTGTTCGCATCTTTTCCTTTTTGTGTGTGAATTTTAAATGCATGTTAAACTCCATTTTAATTTTTCTTTCTATACGACAATTGAAGGCCTCGGTGCAAGAAGGGGCAGCTCTACATTTTAAAAACCTTCAAGAATAAAATAAAAAAAAAAAAAAAAAAAAAAAAAAACCTCTCGGGGAGCTGCATTGTTTTTCCCCCGAAACGTAGCTTGTTACAGCTCCTTTTCTTTAATACTATCTTATAGAATATTGTTTTCAGATGTAAAGTTCTTGTTCAGAATGAAAGAGAATTTTTATGTATTTCAATGTAAAACACAAAACTGAAAAAAAGTGGAGCTGCCCCCCTTCTTGCACCGAGGTCTTTAAATTTTAAGAGAAAAGCAAAAGTAGAGAACCCAAAAATACATAAGATTACGATCTGTGAATAAATAATCTTCTAGAAAACTAAAGAATACTTTTTAACAATAAAAGTTTAATATATTATACATTAGCCGCCTTCAACGACCAGCTCGCTCGCAACCCCTGAAAATTCAGGCCGTAGCACACTCCCGCTCGATGACAGACATGTGGAAACTTTCTTCTCTACCCCACTCGCTACCGCCCTCGATGTGCATCTCTAACCAATTCTGACCAAGACAAACACCAACAGAGGGGCTAAAGACCCTTGTAAGCCCTTACCACGGCAAACTCATACTCGCTGCCATCTACGGTGAATCCTTCTCGTGCCACACACCTACAGCCTGTTCGATCATTGTGCAAGCACACTGCTAGCTGGCTCCCTCAACTTGTAAAATTAAATACAGCTCACTTACTACCATACTTATTATCTAAATCAAAAAGATTTTTGTAAAAATAAATTCTTTATTATCACTAAAAGCACAGTGTTAAAAGTTTCAAAACAGTGGAACTTTTTAAAAAATCACTCACTCTTAAAAGGAAACTCAAAACAAATTGGGAAAACTAAAACAAAAATTATTATTTCTAAGAAATGGTTTTTAAAACAATATCAAAGTAGAACGTGCATATACAAGAAATTAAATTTACAAGACATTTATAATTTTACAATAAATAACTCATTTCTTGAAATAAAAATATACTATTCATTATCATTATCGCTAAAAACAGAATTAACGATTAAATTATTTCAAAAAACACTATAAGTTTCAGAAAAATAAATGAAAATTTTAAAAGAACTATATTAAATTCCAGATCCCCCCCCCCTCCTTTGCGGTGGACCAAAATTGGGATCTCATCTCCGGACCACATCTAGACCTAGAGGTAAATTCCAGATCGTCGCCAGTTTTCACTGCGTAATTTTAATGTGATGTTAAATCCGCGCAGGTGAACCAAATATGACCAATGACATTCACTTTTTTATTTTTTTTAAAGAATCTTTTTTTTTTTTTTTTTTTTAATTAGGCAATTCAAAAATAGTAAATATGTTTTCCTCATCTTATTGTGCTACAATAATCAGCATTCTAGCTTTAGTCAGAAAAAGTATAGGTGAAAGCCGAAACCTTTCTGCACAGTTGAAGCAGAGGTGAAAGCCGAAACATTTCTGCACAGTTGAAGCAGAATAGCACTGCATAAAGTTTTCAGTTAGCTAGATGAGAAATGATAATTTTGGCACTCTTTTTTTCTGTACTTATATCTGAAACTAATACTTTTACAGCCATACAGCAAAGCATTAAAAAATGCTTCATAAAAAATGATGAATATTATAATTTTCAACTAAAGCTGTGACGTACTACACTCTAAGAAATCTTTGTAAAATTCGGAGCGTTGACACAGTTAATACAGTCTTTTCAGCAAAAAAGTCCAGTACCCATGTGTTTAACAAATTGCTGTAAAATCCAAAATGTTAAACATTTATTAAAGGGTAACTTTCCTTCTTCGATGAAATAGTGAATGTAACACATTCTGCCAGTCTCTGACTATAATCTAGCGGTGACATTTTTTATAAGTGTATGTTGGATATTGTCTTAAAATAAATATTATGTAAAATACTGAATAATAACAAAACCATATATATATATATATATATATATATATATATATATATATATATATATGTGTGTGTGTGTGTCTAAGTTTATATAATATGGATTATATAATGCTTTTTCAGGATCCGTTATACCTTGGGAATTGTGTTATAAGCTGCGAAGCAGAAGAGGATGATGTATTTGAGATTCAAGAATATACTACTAAGGAAGCTTATTTATTAAAGGTGAGGGGCAAAAATTGCATTTTTATGTTCTTTGTGAATTCAATTAACATTTTTAAAAGCTTCTTAATACACAACAAAAAAAAAATTAACAATATGACATGTTTTGGAAGTTCGAGGACTTCTGAAATGAATTGTAATAGTATGTCAGAAAGATTTTAAATTAGAATTTTACATCATCTTTGATAAGTATATCGGGTGTGCCAAAAGTTCATGCAAAATTTAAAAATTCATTAAAAAAGAAAAAATGATGATAAAAGAGTGCGGTTTGCACGAATGCCATCAGAAAGAGGGCGGATTTTATTTTAGAACATAAAAAAGTAGTTCAAAGAATGACCGATAGGTGGCGCTGCGGTGCATACATGAAGCTGATTTGTGCAAATCGGGTTGTTAATAAAACACCTGAATGCAAATGGACTCTTCATTCGATGCCGGCATTGTGTTATCGCTGCCGGATCAAGAGTTGCAGGATCAAAAGGTGCAACTCGTCTTACTAGCTCCATACAATGTGGTTTCGTGGTGAAGGTCATGGTGAGCAACTTCAGCCTAAATAAATCTTTGAAAATGTAGAATTGTATTGGCATTGTGTTTATGCTCATTATATTTTAATGTATGATTAATTTGCTTAACATAGTCAACATCAGCGCCACCTATCGGTCATTTTTTGAACTTTTTTTTTCTAAAACAAATCTGCCTTCTTTCTGATGTCATTCGTGCAAACCGCACCTTTTTATCATCATTTGTTCTTTCTTAATGAATTTTTAAAGTTTGCACTTTTTCGAACCGGTATTTCTGAATTCAAATATCAAACACTTGGAAATCTGCAACTTAAATTTCAGAATTACAGTGTGCATTTGTATATTATTCCTATGAAGGTTATTTTTATCAGCCATTTAATAAAACACACACACACAAAAAAAAAAAAAAAATCATCTTCCTCTGGTTATAATGTTAAGTACTGTGGCTTTAAAACTTATTGACTATATTATGAAAATATTAACTTGAAAGTGCATCATATATAATGCGTGTCTGGTCAAAAAGTCTGTTTGATGATAATGTTGTCAAAATTTATTTATCAGTAAAGGTACATTTCTTTATAATTAGTTCTTTTAAACATGATAGGAAGAACTTCATATCCAGGTATTTAAAAGGGCTGATTTTGGGATCTCTAGTTAAAAGTACTATATTGACTATATTTCACAACATTTATTCATTCTCTTCTAAATTTTAGTTGAACTTTACAGTTAATGCAGTCAATGCCGTTCTTCAACAGAATATAGACCTTTTTCATATTAACATTTTCGCGACCGCTGACGTAGATTCACGTCATTCGGAAATGTGCAACTCCACCAGTGGGCGTTTCTTTTGCAATTTGTATGTTTCTATATGTCTTGAGAATATTCCCGATATTCATATTTGTACAATCAAAATACTATGGATGTAAATGCTTTCATTAGAAAGAGTATAATTATAATGTATATTCATATGTAATATAAATATAAATAAGTATACAGAGAACCTTGTTCTGAAATAAAGTAACTTAGAAGAATAACGCCCACAGGTGGAACATACTATAAAAGACAAACATGCGGTCGCGAAAGTGTTAATTTTCTTAATGTTCTAGTAAAGCTGTTAACCCGTTAGGAGTCGCTATAGACAGCGCCACCTATTACAGATTGCGCACTTTTTATTTAACTGTCAGCAATAATTTTAAGAAGTGATGTGATCGACGCTTCTTCGATTTTATTCGCGTTTTATGTATATCAAATGCCAAAAATTTTTGGTGGCTATTGAATAAAAAAATCTGGCAAAACTGAAGGATGGGCGGCAAATCAACCAACTAGCGACTACTAACGGGTTAAGTATTCTATATTTCCATTATTTTAAGAAAAAATTTAGTACAATTCAATTATTTTGTGACTAATTAAAGAAGCAATCACTTTAGATAATTATTCTATTGTACTTGTATAATTAATGTATTACAAATGGCACTCATTTTTTAAATTTAATTTTTCTAGGGTGAAACAAGGAAAGACACAAAAGAATGGTTAAGACAACTAAGGTATCATGCCAAGGACTTAGGATCATGGCGAAAGCGTAGGAATGCATTGGCTAACATTATGATAAATGGAATGATACGTCAGTAGAAGTGAAAATGAACTTAACGTGCTAATTCCATGAGTAAAAGACTTGGAAATTTATCAGACTTGAACTGACCTTTATGAAAACTAAAGGGAATATTAGTAAATTCATGCTTTTGAGCACAAAGCGCATGGACATAAATCATAGCCTTTTATTGTTTGTTCCTCTCCATACGTATGTGTCCTTCAGCCTCATTTACTTAAGTCCTTCCTATCTGTGATGTTAACATTCCCTGTTTTTTTATGTAAAGGAATTGTGGTATTTGACTGAGTTAATTAATGAAAATCAACAGTCTTGGATCTAGTCTTTCAAATTTTGTGAATGTAAATGTTTGAAAATAGCTGTTAGCAACATTTTGCGATTTTTATGGCTTTGGAAGCATTTCATAAAGAACTTGATTGCTGATTGTCATGTGAATAAATATTCCAAACATTTAAGTTGTTCTTTTGTTTTAATTATGTTTGACACACAAAAATTAACTTTAAAAATACATGCTGACTTTTTCCGATAAAAACCAATAT
The DNA here is from genome assembly GCA_963930645.1 of Salticus scenicus. Lineage (NCBI taxonomy): Eukaryota > Metazoa > Arthropoda > Arachnida > Araneae > Salticidae > Salticus > Salticus scenicus. The sequence continues at coordinate 201,209,297 of OZ005657.1, read as the reverse complement.
TTACATTATGTTTTTACAATTAGAATTCATATAACTTCAGAATTTAAAATGTTTAAATGGTCATTTACGGATTTGAGATAATTATAGTATTTAACCCCTTAACTTCACCGGGCGTATATATTCGTCTCGCTATGCCGATGCGTTAACTTCCCCTGGCATATATATGTCTTACCGAAGTATAATCTTTTGTGTAAGGCTGCTAACAGTGAAACTAGTCTCACTGTTTTGGAGTGCAATTACATGACCATGACAGTGTTTCCGAAGGATTTACTAATTTCAGAGAAGATGGGGAGTTAGAGAAATCGGAAATGAAATGTTTCTGGAACAGTGAACGCAAAACTACACTCGCCTGTGTGAAAAATGGTGACACTGGAAAGCGAATCTCGTACTTTTTCGTCGGCAGGTAAGGGGTTAAAAAAAATGCTTTACTAAAGATAACACAAGAAATTCAACAGTTATTAATATATATATATAAATTAAAATATTATTTTAAAAAAAAGGATGAAATAGTAATTATGCAAAAGAAATTGCCGTACTTTGAATTGATCTTTAAAATTTCATTTGAAAGAAAATATTTAATTATTCATTTATAAACTTAACAGCTGAGATAGGTGGAACAATGTTCTAGATCTTAGAGAAAACCTGAAACGTAATCTGTTTATTCTGTAATTATTAATTTTATCTTGTATGTATTTTTGTTTCTTATTTTTGATGTGTTTTTTTAATGACAATCTGGATGGGTGAACCCATCCAGAAGCTGCTTTTTATCTTTTTACATTTTTGTGTGGCGCAGCATGTCCAAATATGGACCTTGCGCCAATAAAAGTTAATCAACCAACCAACCAACCTGTAATTATTAATTTATGTGTTAAAATGATCATAAAAGATTGTGTATATTCTAGTTTCTAAAACTTGAAACTGGACAAAAAGAAATTAAACAAAATAAATTGCTACACAAAATCATATCTAAGATCACAAGGATAAATTTGTTAACAAGTTCATATGGAAAAAGAGTGGAGGGAGTATGAAAGACCTCGATTAAACTCTTATCGTTAGTCGGATACAGATGAAAAATCACTTCCCTACAAAACTATTCTCTGTGTTTCGAAAACTGCTTTTTCTGTTTTAATCTAAAATTCTATGCTTTTTGTCTATTGTACTTTCATTAATTTTGATTAGACTTTTTTTTAACTCTTTAATGCTTTGATTTCGCGCTGAAACAAAGCATTTAACATTTTTTATGCAACATCTTTTCAAAATTCTTTCCTTGTTTTATTTCATTTTTAAACTTTTGGTGGTTCTCTGTTTGGTAGACTGCAACAATACTCCAAAATTTAACAAATCCGGTTTCAGAGGAAGCCAAATGCAGAGGTCACTTTAAATTTCTTAGTATGCGCGAATACGTAATTGCTGCTTTAATGAGACAAACGTGCTTAGATTGTTCATCTCACGAAGGGTCGTTCTATTTTTCTGCCCTGAAACAACTTTTGCGAGATTTTCAATTTATAATGTTAACTTATAAATTTAGTTTATTTTATTGAATTTATTATTATTTGAATTTAATCAGGGTAACAGATGTTTCAAACCAAACATTCCTAGAAAATTATAAATGCATTTTTATTTATTTAATATAATTTAATTTAATTTTATTTATTTATTTATTTATTTGCATATTTCTGGTCAGCTATGTGTCTAATAGCCTTTTACAAACTTGGTTCAACAATTTTAAAAATAAAATATGTAGTAAACGTTAAAGGGTTAATAAGTACTGTTTGATCACAACACCTTGTCGGATAATTTAGGTATTATGTACTCCAGATTAGAAATCTGACCAACAGGACCAATTTACGATTAAAGTAAATTATTTCATAAAAGCTGGGTTTATTATTTTCTTGTTTTCGTAGTGAATTAAGTCAGTGAATACATTAGTCTAAATTTACAAGATTTTACATATCAAGTTATCATAGCCAAATACTGACACAAATCTGAGGAGAAAGGGAAAAATATGTGCTGCATAAAATTTCTTTTGGTTAACTTATTATTTATTTATTTTATTTTATTTTATTTTTTATTTATTTACTTCACTGATTTTTACTTTTACTTTTTCTTACCCATAAGGTAGAGAAAGAATTGTTTTTGGGTCAAATTTTCGAACGCGAGTTTTTGTTATATTTACATGTTCTGAGGTCCCATGAATACGAACATCATGCTTTTAGCAAATGGTCTGTGTGTATGTCTGTGTGTTTGTCTGTCTGTTATCAGAATATCTCAAAAACAAATTATGGCAGAAAGTTCAAACTTGGTATTCTAAATGTGTATCATATAAGGATGTTACACTAAACTTTTCGTTAAGATCAAGCAAATGGTTCGTGTACAGGGACACTAAAAAGTATTCAAATACATTACGTCTATGGGGGAAATTGCAGGTAAGTAGAGTTTAACATCTATAGACTGCACTAAACCAAATGAAACATATATATATATATATATATATATATATATATATAATTTTTTTTTTTTTTTTTTTTTGCAATAGAGATAGTCAACAGGGGAAAAAAAATGTGTATGTAGGAGCCTCGCCTCTCCCTCTGGGGGGGGGGGGGGAAGGTCCCACCTCGAGGGGAGTAAATTTTCATGATGGGTATCTTTCAAAAGAGCTTGCCAATACCTTTAAAACGAATGGTTGAACCATCGGTCTGCGATAATTTAAAACAAAGTTATCGATTTTTTTCACTTAAAAAAAAAAAAAAAAAAAAAAAAAAAAACCTTAGAAAAAAAAATACTTTTTTTTTTTCTTTATTGAGAATAAAATGGACTTTTTTTTGGATATTTAGTGTTATACTACTTCTCTAATATGGAAATCGCCTGCATTATCATAAAAGATAATTTTTTTAAACAACAATTTTAATAAATTATTTTTTTTAAACAGAATTATTTTTTAATAGCCGAATTAAATTCTATATAAATGTAGGTGCATTAATGAAACGGAAGGTTGAGGGGGGCGGTAGCCCCCCTCACACAGAACTAATTCACATATAAAACTCTTCCGAAGCCTAATTTGAATTGTTTAACACAGGTTTACATAACAGTACTCGTTATCTTACCTATTAAACTGCAACCTGTATTTATAGTATTAAATTTCATGGTAAGAGAAAGTCGTGCGAGTGACACACCACATTATTATTTTATTTTATTTATTTATTTATTATTATTATTATTATTTTTTTTTTTGGCTTCTCCAAACACGTTAGTTATTGAATATTGCTTTTATAATTAGCAACAGTATACCAGATTTTATGTTCTCACGAAAAATTAAATTATATGTGTTAAAAAAAAAAAAAAAAAAAAAAAAAATCATGTAAAAAAAATAATGATGGAATAGTTTTATTGTTTTTTTTTTTTTTTTTTTTTTCCATTTAAGCGAGTAAAAATCTGTAAGAAACATTAAAAAAAAAGAATGCAGTGTTTTGGTTTTAAACCTGTGTAATTTTGAAATAGTTTCAAGTTCAAGAATGCGATTTAAAATAATTTAAAAAAAAAAATGCTCTAAACCTCGCTTCGGGTACCCGCTGCTTACGGCAGCTCTTATTTCTGCATCCGTGCTGCATCGGGTCCAGGATAGACTGCCTGCAGAAAGGTCTTTCACAGGCACTTCAGTTAGGATATTTTTCGACGGCAGGTAGATCTGCTATTATTTAAGAACTACGATTTTAAAGATGACTGTTTTTCAGCATCTATTAAATATTTTAGTTTTTGAACCATGTATTTTACAGCCTCCGCTATTTACACTATATTACGGTTTGATTCCGACCAATATAATAAAATAAAATAAAAAGTAGATTTCTTTTAAAAGGAATTAAATACATGAAAAACAAATTTTAATCAGTTTAATCTTTTCTACTATATACTGCCATTTTTTCCGATAAATAATATAAATTAAAAGAAAAAAAAAAAAAAAGGAAAGAAAGAAAAGATTTTTCTTTTAAAGGAACTGAATTAAAAAAATAAAAAATAAAAAGCTGTTATACTAAAAAAAATTATTCATAAACATAACTGTTATAGATAAGTTTTTTTTTTTTTTTTTATTTAATGTACTTAATTTTTTTTTTTTTTAATGCATTACCATTTTATTTTCAATAAATATAATAAATTGAAAAATACCTTTAGAGCTATAATGACGTCATTTTTACCCTGCAAGTTTAATTTTTCACAAAGTTTTATATCAATTTTAATATTAACTAGTGAATTTCTTTTCATTCCAAAAAAATTTAAAATCAACTCATAAACTTATTTGGCAAAAATTAAAAATTAAAATAAATTGTGTATTTTTGTCTAAAAAAGGGCTACAACTTTTTCGATACTGATTATTATTAATTTTCTTTTCTTTTTCTATCAAAAAAAAAAAAAAAAAAAAAAAGATTTTGATGAAATTATGGCAAAAGAATTTAGTTTAGTACGGAGGACTATTAGTCTTTTTTTTTTTTTTTTCCACATTATTCAATTATCTTTTCGATAAATTTTCGATTTCGATAAATGTCCAGCGATTGTAAAACTGGCGACAACGTTTTATCCATAGATTGAGACTGATAGTACTGTCCTTTAAAAAAAAAAAAAAAAAAAGTTGTAGAAGAATTGTTTTCTAAAAAGCAAAATATCTCTTTATGACCAGACTCTTCATATATATTAGAGCCATTTTTTAAAATATGTGAAAATATCTGAGACATTAGGTCTGTGTGTTTTCCTGTTTACTGAATCTTATTTCAACAACCCCCCACCCCTCCTCCATCACCACCCCAGGGAATGGTTAAAAAAAAAAAAAGTGTTATTTAATAGCTCCCAGATACATAACTAAACTTGAATTTGTTCTATCTGACAGTTTTTCTTCTACTCTTTTTTTACCCAGTTCAGTTAGGGTTATTTTGGGGGATTTTCCTGCATTAAGGATTTATAAGATACTTGCATGACATCATTTAAATATATTGTACATCAGTTACAAAAATTATAAACCTTCTTTTCCTTATTAATGCCAAAATATCGATGAAGAGCCAAATATAGCAGTCTATTTTATTCCTTACCCATACAGCACATTTGGTTCCAAGCACATCGACTTTTACTATTCACGTACCGCTACTTTGCGCTGGAAATTGTACATGCAATGTCGCATTTCATGTTGAAAATAGGACATTTCCACATTTCTACAACATCACAGAGATGGAGAAGTTTGACGTGCCTACGATGTCATCAATATCACACTGAAACGTATTTTGCAAGCTCTAGAAAGTAGAGTCCTGCTTACCCGACCCGAACCCGACAGATGAATTTTATATCAACCCGAAACCCAACCCGACAAAAAAATTTTCATCAACCCAAAAACCGACCCGAACCAGACAAGAATTCATTTGACCCGAACCCGCAGTAGAAAAACTTTTACGACCCGAACCCGCTGTCTTTAGACCCGAACCCAGCCCGAAAACTAAATGAAAATTACTTATTTCTCTAAAAATCATACAAAACTTTTTTAAATTATAAAATAAGGTAAATTTTCATTATCATACAGTTGGTAAATTATTCTAAAAATAATTTGAAATGTAATTACTAATTGTTTAATGTAAAAATTAAAAAAATCTGAAAAATAGATCAATAATAATTTTTAACCATTTACATGAGTTGTGAACTTCAAGAGTAAACTTGTATGTTGTGGCCACCACAAGACTTTTTTCTATACTTTCCTATATTTTACTGAGTGCAAATAACTTATTAAAAATATTATTTTTTTAAATTATCTGACAGGATGAATGCAAACGATTTTCATATTAGAGACAACTAACACTAAATATCCAAAGTAAGACAGTTTTATTACCTATAAATAGCATCTTAAAAAGTACGTTTTTATAATGGTTATCTCACATATCAGATTTCATACAGTTATATTCCATAGAAGTTTAGATATAGCCTTTCCATTATCGAAGGATATTGCAGTATAGCAGCTCCACCTATTGTCCGATTAGCATCCAGATTGATTCAACATAATATTTCATTATGGCTTTCTCACATGTCAAATTTTGTTTCATTATACACAATAGAACCTGAGATATAGCCTCCCATTAAATTGCAAATATTGCGTATAGCAGCACCACCTGTTGAGCGGTTGACACCAAAAGTTGAGACACTCATTTAGGTCAAGGTGCATCTACATATAAATTTATATGCAATTTTATGCAGTTGTTCCTGAGATATAGTCTACCTTTAAACTGCCGAAATCGCTGTACAGCAGCGCCACTTGTTGGCCGATAAGAATTCAAATTGAATCATCATAATGTCTCATACAAGTCTTTTCACATCTCAAGCTTTGTTTGATTATACTCAATAGAACCTGAGATATAGCCTCCTGTTAAATCTTGGAAATTGCTGTATAGCAGCGCCACCTGTTGATCGCTTGACAAAAATTGATAGGCATTAATTTAGGTCAAGGTGCTTCCACATATAAATTCATATATAAATACAGATACCGGAGATACAGTCGCCACAAAATTTTTGTCACTCAGACATTTTCTATAAATGGTAAATTCGTGTTCCAGACCTCTCAAAACGTGTAAATCCGTCTAATACTGGAAGTCGAAAACTTTTATGAATCCAGTACTTTCTTCTATTGAATTTAGAAGAAAGTAAAAAAATGCACTTCAATTTCAATGTTCGTAACTTATTGTTTAATACTTACAGTCTGGAAAAAATATAAAGATGTATTATTCTTTATTTCTTTTGTTCGATGTGGGTGTTTACTTTACTATAATAATTTGTGTAGCATGTATGTGATTCGCAGTTAAACATCTACTTTTTAAGGATCACTGATCTCTAAATTCGCATAATCAACAATTTAGCTTCCTCCAGTTTGTTTTGCTTGATGTATTATTTATTTGTTCTATAGAAGACTATAAAGAATATAATCTGCTTTGAGGGTATTCGTTTCCTTTATGTGTTTATTTTACATTACTTTTTTTAATTAAATCACAAGTATTCCCTGTATATTTGCTGTATATACAAAAGTAAACGGAAGAAAATTCAAAATTTCGTTAACATAAAAGCCAGGATTAAAATTCATTAAAAAGAAAGATATCTTAAAAAAAAGAAAGAAAAAAAAAAAAAAATGTAAATTGAGAAATAACTTAAATTTCCAAAACGTAAAAGCAAGGTTATGTTGTATTTATTTTATATATATTATTAACAATAAAAATATGTATAAAAGTCAATAAAAATTTATACAGTACTTTAAAATTTTCATACAATTTCTACAGATGATCAGTTTTAGATTTGTTGAAGAAAAGAAAACGTATACGGATATTTTTTTCTCATGCTGATACTTTTTTTTTTTTTTTTAAGGTGGATATCCGCGTATAGGAATACGGAGCTCCGACACATATCTAAAATCAGTTAAAGAGCTATAATTATGTCTACAAATTTATACTTTCAATTGTAATTTTTTTGAAAGGTGTTCTCAAGTCGACCCGACTCGTAGAAAGCTAAACCCAACCCGACCCCGACCCCGACCCGAACCCGGATCCGCAAGAAAAAAAAATTGTCAACCCGACCCTCGAGTCGGGTTCGGGTAAAATCGGGTTACCCGACCCGATGCAGGACCTACTAGAAAGTAAACTGCGCTCAACGTATAGGTACCAATTAGGTGAATTATTTTGCTCTCTCGACAGTATAAGTATCCCTTTATCCATTGTTTTGCTCTCTGCCTTATTTATTACGTGTGGCTAAAACCTAGTCATCCACAACAGCAAGCTCTCTACAGTGCCGTAACCAGGCATACATCATGAAAGGAGTAAATCAGGTCTTTCCCAAATCCGCTATCGAAGAATAAATCACGTTGTTCCTGGATTAGAGAAATGTAAAAATTAAAAAAAAAAAAAAAAAAAAAGCGAATTTTTAGCAGATTTAAAGAAAATTGCAAATTCGCTTTCAATTCAGTTGAAGAGAATTTAGAAAGATAATATTCAATTAAATTCGATTTTCGGGTCAAATCCTTTGGTATCTGCAAATCCCTGTCTCATATCAGACAGTATCTTAAACGAAAGTTGAATCTCGTTGTATTTAAGGCGTGACCCTGAATTATGAACTCGAACTAGGCTTATCCTTGTTTTGACTATTAATATTTTTCGTACATATCGATATTGCGATCAGTGTTATTTACTTTTTTTTTTTTTTTCACATTTGTGATATACGCGTTTATTATTATTATTATTTTAAATTATTTAACTAAATTCATTTCCAATTACTTATCTTCTTATCCAAAGGGCAGAAGCTCTTCTTTTAAACTATCACGCGACTAAAAGTATTGGTACAGTCGGTAACGAAAGTATCCGCGCACTAGCAAAAATTCCTATATAAAAAAAGTAGAGCCAATGCTGTTTTGTTAAATAAATCCTTGTCGAATCCTGTTCTTAGAATGACTAAGAACATGATTCGACGAGGATTTATTTAACAAAACAGTATTAACTCTACTTTTTTTACATAGGAATTTTTGAGTGTTCGGATACTTTTGTTACCGACTGTATAATATATTTAACCCTTTATCTACTGACGGTTTTTTAAATACCATTAATTTAAAAAGCCTATAAAATTGAATTTATGGAAGGAGCGTCAGAGGTATTTAGAGGAGTATAACGCATATACCTCATTTTAACTTTACTACAAGCCGCTAGACGCTAAATGTAGCTGTTTTTGTTCCAAAATGGATTTTTAAGAGTGCTTTCGCTGATTTTGCTTGGCTTTTTTTACAATCTTCAGGTGCTTTATAATTCATTCTTATATTACTTCAAGAATCTCCCATTAGTCTTAGAAAAAAAAAAAAAAAAAGCATAAAAAGAAATATTTTTTTATACATTTTAAGGTCCAAATATCTTTTTCAACCTCTATGTACCAGTCCAGTTGTACACTAAAGTACCACCTCATAAAATCTTCATTAATTACTGAGATAAAGTGATATGCATAACTTTTCTTGCATATATCTTTAAAAAGTCTCTTAAGAAACTAAAAAAAAAAAAAAGAATATGTATCAAATGCATTTTTTATCCATTTCGTAATGCGGTTGTAATATAAAAATAAAGTTGTAATTTACCTTTACGAAATAGGTTTTGGTGTGTCCGGAAATTTTCGTCGCCTGTTACTTTTGCTCCTTATTATATGAGAGCTTCAAAAGTATTTTTAAACAATTTTCCACAGCTGAAAATCCTTTAATACATTTTTTTATATAGCCTCTAGCTCAAATTTAAAAGTTTACTGCAGCTTTCACGCTTCTGTCTTCTTTCCTTCTTATCTCGCCTTCTATACATCCGATTCTTATAGTTTAAAAATCTACATAATTTCCAGAAGTAATCCAACTTAAGAACGCGCTCTAAATTTTTCTACAGTCATGGGGTACCATTTGCTAATACACTCTATAACAAAAAAAAGCGACGCACCAAGAATGGGTAATGCAAACTGGACACAAATTGACATGCATACAGGTTTCGATGGAAAATGCAAAATTTTAAAGTTAGGCTGCCATTGAATGAGCATGTGACGCTGCAGCGCATCTTAACTGCGCATTTGGCAAAATCTTAAAAGTGAGAAATTTTGATTTCAAGTCATAAATTCTTCGAGAATTTCATTCCGTCTACTTAGATAGACAGTAACTATGCCTCGCATACAGGTGTGCAAACAATATGCGCAGATGACAGCGTTAGAGAGAGGTGTGTAGTTGGGCTCAAAGAAGTCAGTTGGTTTAACCTGCGAATTGTTTGACAATTGGATAGGAGCGATGCCACTATTAGATTATATTGACAGGAATGGGTGAAACATAGCCGAACACAGCTTCAGGGTGGAAGCGATCGGCCTAGAGAGAGGACAGAACGTGAGAACCGTTCAAATCGTCAAAGCGATACTCAAAGGCCCAATTCATCATTATCAACGATCCTACGTGCAACTGGTACTTCAGTGACTTCAAAGACCATTAATAGGTGGCTCAGATAAATGAGGTTGAGCTCACGGAGCTCCTTGGGCGGAATACTATTAAACTTTGTGTACCGACAAGCACGTTTGCAATATCAGGATCGTTCGAACTGAAATGCCACTAAATGGAGTAGAATTCTCTTCAGTGATGAGTACCACTCCGATTTGAGTCCCGATGACCAGCGATGACGCGTCTGGAGACGCCCCGAAAAGAAGGGGGATACCAACCCGACAGTCGCCAGTTATACGGCCCGACATCCAGGAGTGATTGTCTGGAATGTCATTTTACTTCATAACAGGACCCCTTTGGTTGTCATCCATGGCTTCTTTACAACACAACGGGTCGACGACATTCTATGTCCCGTTGTGTTTCCTTTCATATCACACAGTCCTGACAGTTTATTTCAGCATGATAATGCCCGCCCGCGCACAGAGGTAGCTTCTACTGCTTGTTTTCCTGCTTGCCTAACATTATTTTGGCCAGTAAAGTCACCGGATCGCTCACCTACTGAGGACGTTTGGAGCATCATGAAAATGGTCCTACAACCAGCTCGGGATTTTGCCAATCTAACGTACCAATTGGTCAGAATTTGGCATGATTTCTCGCAGGAGTATATCTGTCAACTCCATCAATTAATACTAAGTCGAATAAGGGTCAGAAGTGGACCAATTGTTGACTTTTGGGAGGCTGTTTCTCTTGATTAAACGATTCAAATTTACTGAAACTGTAATCATTTGTTTTTCTTCGCATGTAGTACATCACATCTACCAATTTTCGTCTCATTTGGATAACTCCTTGGTGCGTCGATTTTTTTCTTATAGATTATATCTACTCATCGGCTAAGTCTATCGGCTTTTACAAATGTTGTTAGAAAGCTCTCTCTCTTTCGTCTGTTTATTTCCTTCGTGCCACTCAAAATTGTTTAAAGAATAGATCGAGAACACTTAAAGAATGAAGTATTATTACACAACGCATTAAAATTTAATTAAAAATTAACACGTGATGTTTCAGCTGTTTACTACGCCCTTCGACTGCGTCAGACTTGGATCACTACGCGGTCGCTAGAGAGCCCCAAAACCAACAACTTTTCGTATGTCTTTTAAAATCTGTCGCGGGAATAAAAGAATTTTTAGTTTTTAAATATTTCTTAGCGATAATAAATAAATAATTTTTAATATAACAGTTATTTTCAGAAATAATTACTCTATTCATTGTTTTTAAGAATGAAGAAAATGGTTTTGTGGAAAAGTAATTATAAAATAGTGAATACGAAAATTTTAAAGGAAATTTCAAGAGCGGGGGTTTGCCTCAGTCAGAATTTTCAAAAATCGAGAACAGCCTGATGATATTTACCATGGTCAAAAATGTTTAAAGAAAAACATCAAGGGTGACAGAGAGCAGGGTGTTTCCACGAAGATCATAAGTGAACATAGGTTGTATGTGCTTAACACTAGAGAGCCTCTATGGAAAGAGACGACAAATGTTAGAATTACGCTAAGGCAAATGCTCATAGCAGACATTTTTTCTATCAAACTCTGTTTCGGTTTAAAAAAAAAAACACTTCTCAGTTGAATATCAACAACAAAAAATTTAGAGATATCTTTTTTTTTTTTTTTTTTTTTTTTTTTTATGGTAATAATTCTTTATTTCAGCCATGTTTTGACCATAGTGCTTTAAAGTCGTTGAAAACACTTTCAAATGTGGATGATAGTAAAAAAAAATTTTTCAAGTAAATCAGAAGCTGACTCGCTATTGACGCCTCTCACCATGAAGGCTCTCTGCCCAACACAAAGGAAGGGCTCTATGTTTCGAAGTTAATACAGGTTATTTAATTAATTAAAATTAGTGCAGGTTTTTTTGCAACACTCTGGTCTCTGGGTTACCGAAGCTAGGGAACATCTCAGAGATGTGATGCTATGTTTCTGGACAACCCTTAGGAGTGAATTTCAGAATGTCACCAATTGCCCATTGCATATACTTCTAGTGCGACGTAAAAAACCTAACCAATTCAAGGAAAGGGCGCCGCAGACGCCACAAAGCGGGAGTTAGCCATGGTCAGAATAGTCCCTTTTAGCTGCAATCTGTAGGGAGTTAAAAGGGGGGGACGGATTATGCTGAGCACCCTTCACTATTTCTCTTTTTTTCTCTCTCTCTCTCTTTGTATATATATATATACACTCACAATGGGTGATCAAATTTTATTAGAATTTTTTTTTCGACATTTTTCCGATATTCTAAAAAATTACTAAACAAAATGGCCTGGAACTTCCCACATGCAAAGAACATTTAAAAACTCATTGTTTCCACTATCGATTTAGTCCAGTGTGCAATTAAAGGACCAACCGCAAATTGAAGAATAGCGAAAATACTTTGGGTCACCCTGTATCACAAAAAGCTACAAATAACTTGTAACTTTAATACATTGTTGCACATACTATGCACAATATTTGTATGTTTTAGTGCAGGAATTGCACAGTTATTTAGGATATATATATATATATACTTTTTTTTTTTTAATCGCTAAATTTTTTGACAAGTTTTTAGATTATAAGTAGAACGGATTTCCATAAAATTTTATAAAACTTGCTAAAAATTTGATAAAATATTAGAGAAACATTATTCTGAAACAAAATTCACACGGGCAATATTCGTTGAGATATGAGCATTTTTAGTAAATATTATTTTACTGCGCATACGCGAAAGATAGAAAATTTTTTATTGCATAGGTTGAAAGCTAAATATATATTGAACAACTTTTGTCTAAAAGCTCATTTTAATAGAGTGAAAAATAAGCAAATTGTCGGAAAATGGATGAGATAGAACTTAGGTATTTTCCAGAGTTGAAATTTCATAAGTGGTTTCTTACATGCTGCGTATTTAATTTGAAGATCCAATTATTTTAAACACATTGTAAAAGTTCTTTTTAGTGAAAAAAACCCTTATAGGCTTGTAAATTTAACATTTTTATTTATTTAGTAAGATTTGTGAGTTCATAAGGTTTTTTTTTTTTTTTTGTTAAAATTGGTTTGCCTTGTTAAATAAATCCTTGTCGAGTCATGTTCTTAGTCAGTCTAAGAACACGATTCGACAAGGATTTACACTCATTGCCATAAAAATTGGCGCATCAAGAAAAAGTTGTCAGAATGAAACGAAATTTTACATACGTAAATGCAACGTTGATATAAGTAAATGACTACAAAATCGAAGCGAAATGATCATTTATTACTGGAAAAATTACGAAAGAATGAAGGTTTTAATACCTCTGGGGTGAATGCACGAAGCGATACAGGCGGGAATTGAGGCATACATGTCCCGTATGATGTCATGCGTCATCTCGTTTCACATTTGTTGTAAACGCGTCTCTTATTCTTCCAAACTCGTAGGCTACCCAAATTGCCGTCTCAAGTGATCCCACATATGCTCTATTGATGACAAATCGAGCAGGCCAATGAAGGGTGGTATTGTGGCGGAGGCAGTCCTGTGACACCCTTGCTGCATGTGGTTGAGCATTGTCCTGTTGAAAAATGGCTCCTGGGAGCCCTGCTATGAGTGGCAACACCTAAGGATGTCATGAACGTACTGCTGGGCTGTCATGGTGCCGTGGATCAGTATTAAAGATGACCGTGTGTCGCATGCAATGTCATCCCATACCACACACCAATTGTGGGTGCGGTGTGCAGTTATAAAGCAAAGGCAGGGTTGAGTCGTTCATCAGTGTGCCTCCACAAACGTACATGATTGTCATCGCTGCCCAAATTGAATCTGAATTCGTCGCTGAAGACGACCTGGTTCCATTCGATTGCAATCCAACCCCGTCGAGCGCGCCACCACTCCAAACGGAGGAGAGGGAGGTGGATATTATTGGCAGCACACGTAATGGGCTCCGTGATAGCAAATTCCTTCAGAAAGGCAGCTTGCGATGGTACGTACAGACACAGAGACAGCTCGTGTAGGCAGAGCCCGATTAAGGCCTACTGAGGCCAAGGCCCAGAATGATTTTGGTGCCCCCCCCCCCTCTCCAACAAATTTAAGCAATTTTCTCAAAACAAATATCTTAATTTGTGCAGGAAGTTTGAATGTTGGTAACAAAATTAAAGCATCGTCTTCATAAGAAGTTAGTTTAAAATTATTATTATTACTATTTTTTTTTACAAAGAAATCTTAAATCAATGTGATTATTTTTAGGTGGAATATGTTAATACTCCTTGAGGAAAAACTTAAATTATTGTTTAGACAGGAGTTCTATAAATACGTCAACATTTAAATGCTTTTATTTACCTCCTGGATTGAGTCTGAAATCTGTCTATTCAAAAGTTTCACTCACAATATCATAATATTGGAAGATGTTTTATTTTATTTTAATTTCATCTCAGACTTTCTTTACTTTTTAATTAAAATATTAAATACTATTTCAACATGAAAAGGGCCAGGTAGAGCTCTTTATATAATAATCACCCCAAGGGATAACCTAAAGACATGCCATCACAATTTTCAACTTTTGCCTTAAGTACGGAGAGTTTTTTTAAATGTTGGATTTTGATTGATTAATCGCATTTTAAAGTTAGAAAATATAACTTGATACCAACTTGAGGTTTACTTTCAGTGGGTTCAATGCTGCGTTAGAACGTAGTTAGAAAATTAGTGATGGTTTGGGATACACCCCAAGGTGTAGTCCAGAGACATGATATATAATTTTGATCCTACACGAAGGGGATCATATTCCAAGTAAAGATTATTACCATAAGCTAGATTTCAGTTAATTTTTTAAGGAAACATTTGCCAAAAATAGCACTTTAAATTTTTAAGATTACTTTGGTGCCCCTAAATAGAGGTGGCCTAGGCCGAGGCCTAGTTGGCCTGTGCGATAATCAGGCCCTGCGTGTAGGTTCTGCATATGTCCGGATGGCGGACAACGAGACAGTTGGCACTATACGTATGTTTCTTATGATGGGAGGGTTTTTTCGATTATTAGTCTGTCAAGAGCATCCTGAGCCTGGTCGCCGTGTAAGCGACCTTTCTCTTGTCCACTGGTCCCAATACATCCTCACAGTAAAATCAGAACAGCCTAGGTGGCTGGCTACTCGCCGAGTTGATTCCTCGGATTCCATCATACCGATGATTCTTCATCTCTGGTACTCTGACAGCTGCTCGTATTGTTTTCGATGGCGGCGTAACGGCATCTCTATTTGAAAAGCATCCCTCTGAAACAGATTATGTACACCAAACAAGCTCTGCTTACCTGTTTTATACTCTGAGAAAAACGAAGTTCAGCATCCTCCGGTGGCATTACGCAATGTGCAATCACGCTACACCTGCATATCTGCCTGGCACGTTCTTTCATGCCCAGTTTCGGTACGGTTCAACAATTACTTCTTCGTGCGCAAATTTTTATGGCGATGAATGTATTTAACAAAACAGTATTAAGTGTACTTTTTCTATATAGTAATTATAGCTAGCGCTCGAATGATTTTGCTGCCGACTGTATATTCGAGTGTATCTCTATCGTAACATAAAACCCACTCAACATCAATATTGCAAAGATTTAAAATAATGCAAATTAAATTTTAGATTTATTTTTATATTTAATTACATTACATTACATTACATTTACAGTATGAGTGAGTAAATTTTAACGTCCCACTATAACTATGCATTGGGTAATTAGTGACGATCTGGAATTCACCCCTAGGGACATTTACATTGTGTAAATTTACTAGACATGTGCGCTTACATAAATTTATACACGATAAAATATTTAAATAGACTTTATCTGATTAACTGAAATTAACACGTAAATAAATTAATCGAAATAGAAATATTTAAAGTTGGAAAGCGTATTGTATACACTTCTAGCAGCGTATTGTATATAATTTTACGAGCATTAATACCAAACATTATGTAAAAATCTGCACTAAAATTTTACAGACATATTAATAACACTCTCAAGTACCCGATTTCGCATGGAGTTCGTTGAAATGTCCAAAGAGAAATACGAATATCTACATCTGATTAAAGCCTTTAGAAGCCATAAATATTAAATAATGTTCTCTAGAGTTTCGGATATTGGAGTGTTTTCCCCTTAATTATCTCTTGTGCACTGTCAAGTGTTCAACTTCGTATGGAATTCGTTGGGATACAAAGCAATAGAACATTTACATGTATATCTACTTAACATGAAAATTGCAAAAATAGAACCGCCAAACAGGCGCTTATTTGGAGATATTACAGGCATGCTCTCATTTTTAATAATTTATCACTTTTTCTACAGCGACTCAGCAGCTAATATCTTAGGAAAATACTATTTAGGATTAAATCTTATGCGAGTAATTTTTTCAAGAAAATAGGTTATTAGTACTTGAAAGAGTTTCCTTGAAAGAGTTTCCTTGTAAAACCTCGACTATGAGGAATCATTCAGTACACATTAACATCGCCATCTAAAGGCGTACAGGAGAGACGTCAGAGTCAAAATATGTCAGTCTCGAGCATAAACGAAATCAATATGCGAGCTTAAGAAAATCCAGAGACCGCTAAGTCACATAACTGGCTAAAAGAAGGAATGGAGCCATGGATGCTGAGGCTTCTGTATAAGTCGGGCTGAGCCAAAGCCTAGCGAAGACAAACTAGGAGGTAGTTGTCCTAAGTTTCTGAAACCTGACTGGTTGTGCATAGAGAATAGACACTCATACGGAGTTTGTAGAAGAGAGCGCAGGTGGGGAGAGTCCGTGTTCGGAGACAGCTAAGAAGAACTTTACCCAGAGAAACTTAGTTTACGGTGCTCTCATCTTCTTCTGGGTGAGAAAAATCCCCACTGTATTTCCCTAAAAGCCACTCGTTTGCATCGTATCTTTGATAAAGGTGGCAAAGAGGGTTTCAGATGTCCTCTAGAGAGACCTTACTGAGAGAAGTAGGTAAGGAAACTGTGGACCGAGCAAGCATATCGGCCATTTAATTCCCATGCATATCTATATGTCCAAGAACCCAGAGCACTTGAACCATGTCCAGGCGATTAGTCACACTGGCCAACTTACTGTAGATGCAGGTAATCGCTACAGGCGAGCGATAGTTGATGGCCTAAAAATTGGAGACAACAGTCTTACGGTCAGGGAAGAAGGTAAGTTTGTCCTTTTGAGGGGCGTGGTCCAAAGCCAGTTGAGTAACAAGTGCTTCAGCAATGAATATAGAGTTTAAGTTGGTTACTTAACTGGAATGTCCACATCGCTGAGAAATGTCCCAGACGGCAATACCAGTGCACAAGCTGGTTTTGGTCAGTTGCCATTTGATTTGGGTTGGGAGGCATCAATGCCATTTGATGCCAGTCACCATGGCGGGAAGCATATTCAGTAAAGGTCTGGTAGACTAGTTACGGGTGGCGTAACCTGTTCTGAAAGTCTCAAGTGTCGGCATGGAAAAAAAATCACACAATAGGTAGGAGGCTGGGTCCAAAGTAAAATGCCCTGAAGTCTCAAACAAAGCTCAAAAAGGATAACCCACACGAGGGAGCCAAGAAAGCCAGATTAATCCCTAGAAGTATCAACCAAGTGGTGAATGGGAGACATGGAGCCTAAAGCAACGTGACAGGTCAAAAAATGTTCCTTATGGAGATCTTGAAAACTAGCCACGGTAAGCTAGTTGGCTTCACGACGAAGAACAGGGATGGACGTCCACTAAGGAAGGCCCGTGGCCACCTTAAGGTGGCCCACAGGCCACGAGAGGTTGCAGCCACATTCAAAAATAGCTCCAACCTCTTCCTAGTAGGGGCAAGTGAAGGAATAAACAATACTACCAAAATGAAGGGAGCTCACAACAATTGCTTGGGCGATCCTGGGAAAGTTTTTGGTGCCAACACCCAGGGAGATATTACTAATGCTCTTAAGAATTCAATTTCTATATAGTTTTCTCTCGAAGATGAAAAACCTCGTTATTCCACGTTAAACCACAATCGAACAACAGGCCAAAGATCTGAAGGGAGAGCATCCAGAGAATTTCTTCCTCCTGCACCCGTAAGTGAGAGTCGGACGAGATCTTCTTTCTGGAGAAAACAATTGCTGCAATTTTGTGAGGACTCGGATTCAACTTCCAGTAATTACACCAGTGGATCATACTATGAAGAGTTTCCTAAATATCGTGCATAATATAATCTAGGCGGGGTCCAGAAGCATATAGGAAAGTGTCGTCCGCATACACAACAACATTAACCCAAGGCCCAATTGCTTCAAAGATATCGCTCATACAGAAGGAGAAAAGTAAAGGAGACAGAACAGCCCCTTGTGGAACCTTGCGTAGTTTTTTGTCAAAGCAGGCACACAGTCTCTAAAGGGAATACACCCGTTGTAGTTCATGGGAAGAAGACATTCTTTAGCAACCGGGGGTTCATCCGCCGCAGAACCATCCGTTTAAAAACCTTCGAGAGATCAGAGGTGAGGGAAATTGTGCGATTGGATGAAGGGAGACTGGAAAATTTCCCCGGCTTTAAGATAGGTACAACAAAGGCTTCACTCCGAGACTTGGAAACTAGACCAGTATACCAGAGTTTGTTGCAACAATCCAGAACTTTTGCCAGACTGTTATTGGCGAGGCATTTGACAAGACGGAGGGAAATACCCTCTTTTCCAGAGGTCTGATGTGAAGATTTGTGCAAAGCATGTCGAAATTCCCAAAGCGTTAAAGGTTTCCTAATAATGTGATCCTCGTTATCGTTAAAAACCAGGAATGTGTAATAGTCAATAGAGGACGGGCAAAAGTGTGAAAAAATTACATTAGCAGCAGCCGAATTTCTATCCAGAGCGAGCCTGAGGTACTTGCGTGATTGTAGGTTTCCTAGGAAGGATTCTTCCAGTTCTGAAGAGCTTTGAGGATTTTAAAAATATCGCCAGACTGTCCACTCTTTTTATAGACCTCGGACCAAAACATACAGTCAGTAGCAAAATTATTGAAGCACACGTCCACATTTTTCCTTTTTATTTATTTATTTATTTTTTTTTTTAGTTTGATCGCTAATTTTTATCATCAACTTGTTTTATTATAAACAGCATGCAGTTGGCAGCAAAATTATTGAAGCACTAGCAATAATTTCTCCTTAAAAGACGGGCACCTAATACTGTTTTGCTACGTAAATATTTGTCGAGCCATGATCTTAGTCTTATACTGTTTATAAAAAAGTAAGTTGATGATAAAATTAGCGATCAAACTAAAAAATATATGAAAAGTGTGGATGTGTGCTTCAATAATTTTGTTACCTACTGTAAGACTATGATCATGACTTGACAAATATTTACTAACATATACGTATTAGGTGCACATCTTTTAAATAGAAATCATTGCTAGCGCTTCAATAATTTTACTGCCAACTATACGCTTAGTATCACTGATTTCTTTTTTGAGACAGACAGCAAAATGTTTGTACTCGACCCAGTAAGCCGAATTAAGGTGCCTTCTAGCCAAACGGAGGAATTTTCATTTTTGACCAAGGAGATAACTGCAACGACTATCCTCCCCAGGAAGTTCTCTTGCGATCCAGGATCCGTATCTTCTGACTGCTCTCAGTAAGCGACGTTTTACAAATATTTAAAACATCCTCATGGGAAGGAGAATTTCAATCCTGAAAATACTTCTTTAGTCTAACCGTAGCAGTCTCCTCATATCTGAGCCTAACGATATGACGAGGAAGAGAGTCGAGCGTCCTACAATCGAAAATAATTTTGATAACAAAGATCACTATCAAAATTATCAGAATGGATTTGAAAGCTGGTATCCCCAAACAGATCAGGAGAGGTAAGAGACAGGTCGAGTAAGTTTGAAGCACCATCTAGAGAAACATGAGTGGGGTCATAACTGTTCACACGGCAGATGTTGTTATTAAGAATCCAGTCAATGACCACCAAACCTTGAGGTAAATTGGGACGGCCACCCAAGCTAGTTTGAAGACAGTTAAAGTCACCACAACAACGAAAGGATTTTTACAGAGATGAATTACCCAGTTGAGCCAATCACTGTCAATTTTTCCGGGAAAGAATAAATATTAAGCCCCTGAAGCCTGAAGGTGGACGACAAGTAAATTTCGATACCAAGAATCTCGTTGCCGTAGGAAGAGCTAGGGAGTGAAAGGAGGTGAGAATAAAATTTACGAATAACTGCTGTAAGAAGACCACTATACCATGCCGAAGCTACCTATCAGTCCGATAGACAGCATTCCCAGGAAAAGTAAAATCATGTGAGATACCGAGGAAAGTTTCCTGAAAGCAAATTATATCAAAAAATGAAAAAAACGAAGGGCGGAGCCAAGCAGAGTTTAACCAAGCTCTCCGGTTATTTACACTGTTTAGTGTAACCACGTTTCCTAAAACTTGCAGTGAGAATGAGTCCATAAACTTGAAGGGGTACCAAATTGGCCGACAGGTTGGGATTTGGAAAACATCCAGTCAATCGGATCTCTCTTATCACTTATTTTCTCTGAATCAGATGAGGCGGTTCACTATATATCACACAACACCGAAATACGTGAACAATGAGTTTACAAATTTCTAGTAAACTACTTGTTCACAGACAATAACTTGATAAAGAAAACTTAAATATTCTGCCAAAGTTTTAAAAAATAATAAAATAGGATGACAATTATCAATAACTTCTCAGAACCGGTACCACTAGTACGCACCACGCAACTCGTCCGAGTCGAGCTTCCATCGATATCAATAAAATACATTCCAATCGTTAAATTTTAAGGATAAAAAGCATTATTACCGTTATCGTAAAAGTTGTGCTGTAAGGATGTCATGAGGTTTCAGCAGACGAGAACGGGCCGCTGAGTATTCTTTCTGCATTATATTGGAGCTCAGTGATTTATCTTGAAATGTTGGATCTAAATACATGCTATATCTATGTTCGAAAGCTCTTCTTATAAAACTCTCCCCTCCATGGAGGATGAAAATTGTTATGGCATGTCCCAGACCGTCGTAAACTGCCCTAGTGTAGCACTAATGCGACGTAAAATCCGCTCAACCTCAATCTTACAAACTCCTTTTTTTAAGTTCCTTAATGAACCTTATGCAGGTGATGTCACTGCAGTTGTACCGGGCGAATATAAATATCTCTATTTAGAGCTGCTTGGAGCATGATTGAATAATCCAAATGTCTTCGTCTTTGGTACACTTACTATATAAAATGAAGAAGACAAGAAAATGGCACAAAAGAAAAAATAGTTCAAAAATTGCCAATAGAGGGTGCTTTAAATTAAGTAAATTAACGTCTTAAAAGAAAAAATAATTAAGACAAAAAAAAACTGTCATATTTGAAAAAAAAAAAAAATACATTTTATGTAAAGCAGTATTATTGTACAGTTAATAATCCCTAACAGCACATCTTCTCCAAATGACATCCTCTGTATGTTCTACGGATGAAAAGACATCCTATGGACATCTTCAGGATGTATTATGGACACGTGTTGTTAGGGATAATACTATTGTCGTATAACGTTGACGATCAAGGTTCACAAGTTTCACAACGTTCTCTTTGTGTCCTGAACTGCGCATTCTACTCGGTGCAGTGCGTACTCAAATGCTAAGTGTACGCATCGGAAGTTATGCTCCGTATACATTTGAGGTATGCTATATTTTAATGCACTAAAATTGGAAACATTTCTACGCACACAAGAAATTTTATATATCACCAAAGCCAAAAATTTCCATAGCGTCATATCAGGGGATCAAGAAAGCCACAGCAAAGAAAAACACCATTTTGCTTATTTATCATACCATTCAAATAAAAATGGGCTTCATCTGCTTATAAAATCTATAGATATTGGTCACCAACCTCCATTTCTATTAAAACATTAACGCAAAATTTAGTCTCTCATATCTGCTACTAACAATAATTGATGTAAACTAATTTTCTAGGGATAAAATTGTAACGCTGAAAGGTACATGTTTTCTCACATTTCCATAACAAAAAACGACCCAGCCTCTTCGAATTTTTTTTACCATTCTTCTCAGTGAACACTGTGGCAAAGAACATTTTTCTTTACACATTCCTTTCACACATCTAAATTCACACAAAGCAGCTGAAGGGATGTAACTGTTAACTTAAAATAGTTTTAATAATAAAGCACGATGTAGTAAAGTGGTAGTCACTCCGGACACGTTACATGAAGATATTAACAAAGCTTGCTTAAAGACAGAGCTTCTTGTTTTCATTTTCGTGCTAAAATTTAAAGATGTGATTTTAGCGACAATCTACGAAACACCTTCGATCGGCGATTTTTTTAAATAATTTTTTTGCATTGTTCATCCCCCTTCATAAGTACACTACTGGTCATTAAAACTGCTACATCTGAAAAGAATGTAAATAACAGAGTGATATTTACTGGTTACATACATTATAGTGGAAATAACGATTGATTGAATTTTCAGGAAATTTCGAGGTATATATTCTGAGAAATCAGTACATAAATCAATGAGCTCTGGCAGCAATAACAGCATTTATATGCCTACGTCTTGAATCGAACAGCGATTGTATGACATGTACGGGTACAGCACTCTATGCAGCTGCAACACAATGCCACATTTCATCACCCGTAGTTACTGGAAAGTGGTGGCGTGTCAGTCGCTTGGCAGTGATGGACTAGAGACTTCAAATGGTGCGAGATCAGGAGAACGCGCTGCATACTGCAACAGCCGAACACATTCTGTATCAAAGGAGGTCCAGACAACATGCACAACATGCGGTGGAGCATTGTCCTGCTTTAATATTGCAATATGGAGACCTCGAATATAGGACAGATCTACGAACCTTAATTCATTACAGATGTAAGGGTCGCTATTCAGAGTGCCGGCAATGTGAACAAGAGGTGATCAAAAGGTGTATCCAGTGGCACTACATACTATCACTCCCAGTGGTGAGCCAGTATGCGGCGATCATGACTTCGACAAAACAAGAAGCTGCATCACAGATAGGAGTGCTTTCAATATGTGATCAACAACGAAAAGATGGACGCGGAAATCGCGTGACGCCGTCTATTCAGACGAATCACAACTCTGTTTACACCATCAAGATGGACGCATCCGTAATTGGCGGCATCGTGGAGAATTTACATTGCCAGCTGACATTTGACAACGCCCCACTGGTTCATTAGCAGGGGTGATGGTATGGAGGTGTCATTAGATACACATCTCAAACACCTCTTGTTTGCATTTCCGGCACTCTGGGTATAGGCCATTATATTTCTGATGAATGTCCTATATTCGAGGCCTTTGTAGTGCAACATTTAAGCAGAACATTGTACGACAGCAAAGTTGCAAACTTTTAAAATTTATTCCGGAACATTTTTTGGCCACACTACTATTTCACACCACCTGTTGAATATTTTTCTCAAATATCTAACTATGATAAAATAAGTAAAAATTTACACGTAAAAGAAGTGGTATGAAATAATATCAGTACTTACGATGCTCCGAAATAAATTATAAATGTTGGCATTTATGTGACCGGATGTTGTCCGTGTTGTTCAGAAACTGAGATTACAACGAATATTCCAGAAATAGTCCAATAGTATTATTTTATCGAATATTCTGATAGCAGTCCAATAAAGCTGACACTCATACTGCCAAATCACTATTCGATGCGACGAAGTGTCTATTGCTACGGCAGTCACCAAATGAATCTTTATTCACTCGCTTCGACTAAGAACGACTCTTTTGTGATTCAATCTCGCAGCACGCATGTTTACGTTTTAGAACGCCATTTTTATTTTTTTAAACGATCACTTTTGTTGTATGCGGCATTTTAAGTTTTACATTTAATTTTTGTGCTAGTGTGTTCTGAAAAATTGTTAAAATTAATGTGAGAGGTTTAGTTCCCTCATATAATGATTTCGGGGCGAAATTTTGACCAGAAAATAATTGAACCATCGACCTGTTATAACTTAAAATAAAATAATCGATTTTTTTTTTTTTTTTTTTTTTTTAGATTTATTTTGCAAAGCATAAAAATTACTTTCTTTTGTATATTTAGCGTTATATTTCTCTGGGATGAAAATCATTTGCATAAATTTTAATAGATTATTTGTATTGTCTGAAAACTTATAGGAAACTAAACACAGTTTTGTCATGGCCACAACATATTAGTTTTTTCTGATATCTTCTTTTATTTGTTGTATACCATAGTAGAATTTTTATTTATTCAAGTATCATTAATTGTTACAATTAATGTAATTGATTAATTTTCCTTAATATTGCTAAGGAAGATTTAAAATATTTGCTTTCATTTACATCATGGGTGTAAAACCACTTAGAATGAAAAAAAAAAACTGTAAACTGCTACTTTTATGCAGAATGAATAGTGAAGGAAGACTTAATAATACGTCATCTGCAGGATCAGTATGTTATCTTCAGGTGCGTTACCCCTGAATTCAGGATTTTTTGAAATTTTGATGTGTCTGAATTTCATGTTATTTTATTTTGATAGAAAGTTTTCATTTTGAATATTTCATTTGCGTTATAATGTTCTTAGAACTTTGAAAATATCATATCATTTATGATTAGTGTAAATAAATATTTTTAATAATAGCCATTTTGTATATCATTAACAAGTCTTGCCATTCATTATGCATGCAAGTAACAGTTTTCAGGTTTTATGCATGTTGCGAGCAGATAATACCTAATTTCCCTGACAGTCATGGCTCATGTTACTGCACGGGAAAATTTGTTTCCATAATTATTCATTACTTAATGTATTTTTTAAAATTCCATTTTCACATTTAAAAAATTCTCAGTTGTTAAATTAGTACTTATTCGCAAAAATTGAATTTTTTAATTTTTAGTACTATTTCATTTTGTGGCTAAAAATTGAGAAAAATGCACTTAGTGAAAATTTGAATTTTTAAACTCTGAAAAAAAATATTATTATATATACTGCGCCATGAAAAAATTCGTACCATGAAAATATGCAGAAATATATAATCATAAACAACTTCTTAATCTATAGTTCTGTAATTCACGTGTTCAATTTCAGTCATAAAGTCAGTTGGGAGAGCATAAATTCTTTATTAGAAATTAAACACACAATAAAAAACTATTTGCAGTATACTTTGAAGAATTCACAATTATAACTTAATTCAGTAATATTTCAGGATAACATTGTTTCTCCATAAAGGAGCCAAGATCATAATATTTAAATCATAACTTTCATGTTCAAGAGAAAAAAATTATACTTCCTGTTTAAGACAGGCCGAGAAACTAAACTAAACATAAAAAAAAAGTAACATTCTCAAAGAGAAAAAAGCACCTCTCATTTGGCAAAGAGCCAACTACTAGTCGGGGGGCTGGCGAAACGAAACCAAAAGCTACGTTCAAACATGCTCCGCCCCCATGAACGAAGGTTCATAAAAATATTCTACAAGTACAATAACAACATTAGTGTTATTACAGGTTTTCATTTTCTTGGTCTTCAACTGCAAATAGATAAGAAAAAAAAAAAGAGATTAATATACATATGAAACATTGTAACTAGATGATTAACATAAATGGATTAAAAACAGGAACATAAAAAAAAAAAAAAATAATAAAATAAAAATAAAATAAAATAAAATAAAAATAAAATAAAAATTTCAAAGTTCAAAATGGTAGAGGTGATAGTTTGGCGATCGGACGCTTCAACTCTCCATAAATAGTTTTCAGTAGAACAACACGAATCTTGCCATCTGCTCCAGGAAATAATTTGATTATGCGTCCCAGTTTCCACTTCAAAGGGGGCTGATTATCATCTTTTATTAAAACCAAATCGTCTTTCTTGAAATTTGGTTTATTTATTAACCATTTTGATCGCCTTTGCAAGTCTGATAGGTAATCTGAAGACCATCTGTTCCAGAAACTTTGAAAATTTTTTTGTAGAAGTTTCCATCTTTCTAGCGGGGTTAGGTTAACTGAAGAATAGTCAGGTTCTGGTATTGAAGTCAAGGCAGTGCCTATGATAAAATGTCCTGGAGTTAGAGCATTTAAGTCACTTGGATCATTCGAGAGCGCAACAAGAGGTCTCGAGTTCAAACACGATTCAATTTGAGTAATTAAAGTAAGGAACTGTTCATAAGTTAATATTTGTTCGCCAATAGTTCTTTTTAAATGACCCTTCATCTGTTTTATTCCAGCCTCCCAAAGTCCTCCAAAATGGGGGGCCGATGGGGGATTGAAATTCCATTTGATTGTTTCTTCGGACAAATATCTGTGGATCTTTTCGTCAGAAGAGATCAAGGACACCATTTTTTTCATTTCGTTGTCGGCACCTACAAAGTTCGTTCCTCTGTCTGAAAACAATTCTTCAGGTTTTCCTCGTCGAGCAACAAACCTCTTCAAGGATGCGAGGAATGTTTCAGAGGTGAGATCACTGAGTATTTCCAAATGAATTGCTTTTGTGGAAAAACAGATATATAAACAAATATAACTTTTATAAGATCTAACACCTCGGCCCTTACGAGGTTTGATGAGAAAGGGGCCTGCAAGATCAACCCCGACTTTCGAAAACACTCGCGATGGCACTACACGAGCAGCTGGAAGATCACCCATCAGTTGAGAGGCTAAGTTCGATGTGGTTCTAAAACACTTCATACAGTTCCGCAGATTCCTTTTCACGGCGTCTCTTGCATTAATTATCCAATATTGTTGTCGCATGACTGAAATTGTTAACTGAGTTCCACTGTGAAGATGTTTTTCATGAAAATACTTTATAATTAAATCTGTAATGTGATGCGTTTTAGGAAGTATCGTTTGGTGTTTTTGACTCTCAGGTAGGTTTGCGTGTCTTAATCTTCCACCAACACGAAGAATTTCATTTTTGTCTAGAAAAGGGTTTAAAGAAAGGAGTTTGTTACTAGCATTCAGGTTTCTTCCAGATTTTAAAGTCTTTATTTCCTCTCCAAATTCATGTCTTTGAACCAACTTCACAATAATTTTAGTTGCCTCATCAAGTTCTTGTATAGTTAAAAAGCCAGTATTTCGCTCAGATCGACATTTAGTATTTTTTATAAATCTAAGACACCAGGCTGTAACACGTCTTAATTTAGACCAAGATGAAAACTTATATAATAATTCAAATTCATTATTGCCATGAGTTAAAGAGCAAACAGTAGTTTTCCGTTGTTCTCTCAAAATCTCTTCTTCAGGTATTTTGACTTCATTTTCCGGTAGTGGTGTCGGTAAGTGCTCTTCTTTCAACCAGATTGGTCCCTTTAACCATTCTTCATTCTTCAACAATTCAGTTGCTGTGCAACCACGAGATAGCACATCAGCGGGATTTTTAACCCCTGGACAAAATCTCCACTGAGATGGGGCTACTAATCGTTGAATTTCACGCACTCTGTTCTCTACAAAGGGCTTCCAGTTACTAGCACTTCCTTTGACCCAATAAAGGGTAATTTGGGAATCACAGAAGCATAGTATGTTTTTGACGGGAACTGAAAATAGCTGCCCAAGATAATGAGCTAATCGAGCAGCTGTTAAGGCTCCCATCAATTCAAGTCGAGGCAAAGTAAGTTTTTTGAGAGGAGCTACTCTTGTCTTTGACATAATAAATGAAGTTTCACGGGAACAAGGATCACGAAAATAAGCTACTGTACCATATCCCTTCAAACTGGCATCGCAGAAAACACAAATTTGAATAGTTTCAGGAGTTAATTTTTCAAAATTCGTAAAATATTTTCTAGGCACTTCAAAATTTTCTAAATCCTGTATTTCACGATGCCATTTCTTAAATTTTTGTGTTAAAGCATCAGGTAAAGCAGAATCCCAATCAACACCCTGCTCCCATAGTTCTTGCATTAGAAATTTAACTCTTATTATAAAAGGGGAAATAAACCCTACAGGGTCATACACCTTTGCTACAGTTTGTAAAACAATTCTCTTAGTGATAATTTCATTATCAAACCCTTCTAACAGAGATTGAATGTCTATTCTTAACGTGTCATTATTAGTTGACCACATTATTCCCAATACTTTAGAGATATTTCCCTCATTTATTTCTTCATCAACGTTTATTCCATGTTTTTCCCACAATTTGCTTAATTCGTAAGAATTACTTTTACATTTTCTTAATGTCATATTGGCATCTTTAAGTATTTTCACAGCACCAGACGATAAAATAAATGCTTCATTTACAGAATTAGCGCCATGAAAGAGATCATCAACATATAAGGAAGTATCAAGCATATTTACGACTTTCTCAAACAAGTTCTTATAGCCCTTTATGTGATGTTTAATGGTAGCTGAGAGCAAAAAGGGTGATGTTGTAACACCAAAAGTTACACGAGTCATGCGGAAAACCTTTAATAGAGGATTTTTACTATTTATATCCTCAAACCATAGAAATCTCAAAAAGTTTCTATCATTTTCTGCAACCTGTATTTGCAGAAAAGCTTTTTCAATGTCACAAACAAAGGCAATTTTATGAAGGCGGAATTTTAAAATAATATCCAAAATATTAGGATTTAAATTGGGGCCTGCAAATAAACATTCATTTAAAGATTTTGCTTCCTTTTCTTTGGAAGAAGCATCAAACACTATTCTGACCTTTGTAGTGGACTTATCTGTTCTTATCACCGGTCTGTGGGGCATATAATATACACCAGTTTCATTTTTGTTTATTTTACACTCCTCTATTATACCCATTTTCTTTTGTTCCTCAAGAATTTTTTCATATTCATTTTTAAGCCATTCATTTTTAGACAGTTTTGTTCTCAAACCCCAAAGTCTATTTTTGGCTATTTCTATATTCGATTTTAATTCATTTTTATTTTCCTTCCACAAAAATTGAATTTCATATCTTCCCTTAACAAAATTTAAATTTTCATTAAAAGAATTAATAATTTCTATATCTCTCTGTGACATAGAATCATTCTTACTGTCACATATTCCAAGTGATTCTAAATCCCAAAAACGCTGCAAATCAAAACTGTCAAATTTATTTACAGATACAAAATGCGAATTAATTACTTCTGTACTATTATTATTCAATTTCCCCACTACAGTATATCCGAAAATAGTATTAGCAACATATAAATTATCACCGATTTCTTCAATGATACCTCTCTGTATTTTCCAAAAATAATCAGCTCCTAGCAAAATATTAATTTTGGAATCACTTAATGAATTGTCTGCCAATTTCCAGTTTTTATTTTTAATATAACTTTCAATTTCTGGTTCGCCCCTTGGGCTTTTCAAGGGAGTCGCGGTTATTAAGTCTGTAGCTAATACTTCAACATGGATGAGCCGACGAGGATTTATTTTGCTACGCAGTTCAATATTAAAAACCTCGAATTCCTCTTCTTTACCTTTATTTATACCAAAGGCAAAAACAGTTAGCTTTTCTGTTCTTACACGGGTTAATTTTAATTCGTGGACCAATTCTTTAGTAATAAAACTTTTTTCACTTCCGGAATCCAATAAGAGTCTGACAGTTTTTGATCTAGAATTAGATTGGGCTATGACGCAACATGTTTGCAATAACGCTGCCTGATTACTGTTTTTCAAATGTGAATTCGATACTATAGTGTTCTCTACTACTTCTGGTTTCAAGTTTTTTGAAAAACAAAATAATTTGTTATGATCTGTTGCTTTACATTTTTCGCAAGGCTGCGATTTCACCCTGCACTGTGATGACAGATGAGATTTTAGAAAACATTTATAACACCTGCCATCCTTCTTTAATTTTAACCTTTTCTCAACATCAGTTAAATTAGTACATTCAAGAGAATGATAATCATAATTCTTGCAAAATATGCATATATTTTTTACACCTACATTCAATGAATTCATTTTATTTCGAAATTTTCTGTCATTAATTTCGGCTTTATTTTTATTTACAATTACCGAAGCATTTTTATAATTAATCATACTAAGTAATTTTTCACGCGATTCAAGTTCTACTTTAAGAAAATTAATTAAGTCTGTCACATCAGACTCATCCTTCCTTTTATCACTTTGCCTGTAATATTCAACTACTAGATCGTTTGGCAATAATTTTAATAAAATTGGATTCAGTAAATGACCATATTGGCCTTTTGTCACCCCTAAATTAGATAAACTGCGAATATTTACTTCACAAGCGTCATAAAACTTTCTCAAAGCAGTTATATTTGATGAACTTTTTACGCCTTCTAAGTTTATCAATTTATTCATGTGAGCATTAATGATAATATCCTTTTGCCCAAAACGTGTTTTCAATATTTCTATGCAATTATCATAATTTTGTTCCGTAAGTGAAAACCCTTCAATAACATTGTACGCTTTGTCAGTTAAAAGCGTTTTCAAGTAAGTGAATTTTTCAATCTTTGTAAGATTTTCATTTAAATGGATTGAATTTTCGAAACAATCGAAAAATTCGTTCCATTTTTCTATTTGTCCACCAAATTTTGGTAAGGACATTTTCGGCAATCTCACTGCCGAACCAGTTTTTGTTTGGGTTTCACTGACAGAACAGTTTGAACTACTTTCATCTTTATTATTACATAATCTTTTTAATCTTAGTTTGATTTTGCATTTGGCAGAAATTATTTGCTCGCCGTATTTATCGCTGGTCGCGATATCTTTTTCATACTCTTTAATATCTACTATTAAATTTTCAATTTCATTATTTAAATTTTTTAATGCAATTTCTCTTTCACCTATCATTTCCTGGATTTCGATGATTTCGTCTGATTTTGTATTTTCTAGATCATCCAATAATAAATTCTCTAATTTATTTATTAATTTAGTTACATTTGAGCGTTCCGTAGAACGCTTAGCTTTTAACTTTTCAATATTCATAGCGAGCAAATAATCAAACAAAATAATTCAAATAATTCAAATTTCTAATTTCATTTAATCAATGTTATAAATAGTAGTTAAATTTTGCTTACCTGGTTCCATATCCAGGCAGCTATCCAATAACGAATCCGGAATTCCAGTCATTATTATTTTTCAGTTTCGTTTTCACAATAAATTATCCAAGCTTTCAAATCCAAATCCAGATAAATTAATATCTAAAGGTAATTTCACTTTCAAGGGATTTCACTTATCCCGAGTTTCGTTCACCATGAAAAAAAATATTATTATATATACTGCGCCATGAAAAAATTCGTACCATGAAAATATGCAGAAATATATAATCATAAACAACTTCTTAATCTATAGTTCTGTAATTCACGTGTTCAATTTCAGTCATAAAGTCAGTTGGGAGAGCATAAATTCTTTATTAGAAATTAAACACACAATAAAAAACTATTTGCAGTATACTTTGAAGAATTCACAATTATAACTTAATTCAGTAATATTTCAGGATAACATTGTTTCTCCATAAAGGAGCCAAGATCATAATATTTAAATCATAACTTTCATGTTCAAGAGAAAAAAATTATACTTCCTGTTTAAGACAGGCCGAGAAACTAAACTAAACATAAAAAAAAAGTAACATTCTCAAAGAGAAAAAAGCACCTCTCATTTGGCAAAGAGCCAACTACTAGTCGGGGGGCTGGCGAAACGAAACCAAAAGCTACGTTCAAACAAACTCAAATTTAAAAATATTAATCTTTGGAAAAGGAATACTAATAATTTTCTGAATGCGAAAATAGAATTAAAAAATAATAATAATAATACATTTTATGGTTACCACATGACTTTCTTCTATATTTTCGCATACAAATTCTCTTAGTAAAAACAGTTTATTAAATTTATTTTCCGTGATAAATGCAGACGATTTACATTCTAGAGAAGCCGTAACACTAAATATCCAAAGAAGATCAATTTTATTCTCCAAATGACATTTTATAAAAATGAAATTTTTCTTTTTGTTTTTTTTTTAATAAAAAAAAAATCAAAATAATTTAATTTTAAATTATCGCAGATCAATGATTCAACCATTCATTTTAAAAGTATTTATGAGCTCTTGGATACATAATAAAAATTTACAGAAGACAGATGCAGTGCTCCTACGTACAGTCGGCAGCAAAAGTATCTGAGCACTGGCCAATAATTCCGATATCAAAAGAGTACACTTAATACCGTTTTGTTAAATAAATCCTTGTCGGATCATGTTCTTAGACTGACTAAGAACATGACTCGACAAGGATTTATTTAACAAAGCAGCATTAAGTGTACATTTTTTAGACAGGGATTATTGCTAGTGCTCAGATACTTCTGCTGCCGACTGTATAAAAAAAAATGTCCCGGTTGACTATCACTATTGTTAACAATTCTTTTTATTTTCATAATTATTTAAAAATAATTCTCTTTATGCACATTTACACGAAATTTTGACTTATACCACCATGTTAAAACTTTAAAAAGGCAGATTGGCAAAGCCACTTTTAGGACTATACTATTTTCACCAAAAGTTGACAGGCACTAATTTATGTCAAAGTGTGAGTGCATACCAATTTGCATGAAATTCTATGCAGTAGTTTCTGAGATACAGTTGCCACAAAAATTTGTCACACACACAGACAGACATTTTCTGAAAATTGTCGTATTCTACACCTCTCAATATGTGTAAATCCATTGAAAACCCAAAGTCGAAAATTTTTACGAATTCAATACTTTCTTCTACTAAAATGTCTACTAAAAATTCATTTTTTACTGTCTTCTACTAAAATGTAGAAGAAAGTAAAAAATGAATTTTTATAAATTTAGCTAATTGAATAGCTTACTAAATAATTGTATATTCGGTCAAATTGAATATTCACCTATCAAAATAGTTTCAGATTCGACCAAACGGAATAATCAGTTAGTATGGCCAAATATTTGGTACATCTCTAGTATGAATATTGTTTTATTATGCAGAACATTTCAGTAATCTCTAGCAAGATTATAAACAAAATATACAGATCAATCATTACAAAATTCCAATTTATGAACAGTTTGTGCAGCTACAAATTCAACTGTAATTAACTAAAATTCTAAAAATTAAGTTATTCAAAATTAAATATGATTGCATATTTAAATAAATTTTAATTTAGATAATGTATATTTTTTTATTTGAAATAATTGTGTTATTTTTTTTTTCTTTCATACTAATTAATCACAAATTTCTTTCCATAATTTTGAAGAACTATATAATTTACTAGCTGGCTTTGCCCGCTTCACTGGACACTATATTTAAACGAATTCTCAAAATTCCATATCATTATTATAAAATCTCAAAAATAAAAACACTAAAATCAGTTAAAACCTAAGTTAAAGTTTCTGCTGTGTTCGGTAGAGGTTTTTTCGCTCGCAGCATGAGGACGACAGATCCCCACTGCCTTCGCCACCGATTTACCCACTTTTACTCCCCCCGTCCCCAGCAGGAAAATTAGAACTTTCGTGAAATCCCATCAGAGTGCATATTGCATATTCTTAATCAAACTCATATGCCAAAATTTGCCATTCTATGAAAATTTAAAGCATATTTAAACTTGAAACTGTGTTTTTGCCCTGCCTACCCCAAGGGATTGGGGAGGGGGGGGGGGGGAATTCCGAAAAACACCTTTAGAGTGTGTGTTGCATGCACATACCAATTGATGCATCAAAAAACCGCTTTCCTCGGATAATTTGGAGCAGAGTTATGCTGAAAATACGTGTTTTTGCACACACACCCGCTGATCCAAAAGTGTGGAAAGACGGGGAATTTTGAAAAATCTCTTTATATATACTACGTATTGAATATGTATAAGTGACCCACGCATAAAAAATCGCTTTTCTACGATAAATGTTTTGCAGATTTAACCTTGAAAACATTTTTTTTACTCCATCCCCCTTCCTACGGGAGGAGGTAGAAAGTAATTTCACAAAATCTCTTTGTGGTGTGTGTATTGAGTATGCATAACCAATTTACATAAAAAAAATCGCTTTCCTGAGATAATTTGAAGCAGAGTTAGTCTTGAAAACGCATTTCCTTCCAACCTTTAAAAGGAGGAAGGGGGGAAATTTCACAAAATCCTATTATAATGCATTTGGGTATGTATAAACAACCCACACATTAAAATTAATCTGAGATAATTTGGAACAAAGTTACGCTTGGAAACGTGTTGATTGATCCCCTTCCCCCTTCCCTTGACTGCAAGGAGGGAGAGGAGAAGGAAATCCCATTACAATAGGTATCGAAAACATATAATCTATTTATGCATTAAAATACATGACCGCAGCTCGCCTAGATTTCCCAGGACAAATTTAGCGCTGAAAATGGGGAAGGGGTCACAAATTTGCTCTCTTGAAATCGAAAGTCACGAAAACATGAATGGGCTTTTAGAAATATTCTAAAGAAGACGCATGGCTATTTTCAGTACATTTGTACCACTTTCTTGTAAAGCTCTATTTAAAAATCCAGAATTTTCGAAATTTCTCATCTCCCCCTCTTAAAAATTGAAAATTCCAAAATTGCAGAAAATGCTTTTTTGTACTGAAGTCTACTCTCCACATGTGGAATTTCTTCACCGTGAAGTAATTTGGAGTCGACTTAAGCCTACAAACGTGTTTTTGCCTCCTGGCCCCCAGGAAGAAGGGGGGGGGGATATTTCATGAAATTCAGTTACTGAAGGTGTCAGATACATATAAATAAACCACCCATCGAAATTCTTGACCGCAGCTCCTATAACATTTCCTCAGAAAAATTTAACACTGAAAGGGTTGTCTCAAACTTGTTTCCTCGTTAAGCCCTCCCCCACAAAATCGAAAATCATAAAAAAACAAAAATGGGTATTTGGAAATATCATAAAGAAGACACATGGCTGTTTTCAACATCTATGTACAATTTTTGGTAGAGTTCTACTCAAAAATCTGGAATTAGTGAAATTGCTTGCCAAAAATTGATTTCCCCCCCCCTCCTAAAAATCAAGAATTTCAAAATCACAGAATTTGATTTTTTTTTCTCAAATCTATTCTTTCCACATGCGGTTTCTTCGCCGTGAAGTAATTTGGAGCCGAGTTATGCTTACAAAAGTGTGTTTGCCTCCTGTCACCTAGAGGATATGGGGGTGGGGGGGATTTTCTAAAAGTTGATATATATAATTTTAAATTGGGTAAAGACCTAAATTCCTGCAAAGTCTCGTGCAATTCCGTTTAGCCGTTCTTGCGTGATACCCAGACAAATATAGCGTTACAGACATAACAACATACAGAAAAATTTCTGAAGATATTTTCAGCTCTCATGGTGTGTGAAAGTGAAGATATCGTAATTTTTTTTAATTCTGGTAAATTTACAAACAAAAGTTTGATTTTATTAATAAAAATTAGTAGAAAGACATTATTAAAGTTTACATGTTAAAATAAAATAAGCTTCATTTAACCATTAGACCAACTAGTCCGAGCCTTCTTCTGCCCATTATTGCAGCATGTGAAGTGGTTAATGGGTATACTACCTAACCTTAGAAATTTGTTTCCAGAATTATTGATTATCCAATTTATTTTAATTTTGTTTTGACATTCAAAAATTTTTCAGATGTTAAATTGGTTCTCATTTCCCAAAAATTGATTTTTTAAATATTTTATTTTTGAGTTTAAAGTGTGAAAAATTAACCAAGTACATCATTCGCATTTTTTAACTGCAAGATAAAATGTTAAAAGTTTAAAAAATAAATTTTTGTAAAACAAGTATCAATTTATTGTTTGTGATTTTTCTGAATGGGAAAACAGAGTTTAAAAAAGTACATTAGATAATGAGTAATTATGGAAATAAATTTTCCCATGGGCTTTATAAACCATTTATTGTTTTTCATTAAATATCAATTACTTAACTTATTGATGTTTAAGTTAATAAATAAATTTCCATTGTTAGTATAAATATCAATTACAAGTACAAGCATTAGAGAATTAGGTTTTTCTTATACAATTTGAATACTTTGTGTCCAACATTAGTTTTAATGTGCGTAGTAATTGTACAGTCGGGGAAAAAAAAAGCAGCACTCGACGTAACTTCGTTGCTGATACATGTAGAAAAATGTAATAGGTATCATTCGACGGGGAACTGTGAGTAGTTACAGAAAATGAACTGAAATTTTGAATCGGGGGTTGTCTACATATTAAAACGCGCACCAACTTTGATTTTTTTCAATGGTAATGTCCCATTTTATATTTGAATCCCTGGGATCGCGACAACGCGAAAAAGTATATTGGTTGTATAATTTACTTATTTTTTCACAGAGTTATAAGCGTTCAAAGTTTGAATGTGCTAATGTTAAATTCATATTTCAAACTTTTAATCTTCACAAAAAATAACTTGATCGATATATATATATATATATATATATATATATTTTACGAGATACAGTGAAGAAACCCAAACATAATCCATCATTACTTTTGATTCTGAAAAATACTAATAAATTCATATTTATAAAAATTATGAATTATGACCTATATTAATTTTTACATAAAATGAATCCTAATGCTGAAAAATATGGGTGTGCAAATTTATAGCTCATTCCAGTTATTACTTTTCGAGATATAAATAAATCTTTCTTTTGGGGTGGTTTAGGGGCAGTGTTGTGCAAGTTCACGAAAAAAAAACGAACTAGTTCAAACTCAAGTTCATCGTGCAAAAAACGAGTTAGTTCGCGTTCAAACTCATGTCTGAAAAAATGAACGCGCTCAACTCAAGTTCATTTTTAAAAAGGAGCGAAACTCATTAGAAGTTCATTTTTAGGTGCTTTTTTTTTTTTTTTTTTTGTCTTTTATTTTCTAAGTAGATCTCCTCTGTGAACACCTTCATAGGTAATTTACATTTTTTTTAAAATTACCAATTACCATTAAGATTTCTTTTAATTTAATGCTTAATTAAATTTTAAACTTATAATTCTTAATTATAACTTATTAATTTAAGTGTAGTAAAAATTATTTAGCGGACACTTCTGAATAGTGGACCCACTGTTTTTGCGTGGTTTTTATTCTCAAATTTCCAATACGTTTGATTATTCACATGAGAAAACTTATTAATAGGAGACAAATTCCATCATTTGCAGGTTCAGGTTCCGTTGTTTTGAAGTATAATACTATTTTAAAAATAGTGTAATGGTTTGATTTAATTAATCTTTGTTTGATTGCGCCACAGTCAATGTTGGTTTTGTGTTCTTGGATAAATCATTAGAAAATTTCCTTGCTATTTAGCTTACTATACAGAAATAAGCATGTGTGTCAACTTGTTAGTTTGCGTACAAATTGTCTCAAGAACAAATTATCTCAGAGGTCAATCCAGTTTTAAACTAGTATGTTGTGGCCACCACAAGACTTTCTTCTATATTTTCCCTATACAAATTCACTCAGTAAGAATATTAAAAAAAAAAAAAAAAAGAAAAACGATTTTTTTCTAAGTTTTTTTTCCGTTAAAGATAAAAAAAAAAAAAAAAAAAAAAAAAAAAATCGATAACTTTGTTGTAAATTATCACATATTTATAGCTCAACCATTCGTTTTAAAAGTATTGACGAAACCTTTCAGAAGATTCCCCCCCCACCCCCGTGGGGTACTTCTCGCCGGGGGGGGGGAAGCGATGCCCCCACATGCACAAACTTTTTTTTCCTAATTAAATACCACTATTATCAATAATTCATATTAACTTTACAATCACAGGTTAAGAATAATTCTCATTATGTACATTTATACGAAATTTTGTCCTATACTGCCATGTTAGGAATTTAGAAAAAATGCAATCATAGCGCCACCTGTTGAGCGATTGATCCCCAGATGTAATAAGCACCAGTTTATGTCAGGGACCAACTAAATACCAAGTTTGGTTAAGTTTCGCAAAAAAAAAAAAAAAAAAAAAAAAAAACGTTTTTTTTTTCTAAGTTTTTTTTCGTTAAAATTTTAAAGAATCGATAACTTTGTTTTAAATTATCACAGATTTATAGTTCAACCATTCGTTTTAAAGGTATTGACGATACCTTTCGAAAGATACCCATCTTGAAAATTTACTTCCCTCGAGGGGGAACTTCCCCCCCCCCAGGGGGGTGGCGAGGTTCCTACACATACAAAAAAAATTTTCCAGTTGACTATCTCTATCATAAATAATTCTTGTAAATTTCATAATGATTACTAAAAAATAATTCTCTTTATGTACATTTATACAAAATTTTGTCCTATATCATCATGTTAAAAATTTAGAAAAAGTGGGATGGAAACGCAACCTGTAAGACAATTTTTACCAAAAGTTGATAGGCACTAATTTATGTCAAGGTGCAACTACATACCAATTTGTATGAAATTATGTGCAGTAGTTCCTGAGATACAGTTGCCATAAAATTTTGTCACACACACACAGACAGACAGACAGACAGAAAGACATTTTCTAAAAATTGTCAAATCGTGTTCTACAGCTCTCAAAACGTGTAAATCCATCAAAAACCCGAGGTCGAAAATTTTTACGAATCCAATATTTTCTTCTATTGAATATAGAAGAAAGTAAAAATATCATTTATGACTTAAAACTAGAAAAGGTAGTGAAATCTTATTTTCGAAAATTCAGCAAACAGCAATACTTTCTTTAGTATATAAAGTTAATGAAATTAAAAATAGAAATCTGAATTCGTATAAATTGTTTTATATATATTATATTTCTGAGTGACGGGATTCCCCCTCTTCCCCCCAATGCCCCATTCAATTATTTACATATTCATAAAAAAAACTTAAAGTTGTAAGGAAATTTTAAAATATGCATTTCAAGTTCTTTAGAGAACTTGTATCAGTAACTTGCTGATCTTAGACAAAAATTTCAAGTAACATTTCCAAATAATCTTTAGCATTCTAAATTTAAATTTCTTCCATTTATTTCTTTTCATTTATTGCGATAATATAACCATAGAGGAGCTGTTAAAAGTTTTATTTTTATATTCAAGGCAACTCAAAATGCGAAATTATCCTATAAAGGCAACGTGAAGTATAGAACTCTAAACAAAGTTTTGTGTAACATATAAGTAAGCGAAAATAATTATCATTCTCAAGCAATTTCCTTTGACAAGGTAAATTTTGGCAATTTCCTCAATTATATCCAATAAATAAATAAATAAATAAAAGTAAGATCTTAACTGACTTCCATAGAATAATTTTTCGACAGAATAAATTTATATATATATATTTTGGCAAAATACTTATTTTATTTTAAAATTTCAAATATTATGAATACAGCTAGTGATGAACACAGAGCATTTTTAAAGTTTTTTTTTTTTTTTTTTTTTTTTTTTTTTTTGGGGGGGGGGGGGGAGATTACGACGTAGCTTCATTTATTATCTTCCAAATTTACATACATCATCATTACATAAAATCAATCAATGTCTTAGCGTGAGTTATTATTTTGCTCAGTTTTTAATTTTAAGGGGATGCTTTACCAGTCGACGCTGACAGCCAAACTCGTAATATCATTAAACTGATTTTTGTTTTCCTAAAACGGATTTCTTAAATTTTTAACATTTTGTTTTGAAGCTGTAAAGGGCGAAAAATAATTTTAGTTAATTATCCGCATTTTAAAGTTTTAGAACAGAACATTAGAAAAAAAAAAATCAATTTGTTGAAAGGATGAATTATTTTAACGATTGTGAAATATCTAAACATTATTTTAAAAAATACATTAGGTAATAAGTAATTTACATTACAGGTTTCCCCATATAATATCACGGGGTTTCGCTATCAGCGACAACAGCTGAAGAGCCTCCTTTTCCCTTTATTAGTATTGCTTATAAAATACTTTAGTAAATGGATTAGAAAAAAAGAACATTTTTCTGTCCAATTCTTCTAAAATCCCGCTGTTCAAACTGTGAATGTTTCCTATCTTAATCTTCAGTAATTTTTATATAACGTCGTTTAACAAGATTTTGAATAATTTTTTTACGATTAAATAGAGAAAAATTCTATGTTCAGAAAAAGCCGTAAGACAGAGAATTATTGCCAACGTTGGATGAATATATTCTTGATTGAGAAATAAGTTTAATTTTCTAAATACAGATTTTTGGTATTCTGTAAGCTAAATCTGTACGGGACATACTAATCCGAATACGAATTAATTTTTCTCTTAACTACTACTTATTTAAATTACAGAATTAGATAATTTTTTAATACTATATTCATCAAAAATAATCAGCTCTTTCCCTCTTAAAAATTAATGATAAACAACTTAATATTTTTTAATAAATATACATTTTCTTATAATATTATAAGGGCCCACCAGCGGCTGAATGGTTCTGCGCTCAATGCTGGTAGATGGGAGGTGCCGGGTTCGATTCCAGGTAGCGCTCATCGGCCTAGCCGTTCGGAGTTTTCCGTGGTTTCCTCCGAAACTCGCATAAATATGGGCTAGGACCCCTTAGAAAGAATATCACGGAGGACATTTCCCCTATAGGCCTAGGACACATGCGGAGTCAATCAGCCTTAAATCATCCAACTAAACTATATTATAAGTTAACAAGAAATCAAATCAGACTAAGAAAAATTCTTAAATGAAAATGAATAAGCTAAAAAAAAAAAAACAAGTGTTAAAGTGTATTTATATTGAAAAACAATTTTGAAAAAATCATTCTCAATTTTCCTTTTTGCTGGACATTTTTAGATTAGCTAGAATCACAAAATCATGAACACAATATTTCTATTCGGAAGTTTGGATTTTAAACTTTGTAAGTATAATAACAGCAAAAATGATATTAATGTAAGTATATATATATATGTTTATGATTATCACGCACAAAATTTATTTTTTATTATTACGATTATTTCAGATAGTTTTGAAATTTATATATTAGGTTGGTTGTATAGCATAAGACCGATTGACTATACCAGGTCCTAGCTTATAGGTGGAATGCCCTCAATGGGCGTCTTTCTAAGGGTTTTAGTCCGTATTTATGCGAGTTTTGGAGAAAACCACAAAAAGCTCCGAACAGTTAGGTCGACGAGCGCGACCTGGGTTCGAACCCAACACTTCTGTTTATCAGCTTTGATAATTTATATTTGAAATATTAAATATATATATATTTTTTAGTTTTTAGAAATTTAACTAAAGGGACAGTCATTTTCTATTGCACCTTAATGAAAGCATTAAAATGACAGGACATTTGATTTCAAGCATATATACTGAAGTTAAATCTCGGGTGCAAAGACAAATAAAAGTGATAGAATTCGCATTAATTCTCCGAATATATTGAATATGCAAATATTTATCATTACAATAATAAAAAAAAATTAAAAATCTTTTCAAACATGAGTGAGTTTTAAAACAAGGCAATAATAATAATGTATAATATAATTCAAATATAAAATTAGTATTTACCTCTTAGTCTTTTTAATGTGTACATCAATATTCGAATTTCAGAAAATGAGATGTGGTGCGTCTTTCGCATGCAGTGAAACTGATTATAAATAATATAATGATTTCATCCTGTTTTGTGTGTGTGTTTTTTTTTTCTCATTAATTCTGGAAAGACTTGGTGCCTGGTTATCCAAATCTAAAAGCTTCTTTTTTTCCAAGACCGCCTTAAAAGGATGCAATGTATACGCAACAAGGGGGTGGTGCAGCCTAAGGGCAACAGATTGCAGAGATTTTGTTACCGAAACCGTTTTCTACAAATATAGGAGAACAACAAAAAAAAAAAAAAAAAAAAAAAAAAAACTTATACACCCGCGACGAATTGAACCACCCTCATAAAACTAATTTCCGAGCATTTCCTTTCACTGATAAAAGGATGAAGTGAGAAAACTGAAAGCCCCACTGAAACTGCCCATAGTCCATCTTTTTCTTTAAAAGAATGGTACTTCCGCTATTCCCAAAAGCCATTTGCTTCGCTTGTAGGGTGGGCTGGGAGATGTGTGTGAGCCCTAAGGGGATAAGATTAATTGTAAAAAGTTCTATCTGTGGTCCACTTTCCTTTTCCTATTTCAGACAGAAATATTTAAAATGAGTTTGAGCTTGAATTGCTTTTTCACGCTCAAGTTCGTGTAAAAAACGAACTACGCTCAACTCAAGTTCATAATTTAAAAAACGAGCGAAGTTCAACTCAAAACTCAAAATTTTTGAGCTAAACTCATGAACGCGTTCAAATGAACGCGTTCGTGCACAACACTGTTTAGGGGGCCGCCTCTTATAAAGTTTTACTTGAGATAACGAAGCAAATCTTAAAAAATAACAAAGAAAATTAAACAGAATATGTTTATTTTTATTTACGGGTCAAATTTTATAACAACAACGTCAAACGCAAAGAAATGAAACAAAAATGATGATTTTTAGACATTAGTGTTAGCATCAAAAATTCCTGTTTTCTAAAGCAGACAAGCCTCGCCTTCATCGTTCTTCAAAACAAAACAATACAGAAAAAAGGGTAAATGTGACATTGAGTATTCGTGTCAAACCCCTTATTTTATGTTGACAAAAATATGCACAAGTAGTATTTACTTCATCGATTACTAGTGATAAATTTTGAATCTTTCAAACGAACACTAGAACAAAAAAAGAAATAACTAAATAGGCGGGGTTTACTGTTTTAAATAGAAAAATAGGTTAAATGTAAAAAATGTTGATTAAAAGAAAAAAAAAAATGGAATTGAATGCAAGACAGACTTGTAAGATTGTTTCTTGACTACCGTCATAGTTAAAGGCTTAATCATTTGCTTCATATATTGCTTTATTTTTATTTATTTATTTATTTATTTTGTAGGGGGAGGATCATTATTTTAAGGATACTTTAGTCCTAACTTTATTAATATATTTTAACTTTATATATTTTAAAAAACATACTTTTACTTTTATAAATATATTTTAACACTTTTTGCGACCATAGAATTTTGTCTTTATGACAGTAAAATCCGCCTACGGGCGTTATTCTCTCAAAATAAAATATTTCAGAACAAATTTTCTGTATTCACAATCATATTAAAAATGGATATGCATTATAATTATATTCTTTCGAATCAATATATTTCTATCCATAGTATATTTTATTGCAAAAATATGAACACTGGGTACACTTAAGAAATACACACTTAAGAAATAAGTAACACACAAATTACGAAAGAAACACCCACTGAAACAGTTACAGATTTTCAAATGACGTGAATCTACGCCAGCAGTCGCGAAAGTGTTAATTAAGAAATCATATTTTCATAGAAATTATAAAACGAATCGTACAGTTCCAAAGAGTTCAACTGACCCGAAACTGGTAAGTGCGATTAAAATTGTTCAATATTTACTTCATGAACCCTTGCAATAATTTAACCGAAAAGATTTAGTTTATGCGTTGTTGTATATATATATATATATATATATATATATATATATATATATATTGTTTCATTTCGTATATTATGTTACACCTACGAAAGAAAATTTAAGCTTTTTTGGTGATCAGTACAGCCATAATAGACACTTTTACTTAAAAAATATTGCACTTTTTTCAAAGAGTACAGTCTGGACAAATCGCAAGTGTAATGTATTTAAATAGACCTAAAATTATCTAAAAAAGTACTGAAGTACATACAAATCTAAGAAACTGAATCCAGGATAATTAAGAAACTGGAAAAAGAGTCAATGTTTTAATTAATTTTTATAATTCTTTTTTTCCTGAAAGATTTCCGGTGTAAAACATTAAAATTTTATCTATTTTTTATAGAATCTTAATTTTATTTTTCTACATTTACAGATAACCCCTAACACATTTTTATAACTCTATAAATACTAAAGATAAAGTATACAAATAGTATACTTTTTCGCACTACCACTCTCTCAGAAATTCGAATAAGATGTCAAAATTGGGTGTTGCTATTGAAAAAATCAAAGTTGGCGCTCATTTCAATATGTAGATAATCCCTAATTCAAAATTCAACAGCATTTTCAAAAAGTGCGTTTAATTTCCTGTTGAATGATGTCTATTAAATTTTTCTGCGTCAATTAATAATGAAATTACAGCGAGTGCTGCGATTTTTTTCCCCCAACTTACATTTTAATGTACGTAATGTTTGATAAACATAAATGTACATTTTGGTGTCGGAATTATAAAATCCATAAACTATGTTTATGGATTATCATTTTCACTTTTTTTTTTTTTTTTTTTTTTTAGTTCCATGATTGAAAAAAAAAGTAAGTTACAACTTTTTTTTTTTTTTTTTTTGAATGATTGATTAGTAACATGCAATTTATTTTTGTTAAGAAAAAATTATTTAAAAAGTCTGAGATCAATTTATATGGGTGTAGGTAAGTTCGACCTTTTATGAGTTTTAAATGTTCTTGTTACTGAGCAAATAAAATTAAAATATAGCCTAAGCATTTTTTTTTTTTTTTTGAATAAAATATCTTAAAACTGTATTTCATTGAAAATTTCCCCTCTCCCCACAAAGAAAAAAGAAAATGGAGAGTACAGCTAAATATACGCTTTTTGAGAATGATGAATGAGTTATATTTCACATGCAAGGTTTATACTTGTTTTTCCTTTTTTCTAAAAGAGAAAAAGATATTCTCACTTATTTTCTAAATGTTAACTTCATAAGAATACTATATAGTATTCCTCAAGAATATTTTCACCTTATATATCTAATATCTTTAATATCTATACATAATAATCATTTTGCCAAAATAAATTACTTTAAGTGATAAAAAACATTGTATAATTTAGGCTTACTAAATATATATATATCACAGGTGCCAAGTCTCCCGTTTTTCAAGGGAGACTTCAAAACGGAAAATTTTTATAGATGTTTTTGGTAATATTAATCGTCAAAAATATATATAACATATTCCATTTTAAAATACTGGTATCAATTCTCATTTAAAAGTTAAAAATGTTGGCAGCTCTGATATATATATATATATATATAAAGTTCCTTTTTGTAAATGATACCATGCTGCTATAAAAATTTTTCCTATAAAAGAACTAGTTCTAATATGATAAAGATATTACAAAAAATACTAGTAATCTCATGGAGCTGATGAAAAAGAGAAGTACACGCACAAAAAAAAAAAAAAAAACTAGTTTTCTTTTCCTGTTTATTTTATTA
Organism: Salticus scenicus; assembly: GCA_963930645.1. Lineage (NCBI taxonomy): Eukaryota > Metazoa > Arthropoda > Arachnida > Araneae > Salticidae > Salticus > Salticus scenicus. Next base: position 201,164,359 of record OZ005657.1, on the reverse strand, counting down.
AGAATATGACATAACCGACTTAAGTTATTAATGTTACTGAAGGCTAAACATTAGCTCATTAAAAATATATTTTTAATAATGTGTATAATATTAAAAATATCTAAATTATTACTAAATATCAATTTGGTAATAATTTAAAACTTTTCAATAATAATGCCTGCACACATAAGCATGCATACATGATTGTGTTTGCAAACTTGAGAAAGAAAAGAATATCAAAGCTTACTAATTTATAGTTATTAATGAAGTTGTACAAATTTGACAGCAGAGTAATTTATTATATTTTTGTAGATTTAACGTCGGTGAAAATTTACGATCCGGTACGGTAGTTTTGGTTTTCATTACAGGGAAAATATAAAGTTTTAATATCTACTAAACAAGACAAGATAAGTAAAGAGACAAAAAGACAAAGTGAGTATAAATTCAAAACTAATTTTAATTGAACAGAAAGTAATTACGGATATTGTACCTGAGAAAAAAAAAATTGACTATAAATTCTACTTTTAATTACATGTATAAAAAAAGATAATTTAAAATACATATCGGTACATGAGTAAAATATGTACAGTTTTGTAAAGAAAATTTATTAATAAAGGAATGTTGCTTTTAAGTGCACTTTTTTTTTCTTTGAGCGTCTTTAACTGACACTCGTTAAATTTCATAAAAATGAATTTGATAAAGATTTAAATCTTAACAGTAATCATTCACTGCTTTTTTGTACCGGGATCAGTATAGTACAGATTATTAATACGACAAGCACAGGTAGTATTATTCTGCGCTAGCGAAGAAAAAACATGGCTGAAAAAAGTAAACAAATATACTGCCGGAGACAGGAATCATTCAAATAAATAATTATTCTTAAAAATTCTCCAGCAATCTCTCTGCGCAAGCGCAGTAGGACTGCCGTAACAGTAATATTGTTGCGGATGCCGTAGGAATAGCCACGGCCAAACGATGAATGTTCTGGAACAGTCCAAGAAATAATCAATTGTTCCACAAAAGTAAAGCAAACAAAGTTAAATACTCCAGAACAGGAACTTTGGCTAACTCATCTTAGAGCACAATCTCCAAAGTACAATCGCTCAGAATATGCCCCTAAACAACTCTGAATTGTAATGACTACAAACACTTCCGCCGAAGACAATTCATTACCTATTTATACATTTTGGCGATGAGGTTTGGCAGTAGTTCTATCCGAAATTCCATGGAAAGTTCTAGATCTCGACGCCCGTGCAGCAGAAACTTTGGGAACCCTAAACCACTATTTTTCACCAAATTTGATCGTCAAGTCGACAAATACGAAAGAGCTGACCTCAAGGCTGACCTCTCCGAAAATGAATGAATTGCTCATTTTTCTTAACTTTGATTGTAAAACTACTTTCACTGCAACAAAACAAACGATACAGGGGAAAAGATTTAACCCGTTATAACATTGCTCCCTCTTCGAAGACTGAACATTCCGACCAATGTCTACAGTTTTTCATGATTTTATTTGAAACAGGAGGTCGTAAGGCAAGCGAAGTGTTTGTCCAAACAACATTTCGAATGGTATCCGTCTTCGGGTTTCGTGCAGAGCACTCTTATAGACAGGCAGAAACATCGGAAGATGTAAGTCCCAGTTAGTTTCATTCTTGGAAATGAACAGATACAGATCAGACATACCATCGGACTCAGGATGCAAAAACTTCGTCCAAGTCTTCTGTGTTCCAAGATATATGCAACTATCGACGCTTCTTGTTCTGTACAAGAACAACTTCAGTTATCTTCTGAAATAGTCCATTTTCACAAAGATGTATGGGTTACCTTTAAAAGTCTCAGGTAATGATCCTAATAAGTCCATAGCCATTCACTCAAAAGTAGCGCCAACACTTTAGCGCTGCTTACGTCCTCTAGTTCGTGTTTTTGATCCTTTTCTTTCTCCACATGCATGATATTTCCTAGACCATTTTTCTACATCATTTCTAAGTCGATCCCATAAGAAACGCTCTTTAGTCACTCAGGGTTTTCGATACTCCGAAGTATCCTCCCCTTTGGTTATCATGAACCTCTTTTAAGACATCTTGTTTGGCTTTCATTTCCTCCTTCAGCTGGACTCGTCCAGTTTCCATCTACATTCTCAGCTGAATTCATCCAGCTTTCATTTCTTCCCTTAGCTGGCTGATCATGTCCGGTTTCAGTCTAATGAGGATTTTATCTCCTCTCGTCCAGCTCTCATTTCTTCTCGCCTGGATTTCATCTCTTTTGTTAGTTCGTTTTGTCTTGATTTTATCATGCCTAGTTGGGCTTTTTTTCCTCTCTCAACTGGTCTTGTCCGGCCCCACTTTATCTAGTCTGGCTTTCATCTCCTTTTCTATCTTGTGTAGTCTAGCATTCATCTGGTCCTTCTCACTTTGTCCAGCTTTCATCTAATCTAGAGTCTGATCTAATCGTGCAGTTAAAGCTTCGAGAAGTTTCTCCATTGCATCAGACATACTTCTAGTTACTGACGTTCGTATGAACTGCCCAACGTTGGGTCTCAAATGTTATGAAAAACTAGCCGACTTTCTTGTCTGAGAAATTAGTTCGTAATGAAATAGGAAAGTTCTAGTCGAGAGATGCTCCTTATTCAGCGTAACTTCTCTAATCAGTACAGAAAACTGTGATTACAACGAATATTCTCGAAACAGTTCAATAGTACTCTTAATTCATCGAATATTATGGTAGCAGTCCAGCGAAGCTGACACTTGCGCTGCCAAAGTCACTATTCGACGAATGTTCTGGAACAGTCCAAGAAATAGTCAATTGTTTCACAGGAGTATACCAAACAGCGTCAAATACTCCAGAGCAGACTTTCGCTATCTCACGAAAAATGCTCAGTTGCTTAGAGCACAATTTCCAAAGTGCAATCGCACAAATAGGTCTCTAAATAACTCTGAATAACAGCAGTGGCTGCACATTCTCCCGTAGAAGTCAACTCACTCTTATTTGTACCTTTTGGCGACGGAGTTGCGGTAGTTTTATCCAGAATTCCATAGAAAGTTCTAGATCTCGGCCCCCATGCATCTGACTGCTTTAAAACTTCGGGAACCCTAAACTATAATTTTTCACCAAATTTGGTCGCCAAGTCACCAAATTCATCATCAAGTTTGTCGCAAAAGTTGCAAACACCACAAGTGACTGAACTGACTCCTTCTTCTTCGCTTTGACTGTAAAACTACTTTCACTGCGACCAGATAAATAATACAGGGGAAAACACGTAATCCGTTCTAAAAATATTTTGTAATATGTTTTGTTGTTTATAATGTTTTTAGCAAATCCGAGAGAAATTTTTACACTTTCTTTTCATATTTATTATTTTCAAAATTTTAAACTTGTAAATCTTATTCCAATTTTTCCACCAAAATTTAACTTTAATTCATCAGAACACAAATTAATATTGTGAGATAAAACGTTGATGATAGGGAAACCTAAATCATTCAAGATAAAGGAGTAAAGTTTACTTTGTCGTCTTGACAAAATTTCATATATTTTTTGCTGGTACTTAATTCAACCATCCAATAAAATACTCCGCAAAATATACAAACTTCATTTAGATTTCTCCTATTATTTTCCAAACATCCACTTCAATTTCTGTTGAAACTGGGACAATGTCACCCATGCGGTGAACGCTGACACTCACACGGTGGTTGTCAGTACAAATTTGGCGTTCGCGTAAGTTTTCTTCGAGACAACGTTCTCTACCTAATTGATTTCGCCTTGCTCTTCTTATTTCAATAATTCCAGAAGTCTCGTTTAAACACAAAGCTCTCTTTCGAGCATTTCTGATAACATTCTGAAGTTTCATGTCGTAGGGTCGAGAAATCTTCAATATTTGGATGTTATGATGCTGCCATTCGAGTAAACCAGTGCGAAACTTTCGCCCACTGTCTCTTTTTTTTTCTAATTATTTTTATCTATTACTGACATAATAAAATCATTAGATCTCTCTTACACTGCGTAAAAAAAAAGTAGGACGCTAGATATTTTTAGAAAAAAAGGATCTTTTATTTTTAATGAAATTATTTTTAAGAGTAACATTTTGCAGATCATTTAAGAAAACTTTACATAACCCATTAGACAAAACATAACGCAATCAAAATATAAAAATATCGATTATATCATGAAATATGCAGAGCCTGATTAAGGGGGAAGCACACATTATCTCCGCTCTCACCGGAATATTTTTACAATTATTTTTTACTTCATGTCATAGGAATTCCACGCTTTGACGAGAAAATATTTTTTATAAAAAATGAACGGTATAAAACAATCCAATTTACTCACCGTTATTAGACACCAGAATTCTTTTAAAATATTTTTAATGAGACTTTTCTGTTTATTATAGGAGGAAAGTATTTGTTAAAAAATAACGGTGTAAGTATAAATAATGTGTGCTTTCCCCTTAATCAGGCTCTGGAAATATGAGTATTTTTACTAAATAATTTTTAACTGTGCATGCGCAACACTTAGCAAAATTTCTTTGACATAATTTATTGGCCAAATATATAGACTAACTCTGATAAAAAAAAAATAAAAAATAAAAAAACACAAGCAAATATCGTAAAAACTCAGAAAGCTATAAAGGAGAATTTTAAAACCAGGTTCTATTTTCTAAAAAGGTGGATCGTACGTTTGAAGAAGAAGAATGTAGAGGAAACTTTACATCAGAATACACAGCACAGAATGCATATATACTGAGTTTTATTTATGTATAGTTCGAATAAGTATGTCCTTTAGCACAAATTAACAATTTTTATTCTTCATCACTCTGGATAAACAAAGATGACATCAAAGTTCCACCGCAGTTTTTTTAGACAGGGAGGGAGAGAAGGAGAACGATAAAATCACGTCTTTTGCAAGCCGAATCAAAAAGCGAAGTCTTGAAGAGATCTGCCAGTCTCCGAGTCGAAAAGGGCCAACCGAATAAGCTGGCATCATTAAAATTCAGCCAAAAAGAATGCCAAGCTGTTTCTTTGTCTTTAGTACATTTTAATACAAAATTTTTGAATATAACTTGTCGTTACCAAAACTCAAACCAATTTGGCATAAAAAGAATATGCCAAGTGTCAATATAAGCAACGAACGAAGATGGTTATACTATCCGCGCCAGACATTCGACATTAATCCATTAAAAATACATTTTTAGAACAATAATGATCTGCTTGAAAAATAATAATAGCTTTTTTTTATGTAAACAGAAGCATTATAATTATTAACAAAAATTCCTATTTTTTTTTTTTTTTTTAATTATTATTATTAATACAGACATATGCTAGGAATAAGCTGGTAACGAATTTTGAACATTCTCAAATAAATAATTATAGCGAAAACGATTTAATTCATTCGGGGAAGAAGTATAAATAAAATTACTTTATAAAAACCCCGATATAAAAATTGCTCCGTGGAGGATCAAAATTGTGATGGCATGTCTCCAGACCACCTCTAGGGGGTGTGTCCTAGACCGTCGCCAATTGCCCATCTGCGCAGCGCTAGTGCGACGTAAAACCCAACCGTCAACTATCAACCGATATAAAAATTGCATTATTTTACTCAGAGAACAATATGCTTGCATCTATTAAAAGACAAAGAAACGCTATATAATGAATCAGTTTTGATTTGAAAAGAAAACGGGAAATTTTACTTAATTAATTAATTGAATTACTTAAATTTAAAAAGATATTTTTTTATTAATTATATTAATCTCTCTTTTTTTGTTATTATAAAATTTGAAAAATAAATTAACTTTTAAAGAACATATGTGTGAAAACTCACACAGAAATGTTGATTTTGAAGTACTTTCAAAAACATGCGAAATGCTAAGGCGTTTTTACAAATATTTTCATTTTGAATCGACAAACAGTCATGGACATAAGTGAAGGCACACTATGCATTTTCTCAGAAAAATGTGGTTAATATTTAAAAAACATTTTTTTTTTCTTTTTTTTAACTAAAACACATTGTTTGTACAATCTTTTGAATATTATAATAACTACAAAATATTACATTAACTTTCAAATTAATAAACTCTCAAAAATTCATAGAAATTTTACAGCGTGAAATTGAAAGACAAAAGTAAAAGCACAGGACTGTGACTGTACTATTTAGACCAAATAGTATAGTCAATATTATTGTCGATACATAAAATACTAAGGATTATAATTTTAAAAAAAATGTTTTAGTAAGAATAATGGTTTTCAAATATTTTTGCCATTTTTTTAGAAAATGCATAGTGTGCCTTTCAATTATGTTTATGACTGTTCATCTGTGATCATTCGGTTATATTAATATTATATCGTTGCTAAGTGTTACGCATGCGCAGTTTAAAATTATTTAGTAAAAATACCTATATTTCATGAGATAATATTTTTATATTTTGATTGCGTTATGCTGTGTCTAATATGGCGTACGTAGAGTTTTCTTAAAGAGGCATTGCTTTGGTTTTACTTCCCTGCATTTTATATACAGGGTGATTTAACAATGATGGGAAAATTTTTGAAGTGAGGTAGGGCACATCATTAGGATTCAGAATTGCATAGGTACCCATATCCCCAAACGTCATTTTAACCCTTTACGGACCGTGTGTTTTCTGTTTTTTTTTTGTTTTTTTTTACCAGTAAGTTCCGCCTACTGCCGTTCTTCTTGAATGGTGTATTATTCAGCAGAAAGATTCTATTTGTAATTGTTTATCATACAAAAGGCCATACATAATAAAAATTTTGTTTCCGAATAATGCCCATTATTTGAATAAATATTAATATTGTGAACATTTTTTAGGTATACTCTAACACACAGAATTTAAAAGTTACAACGTAAGTGGAGTTTCAAATACGAATTTTTCTACGGTCATGGAACAAACATTAAGAGGTTGAACAGTTTACTAAAACATACATCTTTTGTATAGGCATAATACAAAAAATTAAATACGAAATAAAAAAAACATTGTGCAAAAAATGAAAGTAAAAACGTATAAAAACAAATGCAGCCGTTCAAACATTTTGTGATTCGGCATGCGCCTGTTTGGAAATCATTCCTGGTACAGTCGTAGCACTGCTCTACTGTTCCCATTAGCAGCACCGTACATTAGATGCATGTCTGCTTTTTCATTATTAGTAAAATCAACCATCTCCGTCGAAAAATATAGTTTAAAATTATACTTTACAGCAGATGCAGATAACGAATGACCAGGTCCACTTAAGCTCTCTACCTTCAGAATTACAAGCCAATCACCCCAATTTTGCTTAGTTGTATTACTTGTGGTGATTGCAATTTTAAGCATTTATTGTCAATATTACTGCAAAGAAACACTTTGCGATGCATTGGAAACTCCGCCTCCTACTGCGTAAGTTTTACGTTTCCTGTGTTACAGTACATTTAAAAAATTATTCACAATATAAGCATTTATTCGATCAGTGTGAAGTATTCGGAAATAAGATTTTATCGTGTATTTTGTAAGATTAACAGTAAAAGACAGAACCTTTCTGTTAAATAGGGCAAAATTCACAAGCAATTGCAGTAGGCGGAGCTTTCTGTTAAAAACCCCGGAAAGCACATGGTCCGTAAAGGGTTAAAATGATGTTTGGGGACATCATTAGCACTCAGAATTGCATAGGAACCCATATCCCCAAATGTCATTTTAACCCTTTACGGACCATGTGTTTTCTGGGGTTTTAACAGAAAGCTCCGCCTACTGAAATTGCTTGTGAATGGTGCCCTATTTAACAGAAAGATTCTGTCTTTTACTGTTCAAAAATTGGTTTTAGGTGTTTGTGTTTCTTATATTTTAAAGTAAAAATCAAAGGGACATCTGTTTTTCTTTTTCTCGTTGTTCTTTCTGTTTGAGATATAAAGGGTTATGTGAAATCATGTGTAGCGCATGTGAAATCATGCTTTGCCACCCACTCTCCCTTGGAGATCAAACTTCTGAAATTCCTGAAATTGGTTTTTAAGTATTTGTGTTAGCTATATTTTAAAGCAAAAATCTCACGTATATCTTTTTGTTTTGTTTTGTTTTGTTTGAGATATAGAGAAATATGTGAAGCGACGATTTGTGCATATGAAACCACGTTTTGCTCCCTCCCCTTCCCCCCCCCCCCCCGCAGGCAGGGGTCAAATTTCTAAAATTTCAGAAATTGATTAGAAGACATTTGTGTTAGCTATATTTTAAATTAAAAATTTTACTGATATCTGTTTTTTTTTCTTTGAGATACAAAGGTTTTTTCTGAAATCGCGTTTTGCTCCCGTTCTCCCCCATGGGGGGGGGGGGGGGCGAATTTTTAAAAATTACTTCTTAGTGGATATCTATGTCACAGAAGAAATGTTTTTACCAAGTTTCATGTTTCTAGATGTAGTAGTTTGAGTCGGGCGATGATAAATCACTCATTCAAGACAAACGATTCGATTGTAAACCAGCACGAACTTCTAAATACACTCACACCAGGAGAAACATACTCAAAAACTTTTAAAGGATATCCTTCTTAAACTTTCTTCTGAAGACTTGTTCCTTCTGGTGGATTGTATCTATCAAGGTGAAGCTAGATCCAGTGTGAACTAGCGTAAAAATTAAAAAGACCTCGAAGGATAACTCGTCTTAAGGGACGTGCTATTTTCTGCTCGATTTTCCTTAATACATTTCTTAAATGTATTTATTTAATATATTATGCTAAATCTGCGATATTTGTATTTGCTGGTAATTAAAGCACGCGCGGCGACTAAGCCTACATCGGCAATCGGAGCGAAAATAACGGACGAGTTAAGCCTACGTGGGGAAATAGCGGCCGCGCTTTATTTATTTATTTATTTATTTTTTAACCATTGCGGTGGATCTGCGAATTTGGAAAATGCCGACTCCTCAGAACCTTGGCGAAAAGACATAATCGGGCTTTGGCGAGCGAGCGCGAGTCGCGAATCGCGATGACAAGCACAAGGGTTGCATCTGAATCAAATCTGAATGTGAATTGATGACGATTGATGAAACGAACGTCAGAGTTCATATATCAGCAATAGAAATTTGTTTAATACTTTACAAAATATGTATATAAATTTTAGATGCTTCTATCTCCTGATTTGGATACTTTTGAAGTATGATTTAAAACATTTATTTGGTAATTGAATAGATATTTTTGTTTTCTATACAAGCTTTTCCGGGTTTTAAAATGGAAACGTTCACAGGTAGGTAATTGGAAACATCTTACATGTACACTAAACATAAAATTGTCGTGTTTATATTATGCATAGATAAACGTGAAAAGAGATTGACGTATATTTATTTTATATTTTGCCGATGTATGTTATTATTTCACATCTGCATTTAAATGAATAATTAATTAATAGTGCTGGAATTCAAATGTTCTATTTTGTGTGTGTGTGTGAACAACTTGTTGCAAGGTGTGTACGTAAACACAAGTTTCAATGGTTTTATAATTGTTAAAGTTGAATTTAATGTATGTAAGTTGTATAAGTGCCTAGAATTAATATATATATATATATATATTTTAATTAAAAGTAATATTGTGTATATTATTGCTATAACTTATTGGAATGTTAGTATCTAATACTATCCTGATAGCTTATCTTACATCAAGTTATTTGTTTAGACATTTGACTTAAAATTGTGATATAATAGTGATCATTCTCCTTTTAATTAGTATATTTGTTGGATATTTATTTTGTTAAATATCACCCTTTGAAATGAAACCGATTGAACTGATGATTACATGTAAACATGTAATTATCAGTTCAATCATTTTCATAATGATAATTTCAATAAATTTATTTATTACACATTACATTTTGAATAGTATAGTAAGATATATTTACATAGAATAGATTGCATTATGTGGACTGCTGATTAAGTTGTACACATACTTTCTGAGTGATGTTAATTTGAATTTATAAAAACAAGAACTAATATTTGTTAATTGTGGATAATAATACAGTTTATGATATGACTTAGTGTTTTTAATAAATAACTAACTTGACACAATTTTACTATTATCCTTGAGATTTACAAACTTTTAGGAAAGTTTATCAAAGAATGCCTTACTCAGAATGGTAGAAAATAAAATTGCTTCAAAATACATTTTAAAAGAAAAATTTAAATGCAAAAAATGCATAAAGTACAATTTAAAAAAAATTCAGTTGAAAAGCTCAAAATTATAAACAATCACAATTTAAAGAAAATCGAAGAGAAAGGAAGGAGCAGTGTTTCTTGGAAAGTCCTCTAGTTATGAAGTCTGCATCCTATGCCAGCTGGACCATATCTTCAGTGCACAAAATTGCTTTTGTGCCTGTAGACGTGGCTTGCTAGCGATTTTATTAATATCAACATCAGATAGAAGAAAGAAGAGGATAAGCTTATTGAAGACAGCCAGTTCTTTGTGACATGCTGTAAATAAATCTAAAAATAATAACATTTAAATTTGTCATTTGATTTTCTTGTATCCTTTTCAGTTATTTGCCATTCAAACTTTTGTGTGTGTTTTTTAATTTTATGGTGTTTGTTTATAAAAATTTTTTAGTTGTATTTCCTTTTTAAAAATTTTATTTATTGCAGACATAGCCTCAACTAACGAATTTGTAATAAGCAATTTCAGTGTATATATCTATAGTTTAAAAAAATTACACATTATCCTTAAATATTAAAATATATATTTTATATAGATAATGTTTAAAAAAAGAGTGAAGAAGAAAAGACAGAGCAGTTTTCCCCAGAAAGTTCTCCATTTATGAAGTCTTTGCATCCTATGCCAGCTGGAACATATCTTCAGTGCACAAAATTATTTTTGTGCCTGTAGACGTGGGCTTGCTAGCGATTTTATTAATATCAACATCCGATAGAAGAAAGAGGAGGATAAGCTTATTGAAGACAGCCAGTTCTTTGTGACATGCTGTAAATAAATCTAAAAATAATAACATTTAAATTTGTCATTTGATTTTCTTGTATCCTTTTTAGTTGTTTGCCATTCAAACCTTTGTGTGTGTTTTTTAATTTTATGGTGTTTGTTTATAAAAAATTTTCGTTGTATTTCCTTTTTATTTTCTTGTATCCTTTTCAGTTGTTTGCCATTCAAACTTTTGTGTGTTTTTTAATTTTATGGTGTTTGTTTATAAAATTTTTTAGTTGTATTTCCTTTTTAAAAATTTTATTTATTGCAGACATAGCCTCAACTAACGAATTTGTAATAAGCAATTTCAGTGTATATATCTATAGTTTAAAAAAATTACACATTATCCTTAAATATTAAAATATATATTTATATAGATAATGTTTAAAAAAAGAGTGAAGAAGAAAAGACGGAGCAGTTTTCCCCAGAAAGTTCTCCATTTATGAAGTCTTTGCATCCTATACCAGCTGGAACATATCTTCAGTGCACAAAATTATTTTCGTGCCTGTAGATATGGGCTTGCTAGCTCATTTCATTAACACCGATGTCAGATGGAAGAAAAGGAAGGAAAAGTTTATTGAAGAAAGAATGTTTGTTCATCATGGCATGCAGTAAAGAAAACTTTTCTTAAAATAGATAAACATTTAATATTTTACTTTCTTGTATTGTTCAATTGTTTTCCATTTGAACTTTTGCATGCTTTTGAATTTTATGGTGCTTTTTAATTTGGTATTACTTAATTTTCATGGTATTATTCAACTCTTTCAATCAAATCGAACATAAGTTTGGTCAATTCAGCTTTAATCCAAAGAAAAAACACATTTTTCATTAATTGGGCAACTCACCGCTTTCACTTCCTGATCCAAAATTTTACATATTTCTCAGAAACTACTTAAATTTAATAAGATAAAATTTTTAAAATTGCTCCATGCAAAATAATTTTTAATTCTTCTGCTAAGACCTTTGTCATGAGAGACTTGTAGATTTAATCACTACGCTCCCAAAATTTTACAAATTTCTTAAAAATTTTTAAGTTATACTTCATTTTTAACAAATTGTTTTTTAAGACTTAGCCTCATCTAGTAAATTTGAAAATTGCAGTTTAAGTGTATAAATTTATAATTATTATTACTATGGAAAGAGAAAGAGAGAAAAAAAAGCATATCATATCATCCTAAAACGCTTAAAAAGTGAAATGTGTGTTTAAACAGTTGCAGTTTAAGGAAGATTGAAAAGAAAAGGAAGGACAGTTTCCCTCGGTAAGTCCTCCAGTTGTGCAGTTTTTGCATCCTATGCTAACTGGAACATATCTTCATTGCACAAGATAGCTTTTGTACCTGCAGCTATGGGCCTGCTAGCATATTTCACAAATATCATGAAACAGAAGAAAACAGAAGAGAAGATAATAAGAAAGCACCACAAAACAGTAAATTCACAGTTTTAAAGTAATAAGTACAAAACTTTGAATAAACACCATAAAATGCAATAAACTTGTAATAATTGTTTTATGTCGAAAGAACACACGACCCTTTGTCAGGCGAACAAAGTAAGCACCAGTGCTGCATGAAAGTGGCAACGGACGCTGCTGCTTTGATTTCAGCACATATGCTTCCTGACAGTGGCACCATCTACTTAAAGAGAGAGTAAGAGACAGAAGAAAATATCCACTAGCGATGGCATAGACCACGAGGAAGTAAGCTGATGAAGGAGCCCCCCCTCATGAGAGCGGCTATTCAGATTTTTACGAACCTGTAATGTAAGGTTTTTTCTTATTATTTACAAATTTTTCAGCAAATCGCTAAAATTGATGCAAAGACCAACATATGTGTTGGCTACAAACTTGGCAGCCTGGTGAAATTAGCGATCAAATTTGGCAGCAAATATTGTTTCAGGATAGCCAAAATTAGTAAACCTTACTTCTCAATTTTAACAGAGTTATTTGTTTTGGTAAAATGCATCGTTTCTTACCACTAATTTTTGCCAAAGAGAACAAAAGTATTCCATCTATACTCGAATGATTTTCATTGAACACTAAGCTATGTTTAATAGTTAAAAACTTCTTCACATACCATAAAATTAATGAAAGCACTACCAGTTTCGAAGGGATGTGACTTTTCTTCTTCAGGTGCAAAACACTTGCTATTACCTTGGAGAAAAAAGCAAGACTTGTGTTTTTTGTACTTGAAGAAGAAAGGTCACGTCCTTTCGAAACTGGTAGTGCTTTCATTAATTTTATGGTGTGGGAGAAAGTGTTTTAAATTTAAATAGCCATTGTACACCAGTTATTTATTTTTTACTGTCTAAGCTAAATATTTGCCAATGGTATTTTCTGTAATAAGGCATGAAGTATTATTTATAAAAAGTTTACTATAGGTGGTATATATAATCCTATCATAAAGACTATTGTGGTTGGAGTAGCAGTTTTTTTTTTTTTTTTTTTTTTTAAGAGGTTTTTGCAATCTCTTCGTTTATCTATATTATATATCTATTTATCTGTCTATAATGAAAATTTTGTTATGATAACCCCCGAAATAATACTCCAAATTGAACCAAATTTGGACAGTGAACTTATCTTATAAATATCTTGGACAAGTTTGTTAACCAAGTTGTTTCATTTTTTTTTTTTTTGTTTTCAAGTGGTGGCCACTTGAAAATTTCAAATTCACATAAAAAGTACCGATGAACCGATGTGCTTAAAAACCTATATGTACATAGCCCAAATCAGTATTTCTACCAAGTCCATTAATAATTTACAGCCGCCAATGTTTTACAATGGCGGCTACTTCATAAAAAGAGAAATCAACCTACCCTTCCTAATGAACTAGGACTTTTTTTTTTGGCTTATTTTCAGGAATGTTTGTGGACATGTATATTCCAATGGTCCCCATGTGAGATTTTTTTTTTTTTTTTTTTTATGCTAGCTAAGTGAGCATACATGTATGGTACCATGACCACTGCTCAGTGGCGGATCCAGAACTTAACTTTGGGGGGGGGGGGGCTAAGGGTTTCCAAGATGTTATTCCAGATCAATGAAAATTTTACAATTGTAACATTCAATTGTGAATGTCAGTGCTTTTTTTTTTGGGGGGGGGGAGGGTTCAGCCCCCTAGATCTGCTACTGCTACACAGATTTTCATGCAAAATGAATAAGCTATATCCAGTATTCCTTTTTTTTTCTTTTGGATTTAATGGTTGCAGAGTGAGCACACGTGTATGGTAGTGATCGCTGCTGTACAGATTTCTATGCATAGTGAAGTAATTCAATTTTAAATATTTGTTTTATTAATCTTAAAAATAGGCTTCCATATTAAGGAATGTACGTGTATTAAAAAATATATATGCACAACTGTATTAAAATATAGCTATAATTTATTAAAATGTATGTACAGTCGGCTGCAAAATTATTCGAGCACTAGCAATAATCCTTGCCAAAAAAAAGTACACTTAATACAGCTTTGTTAAATAAATTCTTGTCGAGTCATGTTCTTAATCAGTCTAAGAACATGATTCGACAAGGATTTACTTAGCAAAACAGTCTTAAGTGTACTTTTTAAATATAGGAATTATTGGCTAGTGCTCGAATAATTTTGCAGCCGACTGTACGTGTAACATGGTTAAGGCAATTAATTCTTCATTTAATAATGATTTTCTTTTTCATGTTTAAATTATTAAAATAAACATGGCTGCAATCTTGACAGGTAAGTTATGGTAGAGTATCTTGATAGAAAGAATGATAACATACAAAGAACTAACTATGAATGGTCAAAGTTTCTATTTTACCAAATCTATAACAAAAAAAAAATAAATAATAATAATAAATGGTCAATTATACTTTGAAAATTAAGTAAATGACAGTATATTTTACTTTTTAAATTCCTGTTTTTGAATAGTAAAATGCATTATTTATTAATAACTACAAATCTTTGAATAAACACAATAAAAGCAAACACTTGCAACAATTGTTTCAGGTCAAAAAGAAAACACGACCCTTTTTCAGGCGAACAAAGTAGACACGAGTGCTGCAAAAAAACAGCAACAACACGCTGTTGCAGGTTGCACTGTGTTGCTGCTTTGTTTACAGCACTCTACTTTGTTCACCTGACGAAGGGCTAGGTTTTCTTTTGACCCGAAACAACTGTTGCGAGTTCTTGCTTTTATGGTGTTTATTCAAAGTTTTGTATTTATTACTTTTAAGTGCCATTTCTTTTATGCTTTTTTATAATGTATTATTTATTGTTAGACTAAGTTATTTTGGTGAATACATCTCAATTGATACTTATATCAACGTTTTTATTAGAGTAAAAATATGAAGTACACTTCGAAAATTAAGTGGATATCCTTAATTACTGTAAATTTTACTTTTTAACTTCATGTTTTTAGATAGCAAAATTTAACATTTATTGTTAAAAGAAGTTATTTTGATGAATGCATTTAAATTACCACTGATATCAATGTTTTTCTTACAGTGAATTATGATTAAAATTTCGATGAATAACATATATATATTTTTTTATTTTGTAACATTTTCATTAAAAATACTCATTATGCGTCATTTAGAAAACTATTAGTGTTAAACTATTAGTGTAACATTTGTTTCAAAAATCTAAAATCTAAGTATTGCCTTTATACTTATTATCTTCAAATATTATTTTAATTTAAAAATAAGTTTGTCTAAAGCAGACAACAGTGTTAATCCGATCTTGTGAAATTTGGCAATAAAATACTTTGGATTTGTATTGCTTGCTTTGGATTTGTGTAGTATTAAAAGCATTAAACTGGAATGGTAATCTATTATGACAATTCACATAATGTTTATACAGATAAAATATTGCTATTAATATCTCCATTTTCATGTGATCATCAGGGGGAAAATACTATACACACAAAATTAAGAGCAACTAGTGAGTAACACCAACTTCTAGTTCTAAAGCTCAATTTTTGTATTGGCAACACTCTACATGCTGAGAAAATGACTGTGGCATTATTTAAGCACTTGTATATTAATTATATCAAAGTATCCTAAATTATATGACTTGTTGGCGCAATCTGCTGCATCAAGAAGACTAAAAATTTCTCAATAATAAAAATTTAAGTTTCAAATATCTTTTTTTTTTTTTTTTTTTGTCAAGTTGTAACGATATAAAACTCAACAAAAAAGGTCTTTGAATGCAGAATTGTTTGCATGAAATTTTATAAATGAAAGGTTTTATATAAAGGTTATATAAATACTTTTAAATGTTTGGATATAGTTCATTTTCACTGAAGCAAGATTACTACTGAAATAAATTCAGTTAAAAATCATTTACATAAAAAAAATTAGAAATTTCATTTTAAGGAAGAGATTATACATATAATTAATCATATTATAAATGTAATCAATCTATACCTATGCAAACATTTGAATTTGCTCGATTTTTAGAAAGTGAGCATTCTTTATTTATTAATCTAAATAAGTAAATAAAAGAAAATCAATGTGTTGCTATTTTAAAAATTAATATAGCTTAATTTCAAAGTTAGGCAAAAAAAAAAAAAAAAATCTCCATTAATCAAAATTAACATTATCTGACAAATAAATTTTACTTAATTACTTATGTTTATAATTACTCACAAAATACTTAAGTTCATCATTACTTAACAAATTATTGCGATTTTTTTTCCTCTTACAGAAAAAGAGACAGAAAAAAAGAATACTTCAGAATAAATATGTAACAGTATAAATTAATTTATTTGGATAAAATTAATTTATATATTGTATAAAGAAAAATATTGAATGGTAAAATTAATAAATCAGTGGAGAAATTTATTGTGATACATTTACTTATTGGTAAAAAAAGTTATGTGTAATAGATTTGTATTTTTATTTAGCACATTTTAAAAATTATAAAAAAAAAAAAAATGTTTTCTTGTAAAATAATCGCATTTTATTCAATAAAATGTGAAGAAAGTTACTTTTTATTTAAGCAAAATGTTTTACTTAATGTTTACAATTGCATACTACAAATACGAATTACGAACGATATGAATCGATGATTGATTCATTTCTGACTGGTTTGATTCAATCAATGATTAGTTTCCACATTTCAGATTTATCATCTCAGAATAACGTTTCGCGCCAAGCTTCTGTCGCCAAGGTTCTGAGGAGTCGGCATTTTCCAAATTCGCGGTGGATCTAAATTTTAGATTTCAGATTAGGACTTAAATTTTTGTTTTAATTTTAGCCTTAAATGCTAAAAACAAATTTTTCTTAGTTAAACACTAATTATCATGTTATCAATACTTCAAAGTGTTATTATCATTATTTTTTTTTTTTTTCTTTTTAAGTAGTATGTTTAAAATATTAATAAAATTTATGAAAAATGTTCCTTTTCTCTTTATAATCCATGTGATAATAATTTTACAATTTCAGGTATTCAATTTAAGAAATTCATTTTTCAGACAATTTAATAAAAAAACTCGGGGTGAATTTGCTTATTTCCCTTAAAATAATTTTTAAATGTACCATATGAAGAATAATAACTTTTATTAACACATTTGTTCAGTTTTTGCATAATATTATGTTAAAATGCACATTTTTACTGATCAATATTTGGGAATTAAAAAAAAAAAGTGCTACAAAAATTTTATACTGACTGAAGATATTATTCTTTATGCTGGTGTTTCTAGAAATATTTAATTTACATTTTTATTGCAGTCTCATATTTGCTACAAAATTTTAATTTATCATTTTTATATTTATTTTTGATAAACTTTAAATTGGATTATATTCAGTTACATTATCTTATTCAATCATATATTTATTGTTACTATTTTTACCTTTAATAAGTAAACATCTTTGAATAAGCAACATAAACATCATTTTATGGTGTTTAATCAAAGATTTTTACTTATTACTTTTAAATATTGGGTCCTATGGTGCATCTTTATTATGGATACCTACACTGAAAATTATTAATGCTTCCATAAAAGATATTTTTAGGAAACCCATAATTTTCGAAAAGGACTTGATTTTTTAAAACATGGTGAGTCTCTGGGGCCAACTTTTTTGAGTAATCAGCTACACCCCTGCAAATGTTTTGTTAATAAAGAGGATTGTGTTAAAAAGTTGCAAAGACTTACTATGAACACCAGTAGCATATTTAGGATTTTATTTCTGGGAGAGCTGAGTTAAGTTCAGTGATGATTCATAGTGTACAGAAATCACATATTACTCCTAATCTTTATTTTTTAAAACTTTCTACAAAATTTCATGCAGCTTTGATGCTTAGTTTTTTTTTTTTTTTTTTTTTTTTTTTTTCTTGGTGGTGGTTCAGATTATTAATTCATTTTTTTTTCCCCAAGTACAAAACAGTTTTTATGAATATTTTATTTTGCAATTTATGATGCTTGGTTTACTAAGTTTACTTTTTAGCATCCATTTTTCAGTACATTTTACTGTCATTACATTGATGAGGTAATGTTTACATTCTGATACACTTAACATGAATGAATGAAAGTGCAAGGTTCATAGAAAAAAAAAATTGGTCTCTAAGTTGAAATTTTAAGGAAGATTCACTTTTTGATATGGGGATGATTGAAAAACAAGTCTAAGAAAGTTTTTGAAATGATTACTGTAAACAGAATCATGTTTCAAAAAGTAAGTGTTTTAGCTGCCCTGATTACAGTTAAATTTTCCTAACTTTAAAATAGTGATTCAAATGTTTAATTTATATACCAATTTGAAATTTCTTATATGTATAAAAATATTTGTAATTAACTTTCCATTCATGTTTTGTTATATATTTTAAGGGGGCTTTCTGCCTTTTGACCTAAGCTTCATATAAAAGCTTATTTTCCCATTTAATTTTAATATTTGTATATTGAACTGTATTTGATTTGTTCAATAAAATATATATTCAGGCAACAATTCTTATAATTTTTGAAAGGTTTTTTACAGATTTGAAATTTTTAAATTGCATTTTCTCAGTTTGCAATTTTTTTTTTTTTTTTTTTTTTTTTTTTTTTTATGAATTCATGATCTTGAAAATTCTAAAACTTCTACAGATATTTAAGAAAAGGCTTAATATTTTTTTATAGATGTTTAATAAAACCTACTTAAAAGAGTTAGGGATGGATATTTCAATATCTTAAAAAAAAAAAAAAATTTAAATATAACAGAAATCATGTTTTTTACAAATTTTTATATAGGCATAAACTTTTTAATTCTTTTCTCCAAAACTAATGAATAAATTTCAAAATGTAACCTTAATTCTTTTAACTAGGTTCTGTTAAACACTGCCCCCCCCCCCCCAAAAAAAAAAAAAAAAAAAAAAAAATTCTTAAATATCTGTAGAAGTTTTAGCATTTTGAAGATCATGAAAAATGCACAATAAGAAAACATGATTTAAAGATTTCATATCTGTAAAAAGTATATATATATATATATATATATATATATATATAAACAGAAAAATATATAGTTTAATTTATAAATATTAAATTCAAATATAAGCTTTTATATGCAGGGACTGACTGACAGTACAGGGGGCCCAGGGCAAAATCATTAATTGGGTGTCCCTTTCTATCGAAAGATGCACTAAGTGATTTTTGTAAACATGTAAAATACCTTTAATTTCAAAACGTAGTCTATTTTGGGGGGGCCTTGGTGCTTGCCCCTTAGGAAATTAGGCCTTGTTTATGTGAAACCTACTTCAGTGATACCAAGTCCCCTTAATTTAAAAGCAAAGCTTCCTAGATCTACTATCAAGCCTGAAGGTCCCCTTCGTGACGTCACAACCGGGGTCCTTCCACATCGTTTTCTTTCGCCTGAAACCTCTTAAAATCTTTTCTTAAAGCTTCATTTTTTCTTCATAAAAACTGATTTCTCATTAATATTCTATTAAAAAGTATTATTTGGCATTTATCTACCCTTTTTATTCTCTATATATGTGTATATGTATGTTTTTGTCCGCCTATAGTTTCAGCTAAAATAGATATATTTTCCCTTTCATTTATGTTTATACGTGTTTACATCATTAAGTATTTTTTAAAATCAAATATTTGATGTTATAAAACTAAGATTGTACATGTTATTTTAATAACCGAATTCCATTGGAATAATTTATTTTATAACTATTACCCCAAGGAAATTAAAATATTTAAATAATAATAGTAATAAATTTTGACACACGTTCTTTAATTTTAAATTTCCAAATTTTAGCATATAAAGATTTAAATTTGAGTTAAAACAACAAAAATGATAATTAATATTGTTCATTTGAAATTAATATAAATGAAAATCTTTATTATACATATTTTACCAAATATTTATTTTATTTTTAATTATATTCACATACATAAATGTATTTTAAAATCAAATATATAATTCAATAAATCAAGTTTTGCATATTTTCATATTATTTAAAAAAGTATTGTGGTATATTCAGAATTTCATTAAGATCATTCAACTTCGAAGTTTTGTATAAAGAGTATTACATTAGTATTTAAAAAATAAGTATTAATAATTTTTAGATATACATGCATTCACTCTTTCTAAATTTCCAAACTGTGACTTATAAAACTTGAAATATGAATCTAAATTCAATCTTTAAAAGTAAAAAAAAAATATATTTTTTTAATCCTCTATTTTTGGCTATGTAACATATTTGAAAATGTTAAGTATGCACATTTTTCATAATTTTTATATATGAATGAAAGTTTATTTTTATATATGAATGAAAGTTTATTTTTCTGAAATGTAGATACAAGAACTCTTTAGTAAATGCTGATTTGTAAATTTTGAAAAAAATTTCGAGTTATAATAAATAAAATATGTTTGAATTAATACTTCAAATTAGTCTGCATTGGGCAAAATTAAAATCATTCAGTTTATAGGTAATATCGAATAAATTTGAAATAATGAATTTTTAACATGCATACATACATTCAGTACTTTTAAATTTCCAATTTTTAACATATGAAGGTCGAAATTTGAATGTTAAATTTATATTTTAAGAACACTAAAAATTTATATTTAAAATTATCCCCTATTTGCAAAGCACAATAATTGAAAATGCTTTACATACATATTTTACGAAATTTTTATTGATGGCTTTCGAAGATTACTTCATAAAGCATAAATACATCATTTGAGTTATTATAATTGTTTTGCAAACATTTAAAGTAAACAATTTGAAGTCATAAATATAAGTTGTTTAAAAAATATTTCAGATTAATATATAAGAAAATTTTGGATCATTCAATTTAAAATTACATGGGAAAAAAAAAAATTAAAACAATATTTAAAAAGTCTGTTTCAGATAAATTTATAATTCCTAAACAATTTCACACAATAGAAACTACTTATCAAAATTAATTTCAACAATGAATAGAGACAACTTTCATATCAGAGAAGTAGAATACTAAATTTCGAAAAAAAAATAATTTTATGCTCTACATTCGAGATTGTAGGAAGTGTTTCTTTCTTTCTTTCCCTTTTTTTTTTTTTTTTTTTTTTTTTTTTTTTATGAAAGGGAAAAAAAAAAAAAAGGATAACTTTGTTTGAAATTATCGAAGATACATGGTTCGACTATTAGTTTTAAAGACATTTATTATTTCTTTTGAAAAATATTTATATTGAAAGTTTACAATATTCGGGAGGATTTTCCTCCAAGGATGTAAAGATGCTCCTATGTATACAAATTTTTCCTATAAGTATTTCGGCCCACCAGAGGCCGAGCGGCTTTGTGCTCAAAGCTGGTAGACGTGAAGTGCCGGGTTTAATCCCAGGTCGCACTCGTCGGCCTAGCCGTTCGGAATTTTCCGTGGCTCTCTCGAAAATTGTGTAAATACGGGATAGGAACTCTTAGAAAACCCCCACGCAGAGCATTACCCTCAGGCCTAGGACCCTAGTGCAGTCTTCACAACCCAACCCAAGCTATAAGTATTATTATTTTTTTTTTCACGATGATTCGTTAAAAATAATCGTAACAGTGTTCATTTATACAAAATTTTCTCCTATACTGCCATATTAATAAATATCATAAAACGTTATAGTATCTCCACCTGTTGGCGATTTTCACCAAAAGTTGAAGGACATTTATAAATCAAAAAGCAATTTAAACTTTTATGAAATTCTGTTCATTAGTTTCTGAGATACAGATACCACAATATTTTATCACACACACACACATACATTGACATTTTCTAAAACTGATCAGATCGTGTTTGTCCCTTTCAAAACGTGAAAATCCATCGAAAACCAGAAATAGAAAATCTTTACTAATCCAAGACGTTTTTCTATTGAATTCAGAAGAAAGAGAATAATAAATTAAAATGAAACAAAAATTTGAAAATTAAAATCTTTTAACGAGTGGTGTTGCCATTCCCCTTTTCATAATTTTTAATGTGCCCGTATAGGACAAAGTTTCGTATAAATGAGAATAATTTTTAATGAATTATTGTAAAATTAAGAAAGAATTATTCATAACAGTAACAGTCAATCGGGATAACAGTCAACCTAGCGTGGGTGGATGTATACATTTTCAATATGGATATATTTTAAAAGAACTCGTCAATACTTTCAAAACGAATCATTGAGCAACGATCTGTGATAATTAAAGCATAGTTTTTTTTTTTTTTTTTTTTTTTTTTTTTCATTTGGAGAAAGTGTCCTCCGTGGGGGTCATTTTACGGGGTCCTAGCCCTGTATTTAAACGTTTCGGGGAAAAACAAGAAGACCTCCGAAAGGATACGTTGACATGTGTCACCTAGGATCGAACCCGGCACTTAATATCTTTGAGAGCACAACCTTTTGACCACTGGTGACAGACTTTCGTAATTTTTAAAGAATTTTTACGTAATTTCTATCATTTCTAAAGAAATATTTAATTTTTTTAGAAATTACAAAAAATTAAAAGAAATTAATTGACGCTTTTTAAAATCTCTGTTTGACACTTTTTTTAAAATCTATTATTTACAGTTGCTAATTTTCTGGAGGATCTACTAAGAAATTAATCATTTCTTGTCTTCGTATAATTATTCAAATGAATGTTACACATTGTTTTTATACATTAATTAATTAACTGAGTTAGTGATTTACCACAATTACAAATTCCTTCAAATTTTAATCCGTCATCCATTAGTTTTTTCTTTAGACAATTCACATAATAGAAAACATTGATTTTCAGATTTCAAAAAATTTTCCTCAAATTCTGCTGTAATACAATGTAAATGAAAATTAACTCAATTGATGTATATTAAATAATGGAATCTAAAAATTCATTCATGGAAAATGTAATTAAATTTATGTGAGGTGTGAGGTGAGGACAAACATTGTTTGCTACATGCATTCCAAGCAGAAGATAAGATAGTAAAACATAATAAACGGACCCGATGGACATCAGTTTCTTACAGATAAGGGACCCGGGTTGTGACGTCACACGCTGTCCGCAGTGATACCTTCAGGCTTGATAGACGATCTAGGAAGCTTTGTTATAAGTAAAATTTGGAAAGGTTGAGATTTCGTCTGATGTACTTCTTACTTGGTAGATTTCTGTGAGCATGCTAGATTGCCAAAAAGCAACCTGAGTGAATTGTTTTCTCTGGCTTTCAGGCTGTGATGCCATCTGAGTGAGTGTATGTAAGGAATTTAGCACTGGCACCTTGTGTGTTTTGCGTGTGCAGTCTTTAGAAAAATCGCCAAGAAACATACTAAACAAAATCACTTATCCCTCTTTTTTTTTTTTGTTATAGAACAGAGAACCAATTATTTGGAATGGTTGGGACAAAACTTTTCTGGATTACTCGTTTTTCCGAATAATGGTTGATCACCACAGCAACTCTCATTAATCAGATTTTTAAAATATGTATGATTCTGATTTAAAATAAATATTTTATATTAAAAATTAATTAATGTTCAATTAATCATTAAATATTTAATTAACCTGAAAATTTTTTTAAATAATTTTCACTCAAGATAAATTGTGTAATTAGAATTTGAATTGTATATAATATATATATATATATATATCTGTGAAACATTTTAACCTTACATAAAAATCAATATCTGCCGAAATCCAAATGATTTTAATCATAATTAGCCAATGATTTTAAAACACTTAAATATTGCTTGCTAAGGATTAAAAAATTAAGATCTGACTTTACAAGCATTTCTTTATATTTCTTATGAAAATTTGTTTTTTATATCCATAAAAGTGCAAAATATTTATAAAGATTATGTGATTTTATTTATTAGCAAACCCCTACAAAAAATAAATGAATAAAATAATAATAGTAAATAAATTCAGTATAGAACCAATGTCAAAAATTGCCTATTTTTATAGGGTAGTGGCGCCATCTACTGACATTTTTTCAAAACTAAAAATTATTTATTCAACATATAGCAACAAAAATATGTTATAGTAAAGTAATCAAGAGACCTTGTATGTTATGTTATGACAGATAATTATGCATTATATTTACATTTAAAAATCACATAAAGGGGGAAAAAAGAAATACTTGTATTATCCGAATTTGCTGGAATACAGAAATAATATAACATTTAGAATTTTAAAAAATTATCTTTCAACTAACACTCCCTACCAAATAAATAAATACTACTTTTAAATATAATAAAATTAAGTGGCATTATTATTATATTTTTTTAATTAAATATTTCATCTACTTTTAATTGTTTCAAATTACAGTTCTTAACTATTATTATTTTTAAAAAACAATAATAAATAAAAATGTTTCCGTAAGTAGTTTATATATATATATATATTATGTTACACTCAACATTACAAATTTTTAGTTTTCACTAGTACTAATTGGATTGCAATATAATAACTAACTAGTTTTAATTTTCAGTTTTATTCATTTTAGAAATAATATTTTGTCAATGCTTTTTAATGAAGTTTATTGAGTATTTTTGAAAATTAATTTCATTTTCGTGTTTATCAAAACCATCACTTCATCATTTATATATGACAGATGGTCAGTTGTGTATAGAGTGCATAAGCAATGTTTCTGTGAGTTGAAATTTTAAATATATAGATTTTTTACCACTCTTTAAGCTTATATACATAGCTGCTTACAGTAAAATATAGTATAGCTTCATTCTACTGTAACCCTTAGTTATATTGTGCTGATAGAAAATAACAAATAGCACAATATAATATGACAAAATATAATTAACACTAAAAGAGGATAAGATGTTGATTGAAATAAGCCTGGCAGTAAGTAATTAATTTATTTAATTTGTTAAGTTTTTCTCTCTTTTTTTTTTCTCCCCATTTCTACTGATCAGAATTTTTATTTTATTACATTTGGGCTAAAACAAGAAATCCAGGTAAATGATTTTTTTTTTTTTTTCCCTTAATTACGGGATTGTATATATTCTATTATTCACCCAGTGCCAGATATAGGCTTATGCTCGTGAGGCCTAAAAGGGAAAAGTTTAATTCTCAAGGAGAAATTTTTTTTAAAAAAAGTGTCTTGCATTCAAAAAATGCATAGGTACAAAAATACTTTTTCTACTTACTGCTTTTATCAAACATGAGTAAATAACAAGGTCCAAAATTTCAACTCAGATTACACTTGCCGAAAAAGAAGTTTTACTCGCCACAAAGTTGTCTTTTTTTTTTTTTTTTTCTTTTTCCTGCATTTTGGAATTTATTTTTCCTAACTATTTGAAATGCTTTTACAAATATGCCTAAAATTATGTATATTAAAAGTATGTCTTATATCATCATGTCTGGTAATCATCTATAATCAAAAATCATTATAATGCATTTTATTTGAGATTTGAAAAAGATTAAATTATCTATAAATGCAGAGTCATTAAAGAAAAAAAGAAGAAGAAAAAACTCTTTGTCAAACCAGTGAAAATCTTTTATTATGAAAGATTAAGCTTCCTTATTTACCTGTTTATTTATTTAACTTTTTATATCAGAAATGTCTTTTTCATCAATTTTATTTTTGTAATCAGACAGAATTTCGATGTATATAGAGCAGTTCCTCATGACATCAATAATTAAAGGGCACCCTGGTGATTGACAGAAAAGCTCGATTTTCTATTGTTTTATGTGGCTACCATTGACTTATCGTTAGTAATTACTGTATACCGTGTGCTTTTATTTTCGCCATTATGACTTTTTTTTGGGGGGTAGGGAATAATATTTGTGATTTTTGTATTTATTTATTTCTATTTTCATCATTTTCAATTGTTAAATTATTGTTGTGCAGTCAGCTGTACTTACCAACATGTTAAACGGTATGCTATTGGAATGTATCACATTCCGAAAGAAAATTGTTGATCAATGCTATAAAACGGGAAAATTGGGTACCTACTTCTTCATCTAGAATTTGTGGAAAACATTTTCAAACAAGTAAGAATTTATATTAATAATTATATGCAATAATTTCATAACTATACATTCATTTCGTTTTAGCATAGCTTGTGTTTTATGCAAGCCATAATAAACATTATTTAAACGTATTTACCTAAAAAACTAAATATAATCGAGCATTGATTAGATTTCATTATTGAAGCCTTCTATAATCATTAGTAGCACAATTAAAATATCTGTGTTACTCTTCAAAAATATTTTGCTTATAATGAAATGTAAACGAAACTAAACAAGTCTTTTCTTTTTTTAAAATTTATTCATTAACATTTTAGCATTAGAATCCCATACACAGTGGCAGATTTAAGGGAGGGCTATACGGGCTATAGCCCAGGGCGGCAAATTATAGGGGACGGCAAATTTTTCGAAAATATCAACGGTACTAGCGGATAATTTAGGAGAAATATAAAAATAAAATAGTCAACTACTTTTTAAACAAAAATATAGAAATAACATGTTTTAATAATTTTATATGAAAATCACTGAATGCTTATTGGGGGGGGGATTTATAATGAAGGTAATGTTTTATTATCAGAGCCCGATCAAGCCAAAAGTAGGCTTAGGGCCTGATGTGCATTTGGCCTTCCTCCTCCCATCTATAATTTTCTCTGCAGTTTTCACCATTCTTAAAAAAAAAAAAAAAAAAAAAAAAAAGCCTTAAATTTTTCTATAATTTTGACCAAAAATGCATATTTCAACAAAATTCTACCTTTGTAAAACTTTTTATTTTGCTGTCAGAAGTAAAATCCTCATGAAGTGCTATTTTCAAGAGCATTTTTGTATGATTAAATTAAAATTGTTTGTACTGTAAACAAAATTTCAGGCTCTGAAGGCAACGCCCACTAGGCCATGTCCCAGCCGGTCAATGCATTAATTAAGCCTTGTTTACTGTATTTCTTTTTTCATTCCTAATTACAATTTTTTAAAGATTATCTTAACAAATGGTGCAAAAAAGCAGTTGCACATAAAAACTGAATACCGTCTGCTTTATTTAATCTCATGATAAATAGAATTTTTAGATATTGATTTTAATTAAGATTAAAATTGTCTCTAGATGAAACTGGAAAATTGTTTGCAGATAAAATTAAAACAAAATCTGCATTTCTGAATATTTTTTTTACCTTATTTCTTTAAGGCAAAATTTCTGTAAGGCTTATCATTTTCTAGGTAAAGGTGAGTTAATTTTATGAGTAATTTTGTTCTTTTAGAATATATTTTATTTTCATTTGTGTATTTATTTTGTTCAACTAATTTTATTTTGAAGCTGAAAAATGCATTATATTCAGCAAATATTTATTAGTATTCTTTTCTTAGTCTACTATCCAACAAGGTTGAAAAGGTTTAATGACTTTGGTTTGTCTGTCGGTCTGTCTGTCGATCTAAGACCATCAACATTCATAAACTGAATGCCTCCTGAGTATTTATTGGCGTATCTTCAAAATGTTATTAATGGTGGTTTCTGGATATTGTTGGTGATAATAAGAAAGCACCACAAAACTGGTGTTTTAAAATTATAATTACAAAACTTTGAATAAACACCATAAAATGTGCGTTGCCGCTTTGACTGCAGCACTTGTGTCTACTTTATTCACCTGATAAAGGGTCGTGTATTCTTTCGACCCGAAACATTTGTTGCAAGTTTATTGCATTTTATGGTGTTAATTCAAAGTTTTGTAATTGAATATATACTGATGTTGGATATCTTCTGAATATATATATTACTGATGGCTTCTTAATATTCATTGGTGATATCTGCTGAATATATATTAATGATAGTTTCTGTATATTTATTGACGATATCTTCTGAATCTATATTGGTGATGACTTCTTTATGTTGGCGATATCTTTCTGAATATGTATTGATTATGGTTTCTGAATAGTTATTGGTTTGACTTTTAGAATATATATGGATTGTGGCTTCTGTATAAATGGCTATATGTTTTTAATATACACTGATGGAAAAAAAAATCCCAACACCAAGAAAAAATTATTGTACAGTAATGAAATTTCAGCAATACATTTGTCTAGGTAACATTTAATTGATTAAAGTTTCAAGATCACAGGCGAGAAGAGCCATTTCAAATGTGAAATGTTGGTACATTAGTAACCGGTGTAACCACCAGAATTTTGAATGCAAGCATGCAAACGTGCATGCATTGTGTCATACAGGTGTCGGATATCAGTTTGTGGGATGGAGTTCCATGCCTGTTGCACTTGGGCGGTCAATGCAGGGACGGTTAATGCTGGTTGTGGATGATGCTGGAGTTGTCGTCCAATGATGTCCCATACGTGCTCGATTGGAGAAAGATCTGGTGATCTAGCAGGCCAAGGCAACATGTCGACACTCTGTAGAGCATGTTGGGTTACAACAGCGGTATGAGGGCGAGCGTTATTCTGTTGGAAAACACCCCCTTGAATGCTGTTCATGAATGGCAGCACAACAGGTTGTATCACTAGACTGACGTACAAATTTTCAGTCAGGGTGCGTGGGATAACCATGAGAGTGCTCTTGCTGTCATACGAAATTGCTCCCCAAACCATAACTCCAGGAGTAGGCCCTGTGTGTCTAGGCCGCAGACAGGTCGCTAGCAGGCGTTCACCTGGCCTCCTTCTAACCAACACACGGCTATCACTGCGACCAAGGCAGAACTGGCTTTCATCAGAAAACACAACAGATCTCCACTCCGTCCTCCAATGAGCTCTAGCTTGACACCACTCACGTCGCAAACGGCAGTGGTTTGGAGTAAGTGGAATGCACGCTACAGGGCGTCTGGCTCGAAGCTGTCCTTGAAGTAACCGATTTGTAACAGTTTGTTGTGTCACTGTGGTGCCAACTGCAGCTCGAATTTCAGCTGCAGACGCAGTACGATTAGCCACAGCCATACGCCGAACATGGCTGTCTTCTCTCTCAGTAGTGCCACGTGGCCGCCCGGAACCCGGTCTTCTTGAGGCAGTACCTTCCCTTGACCACTGCTGCCAACACTCATGCACAGTGGTTACATTCCTGCCAAGTCTTTCTGCAATATCACGGAAAGAAAACCCACCTTCTCGTAGCTCTACTACACGACCTCGTTCAAACTCAGTGAGCTGTTGATAATGGCTTCTTCATCTTCTTAGAGGCATCATTGACTAACATTAACCCACTACGTCAAATCTCAACTGTAAATAGCGATCACGAACCTTACAGCGCTTATTTAAAGCAAACCTCATTTGCATGTTCATAGTGTCGCTACAAGCGCCACACTTATGCGCGTAGCTTGAAATTTGAATCGACGTCATCTTTCAGATGTATAAACACACCTACCAAATTTCGTTTATCTAGCATAGCTCCTTCCTGGTGTTGGGATTTTTTTTTCCATCAGTGTATATCAGTGATGTCTTTTCAAGAGTTGGGGAATACTTCTAAAAATCTCTTAATAATAAATATATTTTTATTTTTAAGTTGGTTATGAGATTGTAATATACAAATTAAATTCTGTCAAGACAATTTTTTTTTTCTTTTTTTAAAAATGAAATTCTCTTTTATAATAATTATTTGTGCAGTATTTCCCCAACATATGTTTTTGAATTTTGTCTTGTTAGGAATTTTCTTTTTATTTACTATTAACATTATCTGTATAAAATAGTTTTTTTTTTTTTTTTTTGAAGTGCTGGTAAGTTTTGTCTAGTTTAAATGAATGACATTTTAAAAGTATTCTAAAGTCCATTAAAATTCTTATATTCTATTTCTATTTGTGTAATCAAATAAAGAATATTATATTTATATGTTCAATCCAGTTCTGAATTTATTTAAAGGTATTACTAAAAATAAATATATAAACAGAGCACTAACTATTTTGTGATATTGGTAAACTTATGAGTAGAAACCGTGAAAAGAGCAAGGTTTTAAGTTTTCTAGCATCTGACATATTTCCGAAACCAATTTTCTTTCGCAAATGTATGAAACTGGCAACTGTTTTTATTTGTATTCTTAAAAAAAAAAAATTTTTCTTTTCAATAATGATATCACATTTATTAGAAAAAAGTGTCTAAATGAACATAGTTAATATTTAGTCATTTTTATTTATAAATGCATTAAATTTCAAAGTATTCCTATTCGAACTGCACAAAATTGAACAGATTCCCTCTCTTTTGGTTGGCGTTAGATCAATATCTTGTGATGTGAATGCCTCTGAAAGAAAAGTTATTGAGGGTTGCCCAGTTACAAGAGGAAATGTATTATATTTAGAGAAAAAATACAAAGACAGTTTCATTCTTTAACACTCTAATAATCCTGTCAACAAATTTTGTGCATTTCTGTTGTAAACAGCTCTGTAAATATGTCAAAAACTTGCCCATTATTTAGTAGTCCCCCCCCCCCCCTACCCAAGGATAACTTTAAAAAGAAGAGGAGGGGGCGAGAGTAATCATTGGAAAGACAGAGGGACGGCAAGTTGCCGTTAGCCCCTAGGCTGCAAAAGTATAAATCTGCCCCTGCCTGTACAGTACATTACATTTGACTTTGAAATTCTTCATTGTCTATTACTAATGGAAATTTTAATTCATTTTTTTATAAATAAAATGAGTAGATTTTTCTGCATTTGTCTTTTAAAACATTGAAAAATATTTACATTGTAATAGTAAATTTCATGTAGAATTGATAAGTGATGCAGATATCCAAATCAGTCATTGTTCAGTGCCATTATTGATTATTATGTACTTTATTATATTGTTTCGATGTTATTACTATATGTAA
Source organism: Salticus scenicus (assembly GCA_963930645.1). Taxonomy (NCBI): domain Eukaryota; kingdom Metazoa; phylum Arthropoda; class Arachnida; order Araneae; family Salticidae; genus Salticus; species Salticus scenicus. The sequence continues at coordinate 201,133,340 of OZ005657.1, read as the reverse complement.
ACTACATATTTTTAAGATAACATGATTCTTTGGTTAGAGTAAAATAAATATTGATTCCTTCAAAGTAGCTCTTGTAAGCTGTATAAAAACACAATTTGCTGTTTTTGTTTAATTATTTTTTCCCATTGTTATATTACACATGCATAATTTCTTTGGGTCATAATCTAATAAAATAAAAGTTAAGTTTTTTTCGTTCTTTCTTCCACTATTATTATCATACTAAGTGTGCTTTAACTTTAATATTTGCAAAATACTTCTTATAATACTATCTAAAAAATTCTACCTTATTCAGTATTGTTATACCAAATTAAACGTAAGATAACATTATATTGTTTAATTGGGCAAATGAAATAAATAATAATATCTGCTATTTAGTGCAACTGAAGATTATTATTTTTGATGAACTACACTGTTTAAAACTAATTTTTCTGTTAAAATATTATTTTTTATTCAAAATATTCTTAAAAAATCATATTACAATGTTTTGATTTATTGTAAATAGTTATACATGTTGATAATATTTCATTATACAAATAATTTACCGACATATGAGATGAGATGCTTACTGATTAATTATGAAATTATTATTTATAATTTTATTTATTTTTATGTGTGTGTGGGGGGGGGGTACTATTTTAGATTAATTACATCTTTCATGGCTTTCTGTTACACATATGATTTAAACATTTTATCCAAAATATTGTTTGTAGAAACATCAACTTTATTCTGAATTTAAATTGATCATAGCATAGTGATAAGAATTTTTAACTTATTAGATAAATTCAACCTTTTTTTTTTTTTTTTCTTTGTAAATATTTTGGTATGTATTTAATACATTAGCTGATCGAATTAAATCCATCTATGTAAATAATTGAATATTAAAGCATAATAATTTGTTCATTTTTTTTATTGATTTAAAATATTATTTTTTTATTATAATGATTTTTTGTCATCAGATTTCTAGCATTTTATATCAAAATCTTATCTTTGTTGTCTAGTATGTAGTTTCAACATTTTTTAATTTTACAATCTTAGCTCTGTTTACTAGTGATATTGAATAATAAAACAAAATACATATTCTGAAAACACCCTCATCTTCAATTCTCTCTCTTGTGGAGCACTAGAAAATCTGTGTTATATGATAAATGATTTGTTCAGCATTAATTCTTTGAGGACGACTAAGTCAGCATTTTTCTTTTTTTTTTTGGTCTTGGGCTCCAACCAACTTTTATTTATTTAGTGCTTTCTAGTTTGGTAGGATCAGAGTGCTATACCCAGTGGTGCTTTTAAACTTTAATACCTTGTAGGCATTTAGAATGTGTATAAGCCTTTGACTTTTTTTTTTTTTTTTGACAGGCAGCCATTTGAAGAACATTTTATAGAATTTCACTAAAATTATGTACATATAGACTTCCATAATATATACACCTAAAAGTAGTAATTTACTTTTGTTATTTCAAAGATAGTAAGCTAGAGGTCAGCAACATAGGCAAATAGCAAAAAATTTCTCTTTTTATGAAGTTCCTCTGACAGCCCTTTTATTCTTGAGTCACCAGTATTTTTAATTTTTACTGTGCATATTTGTATTTTATATTTGTGTATGGTAATTTGTTTTTATTAATAGACATTAAAAATACAAGTATCTTATTGATTATTTAAAAACATTTAATTTTTTATATTTAATTGTTATACTCGATATACTTTGTTGTATAAGTGATCTGTTGAAAGAAAATACCTATTGTATAATAAATACCTTTAGTATATATATGTATATGTTTATTTTTTCTGGTGTGTGTGTCGGGATAAGGTATTATCATTGATAAGTTAGAGCTATTTAATGTGATTTTTTTATTGCACAATGGTAGTTCAATCCAAAATATTAATTATAAAGGCATGCGCGTAGCCAGGGGGGGGTGCCCTGGGTGCCCGGGCCCCCCCTCGCTCATGCACACACATTCAATATATTTAACAAAAACATATTGAAAGCAGAAAAAAAAAATTAAAGATTTGAAGGTTAAAAAAAATTATTATTATTGATACCAATGATTCTATGCAATAGAAAGACACTTTCTTAAACATGGTGGTAAAATATATTTAAAAGAAAAATCTAAATTGTTCATAAATCCAAATTTACTTGCACATTGGTTACAAAAATTTGCAAAGTAATTTTTCTTGGTTAACAAGAAAAAAAAAAATAAAATAAAATAAAATTAGTAGTTAGTTTTTTCTTTAAGGAAAAGCAGGATAAGAGGCGATAAAATGATTTAGTTTATTAAACTCGTGGCCTTAACAGAGAGTCAAGTTCTTTTTGTCATTTCTTTTTAATGAGCATTTTTTTAAAACTTTCTCTTACCCATACATGTTGGAGAATGTAATGTTTTGCGGTTCAATTTTTGAATATGAAATAGTTTTACAATAGCATGTCTTGAGGTCCGCTCAATCGTATAACCAGGTTCTTGTGGTTAGTCTGCATGAGCCTAACTCAAAAGCAGGTATTGGCAGGAAGTCTAAAAATCGTATTCAATTTATATCATAATGATCCGTATACTATGACATGCAAAGAGTTAAATACATTATTGCTTAAGTACAAAATTTCTAGTTGGTCCATATCAACAACATTTTTAAAGTGAACTAAACATAATGAAACTAACATATTCTATTGATACAACATAATTTTCGTATAAAAGATTGTAAGAAAAGTTAGGTTCAATTAAAAGCATTCATACCAAATTATATTGCGTCCAGTAAAAACGTTTTAAAATAATAATTGCTTTCCCTTACCATGAGTTACAGAAAGTATTATTTACGGGGTCGAATTTTCAAAACTAAATATTTGCGATAATTTCAGGTTTTGAAGTTCTTTGAATACAAAAATAATTTTTTTAGTAATTGTTGATTTGAACGCATGTCTGGTATTGTAATAACTTAGCGGGTAAATTTTTTCCGATTACACTGGTCTGCGAAATCGTACTTTTCAAACTTTTTATGTACTGCGTTGGGTGTGTCTTATGTGTTTTGATAATCTGAATTCGGAAATGATTATTTTTTTTCCCTATCACATAAGAAATTTTCACAAAGTAAGGATGAAAATCGGAAGAATTCATCTAGATCTAGAAGTTATAACAAATTCGATGCAATTTATATAAAAAATGCATTGAAATAGGCTATTATTTACACATTACCTTTTAAATGTATTTCTTCGCATTGAATCTCCCTTTAGAGCATTTTACCTTGTGCAAGGCTTGAGGGTCTTGTGTGTGTGTGTGTGTGTGTGTGTGAAAGGAGGAGGGGAGGGAATTCTCCATGTAACAATATTCTGCTAACATGTTAAAAATGTATCGTCTCTGATACCTACTTTCCATTTGTTTGATGTCTTGATGAAAGAACTCTCCTTGTTCTTCACTCACATCACCAAAATTTTAAGGGATTTAAATGGAAGTCGAAAAAAAATGAAGCTCAAACAATTCCTTTTTTTTTTTTTTTTTCCCCAAAACTGTGCATGAGGGAAATTTTTAAATAGATTTTCCTTAAACAGCATCCAAAAATATATCAGAAAAACATATCAACATGAAGAAAAAAATTTCTTCGTCGGCCTGTCTTATTTGCTACTTTTAAAAAAAGACAACACGGTAAATTTCAAATTAGTATTGTAAATCATATCATAAGCAGACTTTTCTTGAAAAATTTACTGTGGGTGAAAGTTCTTTGAATCATTTTAAAAATATTTTTAATTTAAGCCTTAAATGTTTTAAGAATGCCGGTAGAGTAATCAAACAGAGGGTTTTGAAGGATGCAATAGGCATGCTTCCCCTTCACAAAAGTACATGCCAAACAAATTTGTTTCTAAAACAATTTTCAACTTTTTTAAAACACCCCAGAAATGGTCGGTCAAGTATACAATATCTTATTTTTGTGACTAAATGCCACATTTTATTTATTTATTTATTTTTTATTTATTTACCTTATTTAAAAGCTGTCACTCAAATTTAATAATAAGAAAACATTTTATAATCGTTTGCATTATTTTTGAACTTTGACAAACGATTTATTGCTGAAAATAACTTATGTATTTATGAACAGACGATTTTGTATTTGTAATTAATAAAGAAAGAAAATTATTAAAAATTAGGCTACAGTGTAAATATTTATTCGAATTCCTACTTCTCATGCGATTTTATAAAACAATTTCCTCTTTCCTGAAAATCCTGGATCTGGAGAAGGTGGTGTATAATTTTATTAAAGCTATATTGAATGACTAAAGAAACGAAAAACAGTTCTGGAATCATGTGCAAAAATGTGAAGGACTTGATAATTATTCCAACCATAGAAAAGGAGAGAGTTTGAAGAGGAAGCTCAAGACAACACAGAAAATACAAACATCAAAAAAAGGTATTCGCAAAATATGCTACATTATTTAGTCTTTTAATTTTTAAATAGCAAAGGCGTTTATTTGTGTGAGTAGAAAATTTCCGACATTATGTCATGATGATTTTTCGTGCTATTTTATTAATGAATTTTTCTGGATTCGATTATGTATGCAATTTTGAATTGTGGTGGTTGCTAGACAATATTTTCGGCTGATGGCCAGTGCACGGTCAGATAGTGAGACACCCCCCTAGCTTTTTATCTTTTCTCCATTTTGATACATTTACTTTGAGGGGATTTTCAGTGCAATTTTATTGGTATGTGTCCCTTTTAATGTTTACATTTTACTTTATGCAATTTTTCATGGAATTCTTATGTACAGTGGTAATTCGTAAATGTATTTGGCTAATGGTCAGCGCTTGGTCAGGTCTGTAGCGTGTTTCGACACTTTCCCCGATTCGATACATTTATTTAATACTGATTTCAGGGCCCGAAATTTCAACTCGGATTACACTCGCTGAAAAGAAAAGTTACTCGCCACAAACTATGATTAACTTACTCTGTTTTTTACGTATTAGGTGACCAGAATTTTTGTTGTTGTTGTTTTTTGGAAAAAGAGGAGAAATTACGCAATGACTTTTATTTTATAAGAAAATAGAAGACATTAAATTTTGTAAAAGTGGTCATTTAGAGGACACAAAATTGAATGAAAATGAATATAAAAACCGATTCAAAAGCTACTTTACACAAGTGGTGGAAACATCTTTTATCTCAAATGATGAATCTGGATCAGCACACTTTAACTTAAATTAATAACATACGGATACGAGAGGAAAAATACCTAATTTTTATAGGTGTCCCTGGACAATATAGATTTCTTTTCTTTTCTTTTCTTTTCTTTTTTTTTACTTTTAATATTATTGGTTTTTGTTATAGACAAAAACATTTTTTGTGTGGTACTTTCATGCAGTTACATAAAAAAAGTTGGAAGACATTTTTTTTAAAATTAAAATCATAATCATAAGAAAAATAAAAATAAAATTGGCAAATGAGAAAATAAAATTAATATTCGGCAGATGAAAAAATTTATTTTAACGAACAGTCATTCTTTATAAACATTTTATAAAAGTTCTCACAAGTATAACCTACATTAGTCTTAGTAGTTAATAAGTTTTTAAAGTAGGTATATGAAGGGGATTTTTTTCACATGTCTACATTTTGTTCATTATAGAGCTTTTTTGCCAGGAGGGCATAAAATGAATTCAACTAACTTTTGCATATTTTTGTGAGGTGATGGTAGTGTTATCATTAAGGCCAATTGTCTGCACTAGGGCTGTAGGCCTGAGTAGGAGAGTCCTCCGTGGGGTCTTTCTGAGAGGACCTAGCCCATATTTACGCTAGTTTCGGAGAAAACCATGAAAAAGTCCTAAGGCTAAGACAACCAGCGCGGCCGGGTATCGAACCTAGCTTCTCACGTAGACCAGCTTCGAGGACAGATCCTCTCGGTAACTGGTGGGCCTATTTTTATAAAGAATATTATTCATGCAACAGTGAGAACACACTTCAACCCACAGCACCACCTTCTTAATGATTTCATGACAATTTCAATAGGGATTCCTTGTTCTGGATCAAAGAACCGTACAAATATAGGGAATATTTTTATTTATTTTTGATTTGAAAAATCTGAATAGATATAAACCATAATATGCTTTGGCAAGTTTATTAGAAAGTTGTTCTTTTGTGAACCTAACGCAGAAAAAAATTAGTGTTCACCGTTCGATACACCCAACAGGCGATTGAGCTTCCCAGTGTTGCGATTTTTTTTTTTATTAAGGACTAAATCCTTTTCATTTGTAAAAGAGGACAGAGGACGAAAAACATAAAAAAAAGAGGACTTTTTAGTCCTGCATTGTTTTTCTCTTTCAAGAAGGCAAAGCGTTGAAAAAGTTGACTGTCTTCTTAAAAAGAGGACGTCTGGTCACTTTACATACGATTAGCATGATTTTTCGTTTTTAATATATATATATATATATATATACGCTTTTTGGTAGCACCGCATAATGTAAGAAACTCTATCTACATTTAGACCGAAATTTTACTCGCCACAGTAAAATTTCCACTCGCCAATGGCGAGCTGGCGAGTGGAAATTTCGTGCCTTGCTGATTTTTTTTTTTTTGCGACTTTTACACACATCACATTTTTATATTATGGTACACACAACAGTTTATTACAATCTTATTAATAAGTATCACTTTAATTTTATAGCGATCACAGTACCCGTTTGTAGTATTCTGTTTGAAACTAACATCACAATTACAACAATGCAACAATGTTTTAAAATATAGAAAATAAAAGTTATTCATGAATATGGGAACGAATAAAATAATAATTTTTAAAAAGTAGCAACAAGATTGTATTAATTTAATATATATATAAATATATTTAATTAATATATATATATATGTTCATAATTTGAAACTGGTAAAATAAAAGAAATGAAATGAGATTATAAATAAAGTAAACCTATCATTATAATACTAATTCATCACTTTGTGTGTGCAATTTAAGTTCCGTAGTATTTCCGTAGTTTAGTTTTTAGGTTTTCGTTTATAACTTAAGGCTTAAGATTTTTATTTAACCTTTTAACGTTCATCGGCTTTGTACTGAAACCAAATTATTTTTTGTACTGAAACCATTTAATATTTTTTATGCAACATTCTTTCCTTGTTTTAATCAATTTTAAAACTTCTGTTCCTTTTCTGTTAGACGTATAGCGGCACTACTCTGAAAGTCCAAACTTTATCAAATGATATTTCAAAGGAAGCCAAATGCACCGATTTACACTACCGAAACTGCAGTCTGCATTTAACATTTTTTTTACATTGGCATTTTTAACGTTATATTGACATTTCTGTTCTGCGTCTTGTTATTTATTCTAAGAGAAAGTTACTTAATTTATATCTTAAAACGTACATGTGTTAAATTGTGTAACTTTTATACATGTGTTAAAACGCACACATGCATACATATGCGCACTATGTTCATAATGTATTCATATTGTAACTTTTAGTTTAAAATTTGGGCACCCCCCCGCTCGGAAAGCTGGCTACACCTATGAAAGGTGAAGCAGACCTAAGAGAAGGGTTGGCAGGTTATTGACACATGACAGTTTTTGGCAGTTTAAACCATGGTTAAAACCGTTATGTCAAAAACCTATATTTATAATTTAATTGTCTTATAAAAACTTAGTTTAACAAATTATAGTTTATAGAGATTTTTTGAAAAGTAAATAGATTGATGTTCTTTGAAAAACACATTGTTACAACATTTTGATTAATATGAAAAATGAAACTTTAGGCTTTTAAAATTTTATTATAAATTATTTCTATGTTCATTCAAAATATGCTGTAATACTTTTATATATTATTACAAACTTTATTTATTGCTTAATATTGTATATGTTAAACTTAGTTATGTGATACTTTAAAAATATATAGTTTTTAATAAGAATTATTTATAAGTATGTTTTAAAAGGTAAACATATTAATGTTTTTGGAGAAACATAATATTTGATTAATATAAAATCAAAACTTTAGGCTTCTAAAAATTCATGATTTATAAATCATTTTATTTGTAATACAGCATTGTATATTTCAATTTTTTTAGTATCATGTATTTAACCAGTAAAATAAAAATGCATAGCTTAATATTTTGTATTTAAATATTTTATAGATTTTTTTTTAATAATAACTGCTAATATTGCAATTTTTTAAGAAAAGGCAATAATTCTGAATGTTAAACAAGCTTGAATTGTATCTGAAATTCTTATAAATACCGTGAGACAAAAGAAATATGAATGTTTTCTGGACACGTATAAATTGTAATAAATTTAATATTTACTCGTACAGATTTTTTAAAATTTATTAGTGTAAGCTGTAGGACCCACTAGCAACCATGCCGTTCTACGCTCAAAGCTCGTAGACGTGAGGTGCCGGGTTCGATCCCAGGGCACACTCATCGGCCTAGCTGTTCAGAGTTTTTGTGGTTTTCTCCAAAACTTGCATAAGTACGAGCTAGGACCCTTCAGAAAGACCCCCCATAGATAGCACTATCCCTTAGACCTAAGACCCTAGAGTAGTCAATAATCCTTACTCTCAAAACATCAAACGTCCAAGCTATAAACAGGTACAAATATTTATACAATCAATAATAATAATAAATAGATAAAAAAAATTTAATAAATGGCAAGTATAATAAATATAGATTATAAATATGATTATATGATTATTTTCAAATTCATATTAATTTACTGCCCACATATATTATGTTTTACTTAAAGAAAGAAAAAAAAAAAACAGTATTCTTGTGTTATGGCTTTTGTGAAAATTCGTAAGTAACTTTAGAATTTCATAAAAATTAATATAAATAAACATACTAAATATATCTATGCATACTTTGAGTTATAAACCAGTATATTTAGCTAAATTTTTATAAATTATCTACGAATTGTTTTAAGATTTGTTAATTTATAAACAGCATAATATTTAGATATTCACTTGTATAAGGCAAATATTACTAAATCCTATTTCTAGCCAGATTCCAGCTCATTTATAGATTTTGAGTTTTGACAATAGGGGTTTTCGACGGTTTAAACCCTTGTCATGTCAAAACCCACTTTTTGACGTAAAAAACCCAACCCTGCTAAGAGTAGGTAGCTTTTTCTCTCTTTCAGTTTATGTTTTCAAATAAGTTTTTTTTTAGTTTTTCCCTCCTATTTATTTATTTTTTATTTAATTTTTACTCATTTTTAAACAATTTACTTTGATATCAGTGTACTAAAACTCTTAACTTTTTAACATTCATTGGTTTTGTACTAAAAGAGAATAGCCAAAATAAAAGAAAAGTTGAAATTTCTCTTTCGGAACTCAATTCAGATTGATGATCTCTGAAAGACCATACACTGAGGTATCACTTCCGCAGAATAACTCTGAAAGACTACTCTCTGAAGCACCCCTCCAGCAGAGAACAATGTAAATATTGTAGAGACACATGTAAAACGATTCTAACTAAAGGCAAAAGCCTGGTGAGTGCCTAAATTGTGCAGTGTTTATTGAAAAGCTGCACGATTGAGGCACCTCTCCCTGGAAATGCTTTGGAAAGGAAGAGTGGACATCACATCTAAGAAAATATAGTTGTTATATACAGGTATTATTTTTTTCTTTTCAACTTAAATAAAGTTTAAATTGATTTTTTTTTTTAACAGATATTATTTTTTACTTAATTTTATGTTCTTGTTTTAAATTATTTCTATTAATAAAATAACACATTTTTATGACAATATTTATTTAAACACTTTGATATATTATGTAATGTGATATATGAGTATGATTAATATAAGTATATCCTGTTATAATAAGTATTGTATAATATGATAAGTATGATTGATATGATAATATATATAATGTTATGATATGAAAGATTAAATTACATATATATTAATGATATGATAAAGTTTATATAAGTTCATTGTTCAGGAATATCATTTAGAGGTATATTATTAGCATAAATTTCAAAAGGCATAGTGTTAGAGACTTTTAAATTTTAAATCATCTTTAACTTTTTTACGACTTTGATAATTAGATTTGGCCTCATGAATGACATCACTGATATAGATTATTCTTTTAGGAATTCTGAATCCACATTGCATTATCTTTATCATCAATTTTACACTGAATATCAGGTAAACCAGCATGAAGAGAAAACTGTTGTATGAAATATATCATAGAAACTATAGCAGCTTTAAATAATTCAAGAGTTAAATCAGGTAATTTAGGAGTGAGACATTCCTAAATTACCTGAATTGGCATATTGCTGATCTAAATCTTCTTTATATTTTATTGTATCATCACATTCGTCTTCTAGCCTCGTATGCTCTTTTTTCACTTTTGCTCAAAAATAGTTTAATAATTCTCAAACTGTTTTTAATTCTTTTGTTTTAAAGGAAATTGGTGTTTTAGCTAATTCTACAGGAATGTCAAATAACTCTTTGCGTTCTGAAATGTGGTGGTCAGAGAAGAAATAACTATTGATAAAAGTTTGAGAATCTTTATATTTAAAAAAGAAATTGCTGATACCAAATTTTTTTGTCCGTGACCGCATCTCCTTAAAAATTGAAGCTGTAGGAGATTTTTCCAAATTAATAATAATCTATTTTCTTTTCTTTTCAGATATTTTTGAATGTGTAAAATTGTTATCTAGCTGTACATTAAAAGTCTAGAGAATATTATATACTGTCCTAAATTAACTAAATAATTCAATAGTAAAGAGTAAAAGCATTAGGAAAAATAGATATATATATTTTTTTTTACTTCCATTACCTGACTACTGTAGGTAATGAAAGTATTGTATTCGGTCCAAAAATTCAATATCGTGTTTTCATCTGATTTACATGTTTTAAGGTCTTCTGAGTCCAAAAAAGTAGTTTTTTGGCAATTGGTCATTGTGTGTGTGTGAAAGGGGGGGGGGAGGAATCTTCTGGCTATTGTATCTCCAAAACTAATAAAATTAGAACTATGAAACTTCAGAATTGAGGCAAGTCTCATGTGCAGATGAATTTTCCAAATTTTGGTAAAAATTGAAAAAACGAAAGTGGGACTGCAAATCCATATCTCAAAAACGGCTATAATGATTTTCTTCAAAGTTACTATATAAACACTCTATTGGATGAATAAAAAGGAGACTTGGTGCCGGATTATTAAACCAATAAAAAATACAACGTTAGGAATGCCGAAGAGAAAAAATATGGAAGGCATACAGCTGTTTCGGTAGCTTATAGCGTACCGTCTTCAGTGTATAAAGATAACACTCTACTGGATGTCCTTTTGAATGATATAGTTGGTTAGTTCAGGAAAATTCATAGGCATCCTATATAAATAGCTCAATTTTAGGTCCCGCAAGTGTGCTCCTTTAAAAACGGCTATATGAATTTTCTTTTTTCAAACTCACCATATTAACTCCCTTTTGTATGTAATTATTGTTTTCTAGTGAACATTTCTGTATGCTAAGTTTAGTAAAAGTTGGTATATCAAATACAGCTCTAACGATTTTCTTGAAAATTTTTACATAAATCCATTTTAGATATCCTTTCTCGTGTATTATGTGGTTATTATCGGAAAATTAACAATAATCCTGATTAGGTAGACCAGTTTAAGATCTGGAAAATTGGTGTTTCAAAAAATAACTCTACCATTTTTTTTTTTTCTTATTTTTTAACTTGTTATGTAAACTCTGTTTTATGTTTTTACATGTGTATAAAGTTTTCTCTAGCCAGAAAAAAAATTTAGGTGTCTACTTCGTTACATCAATTTTATGTTTTGTGATCACATTATCTCTAAAACAATGCATATAATAATGCGTAATGGAAGTTGTGGTTGGTTCACACCAGATTTTTTTAAATAAGCAATTATACCAAAAGAATTCATTGCCAAATACCAACAAATCGGTTTGGCCGAATCTAAAACTATTTGGCTAGCCGAATATCAAATTATTCGGCTACTATTTGGCTAGTTGAACATATAAGAATTCCTTTTTTTTTTTTTTTTTTTTTTTTAATAATTTGAAAAAATTATGCTATTTTAAATAATCATTAAATTAAGACTTTTTAGAGTTTAAATGAAAATAATTGTTTTATCAAGTTTCAAGTAACATTAAAGAAAACTAATTATTAGTTACATTAATCATAACAATTAATAATATCTAACAAAAGTTGTCTTTATCAATAACAGAATAATAATGTATGTTTCTAAAGTTGAGTTAAGAAAGAGCATATATAATTCACATGATGTTGCCTCTAGGAAACTTCAAGAGATCAAACAAAGATCATATCCAAATCTGGCAAGAAAAATGACAAGTGATAGTGATGAAATAGCAATTTTGAGTTTGCCATTGAAAAATGCATATGAAGTGCCCCAACATGCACAAAAAACATCACATCTCTATTCTACAATTTATCCACATGAGAGTGAGAAGCATTTGTGTCAGTTTTAATATAGGTTAACCAATATGTTGTTACTATTAAATTGATTTTTCTCAAATGCTGCATTTCTGGGTTGCGTTATTTTGGAATGGGGTGACAAGATATTATTTAAGAAATTGTGTTTATTAAGAAGCGTAACAGTTAATAAATTTCTTTGACGGTAAATTCAGCATTACACCAATACTTATGTATAGTAATACTTCCTAATATTTTTCTACATTTATATAAACCACTGTTTCTGAATAGTAGTTTTTAATAATATTTTTTCATAATTAAAAAAGTAAAATATTACTAAATGTAAATGGAATTACTGGAAAAGTTTGCAAAAAATTAGGTGACTGACATCTGAATATAAGATTAAATCAGCCGGCCGAATAGTTAGTATTCAGTTAGCTGAATATTCGATATTCGGCCAAAACTGCTATTCGGTAAATCCCTAGCTGAAAGATAGTTTTCTTATGACTTGCAAAGTTCAGTTGTGATGACTATATTGCAGTAGTACAAAGACAGACACCAAAATAAAAGGAAACTTTTTGTTTTCCCCACCACTCTTTGAATACAACTGTATTGTTGTATCTTTGAATACAACAATTAGGTAGTTTGGCTATAAATAAATTGTATCCAAATAGCGGTGAAAAAAAAAAAAAATGTTGGGTTCTCGATTTATGTTAACTTTTAATTATAAATTTAAATAACAGTTCAGTGTAAAAATATCTACATAACGTTGAAAATGCCAAAGTAAAAAATACTAAAAGCAAACTGCAGTTTTGGTACCATGAAGCATAACTGCACTAAATACGTTGGCATTTTCAATGTTGTGTAAATATTTATATTTTTGTTTAATGTAAAGTCTGGTTATATATTCTAACAGTGCAATGTGTTAAAGATCTGTTGTTTAAATTTAATAAATAAACTTTGTCAGCAAATGCCATAAATTCAACAAAGAAAAAAAAAATCTCAGGCTCTTAGGTCTAAGTAATAGAACAACCCTTTATCAGGTTAAAAAAAAGTATGCACGAGTGTATGAAAGTACCACTGTGTCTACTAACTGTTTTACCTGATGAAGTGTTTTACTATCATTTTCAAAACAATTCACTATTTTCCCCCCCACAATTTATGTTTCATTACAAAGTTTTTCATGTACAGAAACTTTGAAACATTTCAAAAGACAATCTTTTAAAATTTTATATTTTACTGAAGCTGTAACAAGAATTCAATATGTACTCAGCGAATACTGACTAGATATAAGAATTTCATTTATAACCTTTATGGAAGACAGATGTCAATAAACTCAAAAACTATGAAAAATACAGAGTCAGTATAATAAAGAGATCAGTTTTTCATGTACGGAAACATGCACTTTAAAGATAATTTTTAAAAGTTTATACTATACTTGAGCTAGTATGTTCTCAATGAATACTGCAGTCGGCAGCAAAAGTAGCCAATAATTCCGATATCAAAAAGTATATTCTGATATCACTTAATACTGTTTCTTTTTTGTATACTGACACATTTTGAGGTTCCCTGAATATTGAAGTCATGTTTTAAATGTTTCACCTTTGTCTATGACTTTTACCAGAATAACTTAAAAACAAATAATTTCAGGGAATTCAAATGTTATATTCTGAAGTTAATATAAGGTTGTTACTTAAAAAAATTTATGAAAATTTGTAAGTTTCAAGGAACAGTGCGGGTGAAAGTTGTCTGAGTAATTTGAAATGAACATTTAAATTTAATAACAGCTTAAACATACTTCATGCTTGATTGTGAATATTTTCAGCTGGGCGCCCAGCTCTTTTCAAATGATATTCATCTGTGTTGGAGTTCTCAGAGTAAGTCATTTATAGCCGTTGTCATAAGGTGGCACCACATTCAGTCAGAATGCCGCTGTTGTTGCACACATCCAGGGTAGTCGCTATTTCGATGGCTTCACTACACATTGCGTAATTATAATTATTATAGTTTGCTAATTTTTTAGTTTTTTCAAAGTTTATTTTAATTTCTTCATTATTAAAGGTTTTGGCTAAAGCTGTATTAATTTTTCCGGTACTATTGTATCATTTTTATGTTCTTTGATTCTGGTTTAAATTTTTCTTTTTGTTACATCGATATATGAACTTGGTTTATTGCCTTCACTATTAAAAGGTATTTGGTATATTCCAGCAGTTTCCAAAGGGGGGATGGAGTCTTTATCATTATGTATTAGTTGAAATATTTTTGGGTTAGGTTTGATAGGGATATTTACACCAATTTTACTTGCAGCATTTTTAATTTTGTTCAAAGCTCCGCTATCATAAGCTATGGAAGATGTGAAATTTGGAGGGTTTTTTTGAAAATTTAGTACATTATCAAAGGCTTTTAATCAGTTTTTAATTAGTTTTTTAATGATTTTGTTAGGGTAACCCACTTTGTTGGTGAAATCTTTGATTAAATTAAATTTGTTATTTAGATCAACAGGATCATTACATATTAATATAGTGCAATTTATATAGGAACTAATTAAATAAATTTACTTATGAAGAAGAAATAGACCGACAAATTAAGTTTTTAGATGTCAAAATTACTCAAACCAAAAATCAAATTAAAACCACTGTTTACCGTAAACCAACCAATAGCAATGAAATAATCCCTTATAAATCTAAAAAAACCATTTTCTGTTACAAAATGAATGCAATTAGTTCCTATATAAATCACACTATATTAATATGTAATGATCCTATTGATCTAAATAACGAATTTAATTTAATCAAAGATTTTACCAAAAAAGCAGGTTACACTAGCAAAATCATAAAAAAAAAAAATAATTAAAAACAGATTAAAAGCCACTGATAATGTACCAAATTTTCAAAAAACCCTCTAAATTTCACATCTTCCATACCTACGATCGCGGAGCTTTCAACAAAATAAAAAATACTGCAAATAAAATTGCTGTAAATAACCTTATTAAATCTAACCCAAATATATTTCAACTAATACGTAATGATAAAGACCCCATCCCCCCTTTGGAAACTGCTGGAACATATCAAATACCTTTCAATAGTCAAGACAGTAAACCAGGTTCATATATCGGTGTAACCAAAAGAAAAATTAAAACCAGAATCAAAGAACATAAAAACAATATAAAAACCTGAAAAATTAATACAGCTTTAGCCAAAAACTTTAATAATGAAGAAATTAAAATAAACTTTGAAAAAACTAAAAAATTAGCAAACTATAATAATTATAATTATGCAATGTATACAGAAGCCATCGAAATAGCGATTACCCCAGATGTGTGCAATGACAGCGGCGCAATGGCTCCTGACTAAATGTTATCCAGTTGCATAACCAGATGCAAATACCTGTTTTACCTTCAATAGAAGAAAGTATTGGATTCATAAAAATTTTTCATTTCTAGTTTTCGATAAATTTACATGTTTTGAGAGATGTAGAACACGATTTGACCATTTTTAGAAAAAGTCTGTGTGTATATGGCAAAATTTTGTGGCGACTGTATCTCTGGAACTAATACTCAGAATTGTATATAAATTTATACATAAACGTATCTTGACCTAAATTAGTGCTTATGAATTTTTGGTGTTAACCTCTCAACAGGTGGTGCTGCTATGCAATAATTTCAGCAATTTAAGGGGAGGCTATATTTCAGGTTCTATTGTGGATAATCAAACAAAAGTTGATATGTGTGAAGGCCCATATAAGACCATTATGCTGATTTAATTTGAATGCTTATCAGTCAACAAGTGGCGCTGCTGTACAGCTATATCTCAGGAACTACTGCACAGAATTGCATATAAATTTATATGTAGATGTACCTTGACATAAATTAGTGCCTATAAACTGTTTATGTCAACTGCTCAACAGGTGGTACTCTTACACAGCGATTTCCACAATTTAAGAAGGCTATATCTCAGGTTCTATTGCATATCATCAAACAGAACTTGATATGTGGGAAGGCAATTGTGAGGTATTATGCCAATTCAATTTTGATGCTTATCGGTCAAGGTCAATAGATGGCACAACTGCAAATTCCCTGGAAAATGAAAGGTTATATTGCAACTTCTACGGCATATAACTGTATGAAATTTGATATGTGAGATAACCATTATAAAAACACATTTTTTAAGATGTTATTTATAGACAATAAAACTGTCTTTCTTTGGATAATTAATGTTAGTTTTCTCTAAGAGGAAAATCATTTGCATTTCTCATGTTAGATAATTTTAATATATAACAGTTTTAATAAATTATTTGCGCTAAGTGAATTTGTATAGGAAAATGTAGAAGAAAGTCTTGTGGTGGCCACAACATACTAGTTTAATTATTGTGTGCTCTTAAAAAATTGAAAATTTCATGTGTACTGGGAAAGGGAACTGCTAGATATCCGGATCCGGTAAAGAAAAGAAATATCCGGAATGCTGGATGGCCATATCCGGTTTTCCGGAAAAATCCATATCCGGTCCAACTTCAGTCAACAGAAAAAATTGTTTTCTAAAATTGAAATTATAATGCAATTTTTCTGATAATCATATTAGGTATGTAGGTACTACCACAGAGATATTTTGTGCAAATAAATAAATAAATAAATAAAAGGTATAAAATAGAGGTTTATTAGAAAAAAAAAAAACTTTGTAACACAGGCTAAGACAATTTTTGGCCAGATTGCATGCCTTATGACATGTATAAAAGGATATAAAATATTTCATTTATTTTTAAAGAAAAGCATACTAATTGTTAAATTAAATTATACCTTACACAAGCCTTCCATAATTTTTGGCTGATTAATTTCAGTCACAATCGTGACCATCCTCAGAGCCAAGACAAGTGTCGACGTCCTTCTGTTTATATTCTCGCGGAATGCTGTGGTTGTTACTTCGCTTCACTTCGGATTCTTGCAAGATGTGTTGCCATGCAGCAGGGATGATGGAATGTTCTCTATCGTTTACAGTGTTGGGGTTAGTCATAATTTCGAGGGCCTCCCGTTTTAGAGCGAAATTATGGTTATTGTAAGGTGCTATTTTTTGGATGTTAATGGAGTTAATGTTTATGGGGTTATTGTTGTGGGTGGTGGAGAAAGCGGTAGAGGTTTTTCCTAATTTAAGGTCTGCACGGTGTTCTTTTTCTCTATCGGCGATTTTTCGTTTGGTCATCCCAATGTAGCAAACTTTATTACCATTGATATGTTCAAAGTTGATTTTATAAATTCCGGAGGTGGAGTGTTGTGGAATGGGGTCTTTTTCGTTTCAGATATGTTGAAAAATGTTTTTGTCTGGTTTTATTGGAATGTTTAGGTTATTATTTTTAGCTTCATTTTTTATTTTAATGCTGGCGCCGTTACAAAATGGGATTGCGGTGGTGAAATTAGGTTTAGTTTTTTGGGCATTATTGATTTTGTTTAAAGATTTTAGGCGTTTTTTGTATAATTTATTTATAAGATTTTTAGAATAGTTTGCTTTAGTGGCGATTTTTTTGATATTGTTAAGTTCTTTATTTAGTAATTGTTTGTTAGAGCAGATTAAAATAGCGCGGCTGATATAAGATTGAATAGCAGATAATTTGTAAGTGAGGAGGGTTTTACAATTTTTGTTTATAATTTCAGTGTTAGTAGTGGGTTTTCGGTAAACGGTAGTGTCAATAGTGTTATTAGGGTTTTTTATGATTTTTATGTCAAGAAAATTTAGAGTATTGTCAGTTTCTTTTTCTATGGTGAATTTAATATTATTATCTAGGTTATTAAGGTTGGTTAGAAGGTTATCTGGGTTTGTGGTGTCGGGTATAATGGCAAAGATGTCGTCTACGTATCGAGTCCAAAGTTTACAATTTTTGATAATATGGTTAGCTGAGTTTTCAATAAGGCGGAGTTTTAATTCTGCAATGATACCGGAAATTGGGGATCCCATAGGGACGCCTTGAGTTTGATGGTAAGTATTATTGTTAAAGTTAAAATACGATTCATTAAGGAGGAGGTTATTGGCTCTGATTAAAGTTTCGCTAGTTTTATTATCTCCAAACATGGTGGTTACTTTAGTGTTAATTATTCTTGTGATTTCTGGAATACTGATGGATGGGTAGAGATCTTTTACGTCAAAACTAACTAATTTATCGGCATAATTTATATTAGTATTACGAAGTTTATCCAGAAACATTTGAGTTTATTGAGTGGTTAGAGGGAGGGAGAAGTGCAATGTAAATGTTTTTCATGTATTTTTCGAGTTGGTATGTTGGGCCTTCTGATTTATTTACTATTGGGCGGAGAGAGAGAGGGTTTTTGTGATCTTTATATTTTGCAAAGAGTCGAGGTATAGTAGAAGCATGGTTATTAAAGGTTGGTTTATTATTGTTGGGCCATTGGCCAGTTTTTATAAGATCTTTTGTTTTATTTATGAGTTTATTAAGAGGTGAGGGTTGGATTTTTATAGCTTTTAGTTTTTCTATTGTTTCATGCATCATTTCGTTATATTGTGTACGGTTCATAATGGTAATAAGATTTGTTTTGTCTGACATAAGGAAAGTTAAATCACGATGGTTTTTTTTAAGTTTTTAAGACATTTGATATCTTCAGAGTCATTGTAAGTTTTATTTAATTTAGAGATGGATTTTATAGCGGTGTTCCGGATTGTTTGTTGTTTGAATGCGGGAATGTGGTCAATGGCGGTTCCTATGTGAGCTATGGTGTCTTTTAAGTTTGTTTGTCATTTAGGATATATATAGCGCCTAATTTTAAAAGGGAATCCTGGTGTGAGTTTAGTTCAAATGTAGAAAGATTATTATATGGATGGGAGGTAGGGGGGTGGGTTTTTATAAGTTTAGGGTTTTCTTTTAGGATTAAGTTATGCAGTTTTTTCTGGTGCCGTTTTTGTATAGTATTTTGTTCAATTTCTGCGAAATGGTTAATTTTGTTGGTTAAGTGGTTGAAGTCATCTGGGTTAGTTTTCAATTTTAGATCGCGTGTGAGTTTATTGTTTTCTATTTTTAATTTGAAGATGAGAATGGATTTTTGTTTAATAATTTTCTTTAAAATCGAAATTTCAAACTGTTTGGCAAAATGTTTATAGTGTTTATTTATGAAGTTTGAATTTGTTTTTATAAATTTAGGTGTAGTTTTAAAGTGTAAGCAAACTTCTAGAAAGGTTTTATGGTTAATTTCGCGTGTGAGTTTTTTAGTGTTATTCCTTAGGCTATTGTATAGGGTAGAAAGGGACAGTATTAGGAAGCGGGAGGCCTAGAAGCAATGTGAAGCTAGAGAGAACGGGCAATATGCCGAAATGAGTTACGAAGGTGAAGCTGGGGAGGGGGAGGTGTTGGCTGGGGAGGTGTTGACCAAAAACAGAATTATTCTAAATATTATAAGCGTTTATGATGTAAATATAACATTCAAACGAGAGGGAAACGAAAAAAGGAAAAAATATATTAAAAGTATAAGTATAAGTTACATAAAAAGTTTATAAAATTGGTTGTAGTAAATAATTAAAAACGTTAAAAATGTAAATTCTAAAAAGATTTTAAAAGGGTTAAAAATTATGAACATACATACAAGTCAAGAGAACGTCGTTTTTTCTATCTTGCAGGTTTTTATCCAAAGGACGTACGCCACGTTGAGCGTACTACACGATTGTGACTGAAATTAATCAGCCAAAAATTATGAAAAGCTTGTGTAAGGTATAATTTAATTTAACAAGGATATAAAATATTTTGCAGATAGGAAAAAAATTTGTTTTGAGTGATCAAGCAATTTTTCAATATTTAAAATCGGAATGTTTGTGGCCAACATTTTGGAAACCAAACAATAGAAGAAAATTATAACCGATTGTAATTGAGATATGATTTAGAGACAAAAATATTAGAACACTTTAAAACCTTTCAATTTTATTGCAAAACTTATACAAGACAAAGGAGTCATTTCCTATTAAAACATTTAACATATCATAAATTAAAATAAATATTTTTAAATTACGGATTATGTTCAAATTAATTCTTAGCTTGTAAATCGGAAGACATACTTACTATGAAGAAAAAGTAGAAAATAAATCATGTAAGATTAATAAAGTAATATAAACAAATAACAGTATATAAATTTATTATCACAATATTTATTTATAGTCACAATTTGATAATCAGTTACAATAAGTTGTAAATAACTTTTAAAAATATGAGATCTGAAAATAAACATTCAATTTTCAAATTCAATAAATACACAAAGCATAAACAGTGAAATTTTTAAGCATAAACATACACAAATAATTTAAAATAAGCTATTTTTGTAAGTAGTATCCCTTATGTTGAATTCATAGGTAACATACATATAACAAAGAACAGTATCGATGAGTTGATATATTAATTTTAACATAGAATTCATGAAGTGATAATGGGAATATGTTACAAGTGTTTTTTCTCTTGACAGCAATATACTCCAATGTACAAAAAATGAATCAAAAGCTCTAAATTCTTAAGGTCATCTCAAGAAGCATCAACATGAAAGATGTATTTATGAGGCAATACGACACAATCATGTATATTCACTATTTACACTGATAAGGGACTCAGTCTGTTCATAATCAATGTTACGAACTCTGGAAAAAAAAAATAAATAAATAAATAAATAAATAAATATTCATATATATACATCTACATGATAGATAATTATACACAACTAAATATACATAAATATGCAACTAGATATGTGCAACTAAAAAGCAAAGAAAATTTTAATGAAAAATTAATAAAAACTAAGTATTTCATAAGTGGTGAGCTGAATTAAAGAAATGTATTAATTTATAATAGATTACTATAACACATTGAGAGAACAAGCATAAAATATTAAAGTGAAAAACATCTTCAAAAACAAAAAAATAACTAAAATGTTATAAGTGGTATTTACTTTTTAATTAAACTTGAATTTGAGTTAAAGTAACACTAATACCCTATTTACCAATAAGTATTTGGACACTTAAATCCTCCAGGAATTACCTTGAAATTTTGGAAATATTAAGAACATGTTATACCTCATATTTCAGCAAACATTTTCTTTTGAAGAGGAAAAGGAGATTAGTAAAAAATTAAAAGTCAAAATGTTTTGGGTTACCCTGTAAAAATTAATACTTGAAATGCATTTATGCTGAAGTGTGCGATTATGAAAATTCTTCTAATAACTGTATTTTTCTGTGTATAGTCTGCAGTGGCATATAATCCACAGGGTTCTATTTTCAGCCTGATGAAAAGTTTTCATCAGATAATTCGCAATACAAATCATAACCAATATGCAAATTATTGATAAACCGCCATGCTTTTTTGTTCATCATAGCTGTTTTTTTTCTTTTCAGGTTTGAATATCTTTACTTTCGTAAATATCGTCTACGTGTATGGTTAATTTCAGATAAATTCATTTTCCAGTCTAAATATCTGTACTTTTCTAAATATTGCCTGCTTATTAATTGTATTTTTCTCTCTTTTGTTTTTGGCAACTATTGCAATGTTATGTTTATTTTGATGTGTTTGTTCTATGTAGTACTTTTGTATGTGATGTTTTATTCGAGCAGATATTAAGGAGAATGCATACACCACAAGAGAAAGCACAGATTTTATGGTGGTACAGTCAGCCCAAAAAAAAAAAAAACGCCACCCCCCCCACCTAATTTCGCCGTAAATTATCATAGAAACATGTGGTTGGTACCAATCGATTTGCAATAACGTCTAGTTTATAATGATATAGTTAGATTTTGCTTAAGGGGTCGTCTACATACTAAACCTGGCATCAACTTCATTTTTTTTCAATGGTAACCCCCATTTTTTATATTTTATTTGAATTCTTTGGACAAAATCATCGCGGAAAACGGTATAGTTTATATATTTTGCTCAATTCTTCACAGAGTTATAAGCTGTCAAACTATGAGGGCGCTAATGTTAAATGAATGTGACAAACATTAATTCATATCTTCCAAAATAATTATGATATTCAAATTCTGTTTTTTTTTTTTATATGATAGAATGAAGTGACCCAAACATATTCCATGCAAATTTTTGATAAAAAAAATTTTTTTGAATACATTTAAAAAATTTTGAAGGAAGGATTTTTATCTTATAAATTCATTATTTTACCTTACTTTAAATCCTTACTACATCCGAGTCCATTATATATTTTGGCGACCAGTCGGTGCCATCATCAGAAGTACTCAGCAGAATGATTCGCAGGTGTTGTTTTTAGGCGGTTTGTTTATCCACTGCAGTTTCTCTCTTGCTCTTTTCACTTCGCTTTTCTTCTTTGTATAACTGTTGCCACTCAGGTGGAATTAGGCTATGTTCTATGTCATTCACTGTGTTATTAGTTGTTAGTATTTCGATTGCTTCTCTTTTGAGAGCATAGTGGTGAGAGTTATAGGGGGCTATTTTATGAAAATTAATGGTGTCAATGTTAATTGGATTAGTATTGTTAGTTTTTGAGAAGGCTGTAGAGTGTCTATTGTATTTTAAATCTGTTATATGTTCTGAGATATGGTCTTTTATTTTTCTTTTTGTCATGCCAATATATGAAGCTTTATTTTTATTTTGGTATTGGAAATCAATTCTATATATGCCGGCAGTGTGTTTAAAATCGATGGAATCTTTTTCGTTACTTATTCGCTGGTAGATATTTTTGTTTGGTTTTATTGGGATGTTAATGTTGTGTTTAGCTGCTTCATTTTTAATTTTTATGGAGGCACCTTTGCAGTATGGTATCGCGGGGGTGAATGATTGTTTAGTTTTTTGTGCATTAGGAATATGGTTCAGAGCTTTAATACGTTTTTTATAAAATTTGTCTACAATGGAGGGATTATAATTAGCTTTTTTAGCGATATTTTTTATTATTTTTAATTCGGAGTTTAGATATTTTTTATTATTTTTAATTCGGAGTTTAGATATTTTTTATTTGAGCATATGAGTATGGCGCGGTTAACGTAAAAAAGGCGTGGCTTTCGTTGCAAAGAGGTTTATACTCAATTCTGAAATGTTAAGTCTTTGTTCTTAAATATTACATAACATTTCCCAGTTTCTCACTGCTAAAATTCTGTTTGTCCCTTTTGTCTTTTGTTTTTAACTTGAATATTCTACGATTCGTGCACCTCAAGTTAAGTATCGTGACGGTAAAAAAACGCGGTAAGACGAGGACTAATATTTGAAAGAGCAATACGCAGTGAACAATACTTTTGTTTTTTCCTTTTTTTAAATTAAAATAATTGATTTTTATTAATTTTTATCAGATTTTTTTAAGTCAAATTTTCTGTTTTAATCTTGTGACATTTTTGCATTCGTTTACTCTACCGTTTATGCTATTTACATTTTATCACATGACGTAACATAATAAAATATAAAATTTTTATTAAATGTTTTTTTAATACTGAATAATAAAGTGGTATTTATTTATTTATTTTTTTTTAATAAGTTTTTAATATTTATTATTGAAACAAAGCGCAATATTATTTATTTTCTATTATTCTAATCACGCCGTAAAACTGGCGTCACATTTATCACGGAAAAAGAATTTAAAACAAAGTAATATGTCTTATTACTTTTAAAGATATAGATTTTACACATTTAAAATTAAGAACTCAAGTACAGTAGACGACTTCAGAACAGGGAATACTCGTTCTAGGCAATAGGAAACCGTTTTTTCTATATCCATATTTCTTTTCATATGGATATACATAATAATTATACTCTTTCTAGTGAAAGTATTTGTATTCATACTATTTTGTTTATATATGTATGAATATAAGGAATATTCTTAAGAAATATCGTAACACACAAATTGTGAAAGAAACGCCCACTGAAGGAGTTACAGATTTCAAAATGACGTGAAACTACGTCAGTGGTCGCGAAAATGTTAAATATCCTTTCTCAGATTTTAGTTTAAATCTTGTTATCTATATTTTTGTATATTATCTATTGTTGGTTTGTACGCCTAAAATTAAATGTAAATCTTTATAGTAAAACTTTCATGCGAGGCTTACTGTATAAAATAAAAATATACTCAACAACAAGTAGATAATATTTGTTTGTAGATTTTAATTGTTTTTATATAAATTTTTTTGTATATGTATTTTATATATATATTTTAATATATATATGTATTTTAACTTAAATTTTTGTCTCTTAAATAAAACAGTTTTTGCTTTTAAGAAGTAGATAATTCTTTTTCTTAAATATTAAACACTTTTTTTTTTTTTTTTTACCGCTATTTATATTATCATTATTACTATTGTTCTTTTACCTTGGTATCTAGATTTTTGTAATTCAACATTGGAGGGTTCATATGACTCAAGCTATTTAATCTCCTTTATAAGAAGTGTTGTATTTAACTAATCAATGTTTAATAAATTGAAACCAATAAAAATCTTTTAACTCATAAGCTAACACAGAAAGTTCTGCGAATTTGAATCATTTTATATTTTATAACTAACATTTCTGAACTTTTTTTCCGGTGTAAAATTTAATAAATAATGTATATTGGGTGGTAGATCACAATTTATTTTTTCTAAATGTATAGACGGTCCCCTAACACATTTTCACGTGTAACTCTGTTTAGAATTGATTTAAAGTATATAAATAGGTAGGTTTTCCGAACTGCCTTGATCTCAGAAATCCGAATATAAGGTCAAAATTAGGGGTCCTCATTGAAAAAAATGAAGTTTATACGTGTTTTAATATGCAGATGACCCCTTAAGCAAAATCTGACTACACCATTAAAAACTAGACATTATTACAGATCGATAGGTACCAGCCGCATGTTTCTACGATAATTTGCGGCAAAATTAGGGGGGGGGGGCTTTTTTTTTTTGGCTGACTGTACATAGAAACAAAATCGATAGTGCAACCACAGAGAAATCGCAGAAGAATTTACCAAAAAGATCCTCCATCCAAAAGCAGCATCTTGTGGTGGAAAAATAATTTTCTAGAAACTGGAAGTATCGCAGATAAGATACGTTCCGGAAGTCCCTGCACAAGTGATTTTGATGTTGACCGTGTGAGAGAGACATTTTTACACAATCCTAGAAGATCTGTGAGATCAGTGGCAAGAGAATTGGATATGCCAATTTCGACGGTGTACAAGGTTATTAAGAAAAAATTAAGACTGCATGCGTACAAAGTTCAAATTTTTCAAGTTTTGGAACCGGACGATAGGTCTAGGAGGATGGCCTTTGCAACAGATATGATAAGGAGGATAGAAGATGATGCTGATTTTCTGAAGCACATAATGTTCTCCGACGAAGCATCCTTTCATGTTTCTGGCATTGTTAATCGCCATAATGTGTGCATATGGGGATCTGAAAACCCCCATGAATACTGTGAGGCACAAAGGGATTCCCCAAAGGTTAATGTGTGGTGTGGACTAATGCACGACGAAGTCATTGGGCCTTTCTTTTTTACAGAAAAGATGATCTCATCAGTCGTATACTTAGACATGTTGGAAAACTTGGTATTTCCACAACTAGAAGAGCTTCAGCCACATGTCTTTTTGCAACAACATGGTGCACCACCTCATTGGGGTACCATCATTTGTAGTTCTTTGAATGACCATTTTCCAGGAAGATGGATTGGGCGAGGAAGTCCAATTCCTTGGTCACCCAGATCACCTGATATAACGCCGCTGGACTTTTTCCTTTGGGGATTTGTAAAGGACAATGTTTACAGGAGGAGAGTGTCGAACATTGATGACCTAAAAGTCAGAATTATAACCACAATAGCCTCTGTGGATGCCGACATGCTTGCCGCTACCTGGCGTGAAATTGACTATTGACTTGATATTCTCTGTGCGATGAAGGAGGCACACGTGGAAGTTCATTGACAAGGGTCATGAAACTTTTTAAGTCTATCTAACCATTTATGTTATTAATTTTAATCTATCTTTATTATTTTATGAGTTATTAAACATCAAAATGGGTCCGGGACTTTATAAACCCCCTGTATATCTTGAAAAGGGAAGCTAATCCTACTAGCACAAATACGCCATATATGAACCAATCACTATCGACTCCATGATCAGCCAAGTAGATGCACAATCTGCAGGTATTTGTTTACATCTTGTTGAAGTAAATTTCTAATATCTGCTGTCAGATAGTCACTTAAAAAAATTTTCAGAATATAATCCACATTCATTTTTTTAAAGTTTTTAAACAGATAATCCACAGATTATTCACAGGAAAATACAGAATCTGTATAAATTTTTATGAGGCTACCACATATATTCGTGGAAATATAATGATTTCTTTAAAAAATTGCAAAAAAAAAAAAAAAAGTCACTTTTCAAATTATAACACGTAGGGTATTTGACCCAGTGCAAAGCCGTTTTTAGGAAACTTGACAAACTACATTAGATACAACACGCTGCAATCAGAATGCAAAAATGTTAAATATCTTATGAAATATGAACACTTTTACTAAATAATTTTTAATTATGCATGCGCAAGCTTTCACAAAATTTCATTTGCATAATTTAATAACCAAAAGTACTGAGCTACTTATATGAAAACCCCAAACATCATGTAAATTCAATAAGTTATGAGACAGAATCAACAGAATTTCAGTAGTTCTAAAAAAAAAAAAAAAAGGAATATGATAGGGTTTTTTATCAACATTTATTTACAATCAGCGAACACTGCATTACCATTGGGCACTCACTGAATCAAAATAAAAATGTGAGTAAAACCCCTTATTTTATTTTGAAAGGAACTGAAATTCTGTTCATCCTAATCTCTCATAACTTTTTGAATTTACATGATATTTTTATAATTATTAGAAATATTAAATATCTCTAAATCCATACCTCTGAAAATGTGTAAATCCATTGAAAACTGGAAGTTGAAAATTTTTACGAATCCAGTACAACTAAAAATCATAATTTTTTCCCTTGAATATATATATCCATTTTGTCAGGCATACAATGTTATTTATAAAATCAATTGTGGTCATTGTAAACTTAGTTATATTGGTGAAACTTCAACTCCTCTTCATCTACGCATTAATCAGCATCGATCAGATTCTAAAAACCTTTTAGCTGCATCTTCTAAGTCAACTATAGAATTACAACACTTTAAATCACATAATTTTAATTCATGTACCATAGAGATTGTAAAAATTCAGAAAAATAAAAGTGAGCGTCTATTTCTTGAATCAAAATTTATGCAATACTATAATACAATTTATCCATATGGCCTAAATTCCGAATACTTTAGTAAAACTATTAAAGCATTTTCTAACATCAACCCTCTACATGATTATTCGACTATTTATGCACAACTTAATCACAAAATTAACAATAAAACTTCTAGAACTAAACGAGGTAGTAAAAAAACAGATTTAATCTTTTCTAAAAGTGCCATTATTAAACTCATTTCAGATCTACAGACTAATTACTTATCTAACTATAACTGGTTCATTATTCGAAAATTTATTTTTGCAATTAAAAAGAAATACTTAGTAAACTTTCTGAATGTCTTTCAAAGCCAATCCTATAATAAACATTTTTCAGACATTTTTTATGATATTATAATGTACAAAATCAAACAATTTAATTTAAAACTTAATAAAAAGCCCAACAAATTTAAAACAAATACTCAATTAATTGTGAATTTTACAAATCAAATATTGAACAGTATTAACATTACGTCTATCATTAATGACAAAGAATGTTTGTTTCCGATTAAAGATTTAAATCTATCTCGTACCTTCAAATATCCTCTTCCTCTTGGCAGAAAGATATTCAATTATAATTCTGTATCTAAGTCTACCTCTTTTACTAACACTGTAACCTGTAAATGCAATGATCCTTCTTTCTCAAAATTTATTGACAGAGACCATGGACACATTATCACGGGTAATCTCAATATTATTGATAATTATCAATTAAAAAAATTCATGAAATTTGGCACCAAATTTAGACTTCCAGTTAAAACTAGCATTCCACAAATCTTTCAACAGTTTTCTTATGACCTAGATTTATTTATTTATAAAATATCCATTACTCATAATAAACCTATTGCCTACTTCACTCAATGGAAAGTTTTAGTGTTACAAAAAATCAAAAATGCATTATTTATCAATTCTTCAAATCTGGTGTTATTTAAAAAAAAAATCTGTACTTCTTAACTCAATCAAATCACTACAGGATGACTTTGTGATCACTTATGTTGACAAATCACCTAATAATTATGCCATTATTTGTAAATCCTACTATCTCTCTATTTTAAACTCATCAATCAATAATAGTAACATCTTCAGTTTAACTAATAATAACCTTATTATTAATAACCGAAAAATACATAATTACTATAAACTACTTCAACTTCCCTTCAATAACTTTAATTATCCTTATATAGTTCTCATACCTAAGTTTCACAAATCTCCAATTAAATTTCGCACTGTCACTGTTGGGTGTAACACTTATAACAACAATGCTAATAAAGCTCTACTGGATATTCTAAAACAAATTTACAAATGTACTTGCAAAGTTGATAATTTACACTGTCTTAAAAATAGCTTTCAATTAATTCATTACATAAAATCGCTCGATTCAATAGACAATATTATGACTTTTGACTTTCAAGATCTTTTCAATAATATTGAGTTATCAGATCTTAGTAATATCATTTACAGTCTTTTTCAAGAATATAAAGCTCAAATTAATCTTCCTTACAATTTTAAAGCAGAAAAATTTAAAACTCTTCTTAACTTTGTTATCCATAATAATTATATCTTCCACAACAACGCTATCTATTTGCAACAATTAGGCATCCCACAAGGAGGTTGTAGCTCCAGTATTTTGGCAGATCTCTATCTTTATTATTATGAAAAGCAAATTTGCAATGATGGTGTTCGATTTTATCGTTACATCGATGATATTATTGTATTTTATCTCAACAAGAACTCACAAAATGGCTTTTCCTTCAATTATCCACCTAATTTAAAGCTAACTCAAAATACTCTGACTAATCAATCAATTAACTTTTTAGATCTAAAAATAATCATCGATGGTAATAAACTTTACACAGATATCTATGACAAACGGCAAGATTTTTGTTTTAATGTCAACTTATTTACACATTTTAATTCATGTCTGCATCTTTCGGTATTTAGAAACATCATCATTAACCATTTATTTCGAATTAATAATTTATGCTCTGCAAAGTTTAAAAACAAGAATATTAATAAACTGATCACAGCCACTGCTAAAATGGGTTTTCCTAAAAACTTTGTATTTTCTATTTTATATCCTTAACCATGTCTCTGTCAGTACAAAAAAAAAAAAAAAAAACTGTGTACACTCTTGTGTATATCAACAAAAAAATTATAAAATAATAAAAGACAATAAAAAAGGTGGCGGTTGGGTGGGCAGATGTTTGATTACGGAGGTGGGGTGGTGTTGTAAGGCTGGATGGTTGGGTGGGTTTGTGAAATTAAATTAAAAAAAAAAAAAAAAGTAGAAGGCTTGTTGCATTTGCTTTGTATTACTATGCAAACTTTCATTTTCCAATAAAATTTCAGATTTTTCCTTTTTGAGTTGTCAACTATATTTAATGTTCTAATTATACTGTTAAACACAATGTGATCAATCGGTGAATTTCATTGTGGCTTCGTGGCTTCATTGTTGTTCATCTGCTTTGAAATTTTGCATTTTTAAATCCATATGGTTCCTGTTCTGGTTGTGGCAGGCTGGGGGAGTGTTGCCGGCGTAAAACTAGTGTAACCCCACAGGCAAGTCACAAGTCTTGCCGCCTGCCTCCTTCTTTCTATCTTGTGTTTCTTGGGTTGTTTTTTCATTAATTTTGATAAGTTTATGGTTTTAAGTTAAGATTTGTTGTTTTACTTTATTGATTCGTTTGTTTTTGCAGACTGTTAATTAATAGATCTGGTTTCTTTACATTAATGTATTTCATCCACTGATGATTTTTTTTTTTTTTTTTATCTTATTGGTCATTGGTGTTTCAGTGATCTTGAATCTGTTGCTTGGCTTCTAATATGCTTAATAGATCATCTTTATTATATATATATATATATATTTAACATGTTATTGTTACACAAATACATCATAAAATTGTACAGGTTCTACATTAGCGTATCCTACAATTACGGATCATTTCATTCTTTTAAAGATACAGAGTAATCACAAACCTTATTGATTTTGCTCAATTCGTTGCTAGCATTCTAATTATTGTCTTAACCTAATATTCACTGAAAAACATCACAACAACTTTGCTCTTTACATATCCAGTGCTTGAGAACATTTCATCAAGAGATAAATTTTTAAATTGAAAAAAATTGGATTGTTTGTAAATCTTGCAAATCTTTTGAGCATAAATATAGGTTAAGGTCGATTGTCCACATGAGAGATCTACGAAATAATAAAATGACCTCAGTGTATGAGAGTGTGTGCATGGAGGGAGGATTAATGGGTCCTAGCACATATTTAATTAAGTTAAAAAAAAATAGTAAACTGTGAATGGCTAGAATGGTTGATAAGCATGAGCTAGGTTTGGGAGGAGAAACCAGTCAATCACATGGTTCCTGGACCAGAGAAAAAATTACTTTTTTTTTTCAATTTGTTTTCTCTTTATTCATATGTATGGTAGAGAAAGTATTGGTTTTGGTTAAATTTTTGAAATTCAGTTTTTGCTATATTTACACATTTTGAAGTCCCTTGAATTTTAAAATCACATTTTCAGCGATTGGTCTGTGTGGGTCTGTTAACCCTTTATAGCTCACTACCCTTTAAAGTTGGAATTTCAACAAGAGAAGTTGTAAGCTATCTACTTAGGTCTAAGGGAGTACGCAGGTATAGTTTTGTAAAGATAGTACTTACCGTTTTTAATCTGTGAGTGTTCCATCAGCGGGAACACTGTGCCACTAGAGCTCTGAAAAGTGCGTCTAAGCGAGCATCGCAGCAAAGCGCGTAAATGAGTAAAAGATTTTGCATATGAATTAAAAAACATTGTATTATACCTTAGCATGATTTTGGTATTTTTCATATACCTTATAATTTAGCATGACCCAGGGTTTACACACGGGAAGGCCTGCTACTCTACCCCCCCCCCCCCCCCCCCCAAAAAAAAAAAAAACTTTGTTATGTAATTTTTTTATGAAATAATTCGATATTTACAGTTAGTATACATATATATACAAGTCCTATGTGCCAAAATATTTACAATTAGTCTATTTTTTAGCTTTATGAAATTTTTGGAAGCACGTCACACCCTTTTGGTAAAAGCATAGAATGTATATTTCTCTTTTTTTTTTTTTTTTTTTATAAACAACCAATCTTCCCTCGCAGCATCTGATAGCTTGATGTCATTCCCTCCAAACAGAGGAAAACAGAAAATGTGAACACAGCTGTCTTCTCTCATCATTGCTTTCGGTTGCGTAATATGTGTGTTGTGTTTGTGTTAGGGATTAAGGCCGATTGACAACACTGGGGTCCTAGGCCTGAGGGGGAGTGCCTTCCGTGGAGGTCTTTCTAAAGGGTCCTAGCCCGTATTTACGCAAGTTTCGGAGGAAACCACGGAAAACTCCGAACGGCTAGGCCGACGAGCGCGACCGGGGATCGAACCCGGCACTTCACGTCTACCAGCTTTGAGCGCAGAACCGCTCGGCCGCTGGTGGGCTGCGTAATATGAAAAGCACTAGTGTCGCAGTGTTCCAGGAGATGGAACACCTTATTTTATTCAACAATTCCTCGTATGTTTCCTGTATAAAAAGTTAAAAATAATATAGAATAAATAATTTAGAGTACAACCAACGATATCACATAGAATTTTTTTTTCAAGCAATCTTTTTTGTATCACAAAAAAAAAAAAAAAAAAAAAATATATATATATATATATATATATATATATACAAAATTTTTTGTAAATACGAGGATTTAAAATAACATGTCTCAGTCAAATATCATGGATTGCCTTGTGTAGTGGTGTCATCTTTGGATGAAAAGGAAAGTTCAAAGTAAAAAATAAACCTATTTTTATGCATTTGCAATTGAATTTAACGGTTGGAGAAGCTAGCGAAGTTAGGTGTTCCATGTAGTGGAACACTGAACGGCAAAGGGTTAAAATGCATAAAGTACCATTAAATAATTTTATTTAAAATAAAAACTATTACCTTTGTGACTTTCTACAACAAAAAGTGACTAGTTTTCTTATTCCAACAAGAACAGGATCCCAATTTTCATAATGTGTTAAAAATGCAACAGCAAAGAATGACAGGAACATTGGCAGAGTTCCCAAGAAAAAAGGCAATGGATAATCTACCTAAAAAAAGTAAATAATAATAATAAATTAAACAAAGAAAACATAATAAAATTTATGTAAAATAAAATAGAAACTTTAAATTGCATTGATACCTTTTTCAAAAAAATATCAAACAGAATTGTAAGAGGAATGGTTAAGGAAACTGAAAGAGTAGCTATCAGTGATGAAGTAAGAAAGCAGCCCCTAGAAAAAAAATATATGTGTATATATCAATGCAATTTTTAATCATTTACTTCTATATTAAAACTAAATTGAATTGATGAAATAAATGATACGCAAAATAAATAAATAAGTTATATATATATACATATATGGTATTCCAGAAAATTCTGTGGGTTTAATTTTTTTTTTTTTTTTTTTTTTTATGATAAATAACATTAAAGCAGTACAGAGACATAATACACTTATACTGAATTTATATAAGCAATATTTTTTGTTCTATGACTTTTTGTTATAGTTTTGGTAGCTGGAAAATTCCTTTTCTTTTTTTTCTCATATAAAAATCAGCAGGTAAATACAGAAAATCTTAATATTATTCCATATTTGAATATAAATGGTTTTTACAAGTTTTCAAAATTTTAAAGCAATGATTGAATATTATTATTTTTAAATAAAACAAATTAATATGTTTATGAATTATAACAGTAAGAAATATTAAATAGTTATATACCTACCACAACCACAAAAGTTCAGAAAGAACAGTGCCAATCAAGCCATTGGATACTAGCAACAGCCATTGATGCTTTGAAGGCCACTGAAATTCTTCCATTTTGGTATAATGAAGAAAAATAAAACCAGGCCACATTAGCAGCATATTAAACAGCCCCACAAAACCTGAAAAGATAAAAATGCTGTTTTGAATGACCTAAACAGAAATTAAAACTACACAAATTATTGTGAGGAACATAATTAATGACGTCTTAATAGAAAAAAAAAAGTATCTTTTTAGTAAAAAGAAAAAATATATATATATATATTTTAA
Organism: Salticus scenicus; assembly: GCA_963930645.1. Classification (NCBI taxonomy): domain Eukaryota; kingdom Metazoa; phylum Arthropoda; class Arachnida; order Araneae; family Salticidae; genus Salticus; species Salticus scenicus. Next base: position 201,099,690 of record OZ005657.1, on the reverse strand, counting down.
CACCATTTTAATCATCAAAAATTTTACTTTGAAATTTATGTGTTGACAAAGAAGCAGTCAAGCAGTGACTATTAATGTACCAAAATAAAGTTTTTTTTTTTTTTTTTTTTTTCTCATTTGTTTCAATTTTATTCTCCAAAAAAAGACAAAAACTAGACTATTTCTTAGCTAATTACAGAAAAATACACTGAAATACTCTTGATAAATGATGATGAAGAAAAAAAAAACTTTGTAAGCAATCATAATAAATTGAAAAAACACACAATTGTTTTAGGTTGAAATAAATAAAGCACAACCTTTTATCAAATGAAAAAAATAGTCACATGTGCAACATGAAAGCAGCAACACACAAAACCTATGCTAGTGGAAAGATTATTTGGATTTTCATAAAGTGTTTTGTGTTTTTGAAAACTCCAAAAGGCTTGTTAATGATCTTTCTTCATTGCGTTTCATATCCGATGCCCAGAAATTACATAACTTTTTCTCTTTCGTGTAATTTATTTCTATTTGTAGTATTTTTCATTTTACATAATATTTTGACTTATTAGCAGTTATCTTTTATTTGTATTTTTTAAAAACTTTAATTTATTCAAATCATACTAATATTTTTAAAGATCTTTCATTTAGCATAGAATTTGACCATTGTTGCTAGTATAATGCACTTATAACCAACTTTATTTGTCTGATGAAGAGTTGTGCTTAATTATTTTAACCAACACATTGTGCTTTGCAATTTATAGCATAAGCTTGCTTATACTTCTTAAAATTCTCTTTCATAAATATTTATTCACTTTATTTTTTAATTAATTCTAATAACAATCATTGTATAAATTGCAAGGCAATATTAGTATAAATATTGTAAAAAGCACCTACTGCTATTATCACTTAATTTAATAAATAAATTTACAGCAGAATGTTTTGAAAGTTTCTTTTGCCCTTGCATGTTCCATAAATTACACTTTTTATTTGCCTCACTAAGCATGCACACATAAAGGGCAGTTATGGGGGGGCAATACCTTTAACCCAATCATGTTCTAGAAAGCCACAAAACACCTGGCAAGTCCAAAATACTATGAATTCTGATTCAATAAAGAACTTTTAACATGCTAAGATGTCAAACATATAATTTGGATCTTTCTTACGTCCACAAGAGTTAAAAGCATCGGGCAGTTAAGAGATGCCAGACATTGAGGACTTCTACAGAGACTTTTTTTTTTCCAATTCGGTTGGGATACCAGTTTCAATCTCAAAAGAAACCTACTTGTGCTTTTCTAGTGAATAATGTTAGTAGCTTCAAAGTTAGGATTCAGAGATTGTTGGTTGATTATACCCCAGGGAACAAAAAACAGTCACATTTTCCCTCTACAGCTCATTATGCATCAAGCTAAATTATCCTGTATGATCTATGAATTGCTGAAAATATCATCTTCTGTTCATTTTTAACAAGAATAAGCTAATATAAGTAATTCAAATTCAGAGGTCATAATTAAAAATAAACAATATATGCTCTTTCATAAAATAATTTGAAAATTCAATAAAAATTTTAAACACTCAAGTAATGTGAGTTTCTATAGCAAATGGGCAGCTTTTATTGTTGCCATTAAAATCACTGGCATAGATAGCTCTGACACATATAAAATCAACTACACAAACGATAAAAATAAATCAGGCGCCAATATAGGTATGACCAAAAGAAAAATTAATAAGCTAGTATATAAAAAACCACCAAAATGACATAATATTTGAAAAAAATAATACAGTCTTTAACCAAAGAAAACCAAAACCATAAAATTTTTTCAATAGCCCAATTAAATTTATGAATTATGCATTGTGCCATGAAACCATGGAGGTAATTATACATATAGCAGTCACAACCAGTATGACCCATCTTTGGCTTATGGCAGACTAGCTGTTACTCGTGACTTCATTCGCATGCAAATTTTGATGTGTATGTGGGGGACCTGACGGTTTGATCATAATATGTAATGTAAAGAAACCTTATCATTGTGGTGCTGTGCAAAACAGAGTCTGATATAATATACTCAAAAAAATTTGTAACTCATTGAAAGATCTAAGGGCAAATATAAAATTTATTTTTATTCTAATACTAATCTGTATACAATATTAAATGACTTATTATTTTCCGTCAGCACATGCAAGTTTTGGGCACTCGAAACACATGAAGAACCAACATACAATTGACCGTGTGAGAAGCATGGAGTACCTAAATGAATGCCTGTCACTTTTAAGGTTTGGCCCTGGGATTTGTTGATCGTCATTGTAAAAGCCAATTTCAATGGAAATCGCAACCTCTTAAAATTAAATGGCAAGTTATTGGGAATAATAGGTATGCGGGTAATCAAAATGCTGTCTCCTTTATCAGCTCCTGAAATAATGGTACATTTTATAATATTACTGCCCAAGCTCTGTGATATGAAGCTTAGTGCTGTTGCATAGTCTGGGCACATCAAGGTTACGCATCAGCAGAGCTGGAACACCAATTTTAAGCTCCAACATATGGGATGGTACTCCCATTAACTCCAGAGAGTTGAGAAATTCAACGGGGTAGGCAGTAATATCATCATTAGCCATCACAGTGTCTATGGATGTGTATAATTTTGAATTGCCAGCGGTTGTGTCTAAAATTCTTTTGTTTATACATATTTAAGTTTACAAAGGATTACAAATTCAATTAAAAACGTTTTAAATTACCTTATTAAAAATCCTTTAAAATTGGCCTATATATTTCGGCTTCATCCAAAGCCATCATCAGAGCCCGATGACATAAACAAAGAGCTTTGGCGGTGAGTCCTCCTTGGCAAAAAGGAGTGAACCGCCAAAGCTCTTTGTTTATGTCATCGGGCTCTGATGATGGCTTCGGATGAAGCCAAAATATATAGGCCAATTTTAAAGGATTTTTAATAAGGTAATTTAAAACGTTTTTAATGCTTTTGTTTATTTTACTGACCCACTCGTTCTTAGGTGATAGCACTGCCCTCTCACACAACCACTCTTCATTATTCATACTTGCCAACCAATTTTAATAAAAAAAGGGAAGATTTTTGTTAAAAAACCAGAAGATTTCATAAAAAAGGGAAGATTTTTTTTTTTTTCTTTGACGTGTTAAACAATACAGTTTTACAGTTTTAATATTTTGAAGCAAGCTATAAAAACGTTTTACTATGGATTGATTATACTAAAAATATAAAAGTTTTAAATGAAGTTATTCCTCTTCAATATATAAATATCTACAAAACAGAATCTGTAAGAAATTTATTTAATAATAGACAAAAAACTCAGTTAAGTTAAAGTATAACTAATTTTTTAAACAAATATAAAATATCATTTTTGTATATGTACATTAATCATACATATAAAAAAAAGTAGCAGTAGCTAATTATCAGTTTCAAACATGCATAAAACCAACTGAGTATCAATTTTCTTAAATTGATTTGGAAAAAAATTTCCTACCTGAAAAAATTATTCTTCATTTTTTTCCCCATGATTACATATTTGGTGTAAATATGACATACAAATATTTAATTTAATTGAGGAAAAATAAACAGATTCATTAAATTCAGCAATAAAGATATAAAAATAATTACATACGTGAGAAATATTGAGCACTTCCAATGCTTTATTCTTTCTAGAATTGATCATTGATCACAATCCGGGAAAGTTGGAGGGGGGGGGGGATACAAAAATAATTACAGAGTAAAGAAATATTAAACTCTTTCAACTCTACTTCTAGAAACTAATGAAAGAAGTTTAAAATTAATATCATTTATGATGCAGATGGATAAAGATTAGAAAATAAAAGACTTCTGCAGAACATATGATTGCTGATCACTAGTTGGAGATAAATAAAGGGGGTGGAGGGGCAAAAAATAATTACATCAGCAGGAAATATTTAACAATTATATTTCTTTACATGTTCTAGAATATCATAAAGCAAGTTTGAAATGAATACTGACATTTATGTTATGGATGGAGAAAGATTGAGAATCAGGAGTTTTCGTAGAACATTTGGGCTTTCTTTTTAAAACGAACGATATCCGCGACTTTTTTTAAAATGAAGATTTCATCATCTGTCCGGAAGACCGGAAGATACGTCAAAAAACCGGAAGTCTTCCGGAAAAACCGGAAAAGTTGGCAAGTATGATTATTTATATTAACCTCCAAATCAGAAAAGACTTGCATGATAAGTTCATCTTCTGCAGCTACTGGATGGGAAAATTCTTCTGAAAATTGAATTTTCCCATCTGCATCCGTTTCTAGACGACCCTCTCCAGTTTGCAGAAGCTTATTTGCAAAGACACCTGATTCTTGGTCATTGTACAGTTGGACACGCATGTTGCATGTAAGATAGATCTTTTCAACCCTATGTCACAGTGGCGATGCCTTGAGACAGGCGTTTATTTCATCCGCTGGTGTGCCCCTCTCAATAACTAGTAGTGTCTGTCTAAAATCACCAGCGAGCAAAACGACAATGCCGCCCATCAACTATGGTTGCCGCGGATGTCCTGCAGGCTGTGATTCAACGCCTCTAATGCATGTTAGGTACAAGTACTATATTTATAGAATATCATGGCATTTTTAGCCAAGTCAATATTTATATATCTTCCCAATTTAAATATAACTTTCTAAATGTAATATAAAATTAGTTCAACTTTAAATTATAATAAAGAAAGCTATCATTAAATAAAGTATAAAAGTAATTGAATTTCTTTACTCACTTAAATCTTTTTACAATTAAAGTACAACAACTTCTGTTTATTTAGTTTTTGTTTACCTTTTACTTTTGCAGCTTTCCCCTAGTACAGCTAAATCTGCAACTGACCCAACTCCGTTTTCCGCCATCAGGCATCGCATCGCACTTCCAGTGACTTATGACGCGTTTTCTGTCAATGTTGTGCGATCTTGACATGTGCCATTCTCTGATTGGATGAATTGGTGGGTGTTAGCTAGTCGTTCATTTTGCGATTAATATAAAAGCAGGGATTTAGCTGAGAAGTTGCTTATTTTGCTTCTTGTGTAGTTATTGTTTGTGAACCAGGTCGGCTGTCCGAACATCGCGGGAGATGTTATGTTTTGATAGTTTATTAATGTTTAAATGAATAAAATGTCGTTGAAGCTATTTTTACTTTTCAAAATAAGTTCAATATGAAGTTTGCTAGTCCTCTAGTTTTTCTCTGGCCAACTTGGTATGTTTTAGTTTTTTTTTTTTTTTTTTTTTATGACTTGAGCATGGTATAGTTTTTCAAATTTGAACTGATAATTGTTGAATAATTAATCTCTATTTAAATCCTGATATATTAAACTTATATATTTTCTTTGTTAAGTTTTTTTCCTTGTTAATGTTTGTTATTGTTATATATTTAATAAATGTTAAGTTTAAAATATAAATCCTTAGTCATTCTTGTTTCTTACACATGCACATATATTGGTTTTCTATTCACCATAGGCAAGTTTATTTATATAGCTTCCTCTAGTTTAGCACTCTGCTAGTTTAGAATATCGTTAGGCCATTAATTGACCCAACATTAGGGTTATGAGTCCAGGTTACTTTTGTTTCATTGAGAAAAACTTAGCTAAAAGTGCATTGTGTGTTTAGCTCAATTTTTTCTATATACCCGATTTTTAAGTCACCGGGGGAGGGGGGGGGGTTACTGAAGAATAAATTTTGTTTTATTTATAGTAGATATTAATGTTTTTTAAAGAAATATTTTGAGTTTATTTGAATTTTTTTTTTTTTTTTTTAAACATAAAATTAGAAAAATTTAATTTTTTTCTCTCTTAAAAATGGCATGTGTAACATATAATATTGAGAAATTAAATGCCAATAACTACAATAGTTAGTCATCGGATATTAAATATTTGTTAATTGATAGAGGTTTATGGAACATTATTGACAAAAAAATTGTTGTTCCTAAGGAAGTGACTGATAAAATAACTGAGGCAGATATTGCTAAAATTAAAGCCCAGTCAGACAATGCCTTATCTACCCTATATTTAAATGTCCAACCTGAATATAGAAAAACAGAAAATTGTGACAGCCCAATTGAGGCATGAGAAAAGATAAAGGCTAGTTATTGCCCAGATTCTAGGTACTTCAATATGAAAACTTTTTCAGATTTTCTAGATTGTAAAATTAAACCAAATGAAAGTATAGCTTTATATGCTGCTAGGTTACTTAGATTATCTAACCAGCTCAAGTCATTAAATCTAAATTTTGATGATGCAATATACCTTGTCTTCAACTACTTCGGTATTTACCGAGTAAGTTTGATAGTATTGTGCAGTCTATATTGCATTGGCCAGAGGACAAGTTCAGTTTCAATAAAATAGTAATGGAATTGTATGCAGAGGAGTCTAGGCTTTGCTTAAGAGACATGGACATATATTCTAGTAAATTTCAAGCAAACGTGACAGGTGCTGACTATTATAGCAAAGTTAATAGTCCAAAAATTGTTTGTGAAAGAAGATACAACAGATCTAGAAATAGGAGCCAAAATCAAGAAGGGAACCCCAAAGGACAGTTGTCTAATTGGAATAACCGTAATTCAAGTTTTCAGAACCAGCATTGCTGCCAGAATCGTTCCTCTTCCCGATCCAGTAGATGGAGAGATTTTTCCCAGTCAGAACAAAATTGGTAAGGTAGAAGGGACCACAGTCCAAATGCCAGGAGGAATCACAACAGACATGGACTTTTAAATAAGGTTGTAATTTTTCAAATCTTTCACTTGTAACTCAATCTTGTTTGTCTGAATCTAAGAGTGAGGGTTCTTGGATTTTCGATTCCAGTGCCTCACATCATTTCTGTTATGATAAAAATTTGTTTTTTTTTATTATAAACCTTTATCTAATGAGAAAACGTCTGTTGCTGTAAAAGATGTAAATGTCAATATCAAGGGAATGAGAAAAGTTAAACTTAGAATTGGTCAAAGAATTTTTACATTTGAAAATGTTATGTATTCTCCTAAATTACGTCGAAATCTGATCTCTGGTCCAGAACTAGATAAGAAAGGATGCCGGTTTATTGGTGGCAATGGTGGAATTGAAATATATAGAAATAATTATTTTCTGTTTAAAGCCTATTTAAAGAAAGGTGTTTATCATGTTTTTGCTAAGCCTGTTAATTCTAAACCTAAAAATGTAACTTTTGAATCCTCCATAGTGGAGAAAAGTAATATTAGTGCATGGCATAAAGGTTTGGGCACATTAGTCCAAGTATACTTGAACATACTTTTAAAGAAAAAAAGAGTTAGGGGTTTAGATAGCTTAAACACAAAGGACTTCAGTTGTGAAGCCAGTTAAAAAAAATTTAAGTCTGTTTCACATAAGCACTTGGGGCAAAACGTCCATTAGAAATGATATATGATGACTCGTGGGGTCCATGTAAAGTTGAAGGCAGACATGGAGAAAACTACTTTCTTTCTATTATAGATGATTTCTCATGCCATGTCAACCTTTACCCACTTAAAGTTAAGTCAGATGCAGTAGATGTCATTATATGGCATATTAATAATGTTGAAAAGTTTTTGGAAGTTAATGTCTAATTTTTTCGTTCTGACAACAGGGAAGAATTTGTAAATAGTCAGCTTCAGGAATTCTTTGGTATAGATCATGAACTGACAAATATATACACACACCAACAAAATGGAGTTGTCAAACGATTCAATCAGACAGTGACTGATGGAATGAGAACCATTCTTAGCAAAAGCAGAATGAGTAAATGTTTTTGGCCTGAGGCTGCCGTGTACTTTGCATACACATGGAATAGAATTTGTCCTAAGACCTTACTTAAAACCCCTTGTGAGTACTATACTGGAATCATGCCATCTGTTAGGCACCTAAAGCCTTTCGGAGTTACTGCGTATGTTGGTACACCAAGACAGAGAAGAAATAAATTAGACCCTAAAGCAACTAAAGGATATATGGTTGGATATGGATCCCAAACAAGAGGTTATAAAATTTGGTTGTTTGAAAGGGATAAAATAATAGAAACTCTTAATGTAAAGTTTAATGAGTCAGTTTTTTACAATCCAAATGGTAGCGACAGTGGAGCAGTGCTACAACCCGAAGATTTTTACATTGTTCCACCTTTTGATGCTGACCGCTATAATCCTGTCTTAAGTGACTAAAAGGATAGCGAAGTCTCCAGCGACAGAGGCGAAGAAGATGAAGAAACTTGTATTGAGGCTCAAGATATACAGGGTAGCTACTGGATTAGACATGCTTCTACTCGTCCCACAGGAAATAAAACTGACGTTTATTACTATCCTGAAAATAAATGGGACTGTTTAAGGTCGTTAAATGACGTAAAAGTTTATTGCCAGAAAAATGGCATTTATTTTAATCCTGAAGACTTTGACTTTAGTGGCAGAAATAAATATTTTGGGAAGGTTTCTAGTCCTAATCCATCAACCAGTTCCAGTCCTAATCCAACTTAACATTTTACAGCCAGAAAAGTAATTTGGCTAGACAACATAAGGGTTCCCAATACTTACAATCAAGCCATAAAGTCACCTGAGTGTAAATACTGGCAAGAGAGGCTATGAATAAAGAAATTGCAGTTATGAAGGAGCGTGAAGTGTGGCACTTAGAAAAATTACCTCCAAATTGCACGGCTGTAGGTAATAGGTGGGTCTTTACAATTAAAAGAGACGGAAAAGGCCAAATAGCTAAATTTAAAGCCAGGTTAGTAGCACAAGGCTTTAAACAGATTAAAGGAGAAACTTATGAAGAGACATTCAGCCCAGTAGTTAATTTTGCTGTAATTCATTTTTCTTTTCCGTATTGGTTTCTTATTTAGGCTGGACCCACATACAATGTGATGTGGCTAGTGCTTACCTTTATGCTCCACTCAGTGAAACAATTTATATGAATCAACCTCAGAACTTTATTGAAAAGGGTAAAGAAGAATATTTTTGTAAATTAGACAGGGCTTTATATGGCTTGCATCAATCTGGTCGAGAATGGTTGTACGAAATGCATAAAGTTCTTATTTGTATTGGTTTTAAAAAGTTTGAATCTTGTGTATATATTCTTAATAATGAAATTGTTTTATTACTATATGTGGATGACATCATAGTCTTTGGTTGGAACACTGAAATTACTAATAAAGCTTTAGACTTATTGTGTAAACATTTTGAACTAAAAATTCTAAGGAAAACTAAAAAGCTTTTAGGCGTAGAGTTCAATGAAACTGGTAATTGTCTTGAAATACATCAAATGCAATATATAGATGATATGCTTTAAAAAAATTAAATACCTTAAATTTAAAAGCAACGGATATATTTCGGCATGATATCGCAGCCCTCTTCAGCATTGCAAATGATGACTTCGTATTGCCGGTAACTCCAAGGTAAACAATCCTCCCCCGCTGATGCTCTAACTTCATTTCACTTCTTGATCTGTAGTATCTGTTGCCATTCTTCAGGGATTAAGTTGTGATCGCGGTCGTTAACAGAAGAAGAAGTGGTTAGGATTTCTATGGCTTCGCGCTTTAAAGCAAACTTATGATTGTTATAGTGGTTTATTTTTTCAGTGTTAATGGTGTTAAGATTAATGGGATTATTGTTATGGGTGGTAGAAAGCATGGTAGAAAATTTATTAAGTTTAAGATCGGAAATATGTTCTTTTTCGCGTTCTTTTATGGGTATCTTAGTCATACCTATGTAGCAAGCTTGTGTTTGGTCCTCAAAGTTAAAGTCTATTTTGTAGATGCCTGAAGTGTCTTTAAACGGTATAGGGTCTTTTTCATTCCTGAGATGTTGGAAAACGTTTTTGTTGGGTTTGATTGGGATATTTATATTATGTTTGGCAGATTCGTATTTGATTTTGTTGGTGGCCCAGTTACAGAAAGGAATAGCAGTAGTAAATTTAATTTTAGTTTTTTGAGCATCAGGAATTTTATTAAGAGTTTTTAGACGTTTTTTTATATAATTTTTTTACTAAATTTTTACTATATTTTTCCTTCCAACATCTCAGGAATGAAAAAGACCCTATACCGTTTAAAGACACTTCAGGCATCTACAAAACAGACTTTAACTTTGAGGACCAAACACAAGCTTGCTACATAGGTATCACTAAGAGACCCATAAAAGAACGCGAAAAAGAACATATTTCCGATCTTAAACTTAATAAATTTTCTACCGCGCTTTCTACCACCATAACAATAATCCCATTAATCTTAACACCATTAACACTCAAAAAATAGCCCACTATAACAATCATAAGTTTGCTTTAAAGTGCGAAGCCATAGAAATCCTAACCATTCCTTCTGTTAACGACCGCGAACACAGCTTAATCCCTGAAGAATGGCAACAGATACTAAAGATCAAGAAGTGAAATGAAGTTAGAGCATCAGCAGGGGAGGATTGTTTACCTTGGAGTTACCGGCAATACTAAGTCATCATTTGCAATGCTGAAGAGGGCTGTGATAGCACGCCGAAATATATCCGCTGCTTTTAAAAGGATAAATTTAAGGTATTTACATTTTTTAAAGTATAAACATTAATCCTTTCATATTATATCATATAGATGATATTTATTAAAGATTTAAAAATTTTAATATTCCCGTTTCATCACAGTGCCTTTGCACTGTTTTTTCTAAATCAAGTTGCTCGACCAAGGATTGTGAAGTCTGTGAAATGTCAAAGATTTCTTATCATTACTTATTGGGATGTTTATCTTTCTTATGTAACCAAACTCAACCAGACATTAGTTATGCAGTTAACATTTCTAGTCAATTCCAACAAAATCCAGACAGAATTCACTGGGAAGGTTTATTAAAGCTTCTTGGCTATGTTAAAAATACTCAATCTTATAAATTAAAATTTAATTGTAAAAAGTCCCAGTTGTTTGTTTATTCTGATGCTGGCTTTGCAGCCAACCGAGATGATCGTACCTCCTTGGGAGGACAACTAGTTTTGTTAGATAACTCTCCAGTTGATTATCGAACCTTTAAAGAGAAGTCAGTGTCTTTCTACAGAGGCAGAATTTATAGCCATGACAGAAGCATCTAAAAATCTTATATGGTTTGACCGGATAATCACTGAGTTTTGCGCATTTCACTATATTAATAATAGGCCTAAATCAATTTTATATATGGATAATCAGGCAGCTATTGATTTTGTTCATTCTCCTATAGAAAATCACAGGTCGAAACATATTGATATAAAATTATTTTTTGTTAGAGACCTTGTGAAAGATAATATTTTTGAATTAAAATTTGTAAAAAGTGAACATAATTTATCTGATATTTTTACTAAACCATTAACTAAGCAAGAATTGATAAGTTTTATAAGTACTCTATTTAATAAACAAGATTAAATTTAATTATGTATACTTACCATTTAAAACTTAACTTTTTGATATATAAATTTTTCTTAAACTGTACATTACTCATAAATATGAACATGTTTATTTGCTTATGTAACTAAAAGTTCCTAAGTTTTGTTTTGTTTTTTTATCGGTAAAAGTGGTGATATAGGGTTTGCCAGTCTTGTGTGAATTACTAAATATTTAAATTTTGGCGCATTGTTTTGGAATTTTTCTATGAAATAATTTTGCACATTGTTTAAAAAAAAAAAAAAAAAATCTTAGGCACATTGTTTTAAAATTTTCTTGCCTTGTATAATGTAACTTTGCATAAATAGTATATATTGTAATTTGTAATCAAATAATTCTACTGTGTAAACTTTCCTAGACTTTTCAATGTTTCTTTTAGGTGCACCAAATGGACATTTGCAATTGGACTTTTTTTTTTTTTCACATTATTTTGGACATTTCTCAAGCCCTTTTTGAAAAAATTTGTTTTCTTGCTAGTGTGGACTGCGTTGTATCGTAAAGGGCAAGCATCTGTGTAATGTTGGGTAAAAAAAAGGAAAAATTGTGACGATGTTATACATTTTTTAGCTTAAAAATGATCTAAAATACATTAATGTTTTTGTATTAACTATTATTAAAAAAATTTTTTTTATAATATTGTAATGAAATTTATCAATATGGGTTGTTAAGTTTGTTATTTGTTAGCCATGCTCAAGCATTTTTTTTTTTTTTTATTGGCCTTAAGTTTAAATTGTGGTATTTTTTTTTTTTTTTTTTTTTTTTTTTTCTTGGGGGGGGGGGGGGAATATTTGTGCTTGTTCTACTAAAAATGGCCATGGGAGGGGGGGGGGGGCTCTTGTTAGGTACAAGTACTATATTTATAGAATATCATGGCATTTTTAGCCAAGTCAATATTTTTATATCTTCCCAATTTAAATTAAATATAACTTTCTAAATATAATATAAAAATTAGTTTAACTTTACTTAATGATAGCTTTCTTTATTATAATTTAAAGTATAAAAGTAATTGAATTTCTTTACTCACTTAAATCTGTTTTCAATTAAAGTAAAACAACAACATCTGTTTATTTAGTTTTTGCTTACCTTTTACTTTTGCATCTTCCCCTAGTACAGCTAAATCTGCAACTGACCCAACTTCGTTTTGCACCATCAGGTGGCACATAGCACTTCATGTGACGTTATGACGTGTTTTCCGTCAACGTCGTGCGATCTCGACATGTGCCTTCTCTGATTGGATGAATTGGAGGGTGTTGGCTAGTCGTTCATTTTGCGATTAATATAAAAGCAGTGTTTTAGCTGGAGAAGTTGCTTCTTTTGCTTCTTGTGTAGTTATTGTTTGCCAGCCAGGTTGGCTGTCCGAACATCGTGGGAGATGTTATGTTTTGATAGTTTATTAATGTTTAAATGAATGAAATATCGTTGAAGCTATTTTTACTTTTCAAAATAAGTTCAATATGAAGTTTGCTAGTCCTCTAGTTTTTCTCTGGCCAACTTGGTATGTTTTAGTTTTTTTTTTTTTTTTTTTTTTTTTTTTTTATGACTTGAGCATGGTATAGTTTTTCAAATTTGAACTGATAATTGTTGAATAATTAATCTCTATTTAAATCCTGATATATTAAACTTATATATTTTCTTTGTTAAGTTTTTTTCCTTGTTAATGTTTGTTATTGTTATATATTTAATAAATGTTAAGTTTAAAATATAAATCCTTAGCCATTCTTGTTTCTTACACATGCACATATATTGGTTTTCTATTCTCCATAGACAAGTTTATTTATATAGCTTTCTCTAGTTTAGAATATTGTTGGGCCCTTAATGACCCAACAATGCATGCTTGTGCGACATTGTGCAGTTGTCCCATACTATCAACTTGCACTGCTGCAAAAGGACTTCCCATCCACTGTTTTTGGAGATGTTGCATGTTGGGGTATCTTCGCTTGCAAGATTAAGCAGCAATTTGAAAACGGAATGTGCAGTGTGACCACCGTTAAACAAAGTTGCAGCAATGCCCGAGGAAGCTACAGCCAGAGCTATATTGTGGTTTTTGCAGAGTTGAGCAAGCAGAAGATTCAGCCCGAATGTCTTACTTGTACTCCCTGGTGCATCAAGAAAGAATAATCCCTCCTTTCTACTATTTACTCGACACAAAATCGTTTCATAGACTTGGCGCTGCTCAGGAAGTAATTGTGGTACCATTTCATTGACCTGCGCTTCGAAAACTGAGTTATCGTAGTTTAGCTCCTTTACAACATCACTTGACAATTCCCATCTTCGCTGCAGTGTGAGTAGGCCGAAATCAGCAAGATATTTTTCAGATATGGAAATCATTTTATCTTCAATCAATACCAAAACTTCGTTATGATTAGATCATTGCGAGTGCCATCCAGCCTATACACAATATCTTCTGATAAAGCGTCCTTGTATTTATTCCACATCTGGAGCAGGTTTGATAGTTTGCAAGTGCTCACTAAAATCGCAAACAGGTCCCTAACTTGGGCTGCTGAGTGACAAAGGACAGCTTCTGCCATAGTTGCCTCCCAGTGGTTGTCATTTTCTAATAGCCCGTGAGCCTCACATGCCTCCCTGGACGTTACTCACTCTTGACCATCTGCGGTTTTAAGCATCTGAAAACATGTCAGGCCCTGCATCTCATTGAGCAACAATCACAAGCAAAAACATTCAAAGTTGCTGACGTGCACAGTATATATCCAACCCAATGCGTCTCCTTCCTTCACACCTGGCAAGTTTTCAACTGGTGTTCCCTGTATACGATGCTTCCATTCCTTCCTGAATTTCATGTATAGTACCATGTTACTTCAGAATAGAGCAGGGTTTTGGCAAAATTGTCATTTTCGCACAGTTGGAAGAATGCCGTTAGTGTTGTTTTCGGAGGTGTAGCCACTCTGTCTAGGAAATTCTGCTCAGTGACGTATACTCGCTCACCATTGGGCAAGTGAATTGCCAGTTGGGTGACAGTGGGGTGTCTCTTGCGCAGTGGTAAGTCCAAGATCCTCTATGCTGCTTCGTACTTTTTTGTGCCCTTTCCATCCTTCATGCAAGGAGACAATTGGTTTTGTATACCACAAAGTCCACAAATCATGTTTTTTACAATAATTTCATGTAACTTTTTATCCGTTCTTGGGTCAGAGATCTCGGCACTAATAATGCCGTCTATTTGGGTGGGACGTATTTTTCTTTAAGCCACAGCAACATATGTACGCAGGCCAATCCACGTTTTTGCCACTTAATCGAGTACAAAAAGCATTGAGCCTCTCTAAATATTTGGCCTTTAGTAAGTAGAGCGACTAATTTTTGGACCTTTATATTGAACACTCTAGCTATGAGATTGTGTCTGTCGTTTGCCATCTGGCCAGGCATGAGCACTTCAGTTATTTCTGTCCGGGCAGGGTTACACATGAATGTAATGAATAGGTCTGGTTGCCCGTAGTTGCAAACGTATGCAAACACATACTGTGTGTACTTGTGAAGGTATCTTAAGCTGTTTACAAAAGATGAGGGAAAAATTACCATTTTCCCTAAATTGTTGGGGTCGACATTACCATTGGTTCTTATGGAGTCCTGTAAATGTACGTAGCTCTCTGCTCACAGCCAGGTTTGATTAAGCGCTATGTATCTCAAGTGCTCACTTTCTATTTGTTGTCCTAAATTCTTTTCATATCATTTTTCAAAATTTAAAATACTTTTATTGCCTATTAATTATGAAGGAATTTAAACTTATAAGTTAAAATATAAACAATACAATATATTATCTTAATTTAATGTATAAAGATAATAAAATAACTTTATTTAAAGATATAACTTACCTTTATCTATTTTTAAACATTTTTCAAGCTATATATTTTTATCTAATCTATGAGAAATAAATTCGTAACTTTTGTTTACATTTTTAACATATCTCTCACAGCAGTTGATTTCCAATATGGCGGTATTTACTGTAGCGACCCACAGATAGCGGACGTGATTATCATTGTTTGTTGTCATGGTAACAGATTATGTACGATAGGTTTGCCGATCAAATTGTGTAAAGGAAAAACCTGTAGCCTTTTGAATGACTGTTTCAGAATCCTGCTGTAGATGTATATAAGGAGATACTAAATTATTTCTCTCTCTCTTATGTTTTCATCGTTAATTATGTTGCTTTAAGCATTAGACTTATTTTAAGTTATTTTTAGTTTACCTCAAAGTTTTTGAAGGCAATGTTTTATTTAAGTTTGTTTAAGTTGCAGTAATTGCTGAAGTTATTTTATGGCCAGCATCCTTATTGAGTTAGTTATTGCTGCGCAAAATAACTTTTTTCATCATAGTAACTGTTTTCTTGGATTAGTTTTCCTTCCTGGCATTATAAAGTTTAAAATTTATTAATTATTTTTCGTAATTGCATATGGCAAAATGATGTTATTATATAACTTTAAATATACAATAATAAAATAATAATAACTCAGCACGTTTCTTCCGAATTTTGTTTCATAACCTTTTTAATATAACCCAATTCTAAATTTTGTTTTCTTTTCTTTTTTTTTTTAAATAGCATGTTTTTGGCATGGATAGTGTGCTTGCCATGAAAGCTAATTAAGCATTATATGAAAGATTTTTTCTTACAGATAACCCTGAATGAAATTTTTAATTTTGACGTTGATATATACCGAAAATTTTTCGCCTAGGACTCACACTTAGAAACAGCCATTTTAAGCCAAGTAGTGCATCAAAAAATTTACATAAATTATAAAAAAAAAAAAAAATAAATAAATAAAAAATAAAATAAATAAATAGAAACAATAATTGCATAAATAATCTATTTTGGTCTAAAATTCAAACGAAAATTCAAATGGCGACAAAAATTCAAATATCGCCAAAGGCAGCTATAATACAGCTGTACCATGTTCAGGTCTACATATTTATTTGTTTTTCTATATACCAGTCACTATTAACTAACTATAAAATATTTAAAATGGAAAATATATATAATCACAAAAAATTAGTTGCCTCATGTGGTAGATGTAGCACGTATAGTATATTGCAATATTATATTTGGCATGAAATTGCTATCATTTTATGGTCCACCAGGCTAATCAAATAAAATTAAATGAAAGTAAGTAATATGTATAGTGTTGTTCATATGCAATTGGAATTCAAATATAAAAGACTTCTTCAATTTGTTCGATACCATCTGTTTCGAAACAGTCAAATTAATACCAAAATTGAAGCCCATGGATAAGGTATTATCGCAAGTAATAGGAATACGTACCCGAGAGTTTGTGGCTGAGGAAGATGCTTCCAAAGACAGCAGCGATCCAAAGTGATCTTTTGAGTAATTTCAATAGATTTTCTTTTTATTTTTTATTTATAAAGTGGTTTAAAAAAGTGATCATGTTATTAAGTTATTTAAATATAGTGACCATCGAAGCAGGTGAAGCCTGCTAGTTATAGTTAAATAATGTACTAAAAATTATCTACATTATTAAAGAAACTTTTATATCTCCGTTAATATAAGTGCAACTCTCAAACAAGTTGACATCTATAATTAGAACGCCCATAATCATATACTATAGCTGCAACTTATTTCAAGCATTACTTTTTACAGGGTAATTCAAAAGATTATATTTTTTTTATTAATTTATGACTAATCCCTTTTCAGCCTTTGAGGCAAAACTTTCGGTGAAATGCATGTGCTTTAACATGTTCTTTTTACCCTTAAAATTTTAAGAGAATCCATGAATTATTCGAAGCATTAGATATTCGGAAAAAAAAAATTCTATATAGCTTAGGTATTGTCATTCATCCTTAGATTTTGTGCACCAGTGTGTACTGATTATATGCATAAGTATCAGGGTAATTGTATTGTTATAAAAGTAAAATCTGATATGGAAATTTCAATACAGTTTTTGTTTTAAAATAATAGGAGGGGGCCCCAGACGAATTTATGGGGGGAGCCCCAGAATATGTTCCAACGGCCCTGTGTGGTAGTTCCGATCCTGTTGACATTGTGCTTGGAGGGAGGTGCCTGACAATTCCGATGGGGAGTCTATCACTGAACAACCTGATGCTAATGATCCTTGTTGTAAAGTTGTTTGGAGGAGAAACCCGGTTCCAAGGCTACATGGTAATAGGATGGATATATATTACCCTCATGACAAAACTACTAGGTTGAGATCTTTAAATGAAGTTAAGAGTTACTGTGAACGTAATAATACTGTTTTCAAACCTTCCTTGTTTGATTTCTCTGGTAGTAATAAGTTGAAGGGGTGGTTAATCCTGATAATCCTGTTTCTAACCATGTTAAAAAGGAAACCTGACTAGAGCTTTCAATACCTAGGACATATAACCAGGCTATTAAGTTGCCCCAAATTTCTGAATGGGTTAATGCCATGGATGAGGAAATTTCAAATATGAATCAGTGTAAAATGTGGCATTTAGTCCCTTTGCCTGAGGGGAAATCTCTATTATGTAATAGATGGGTATTTGCCATTAAAAAGGATGAGAGTGGGAATATCACTAGGTTTAAAGCCAGACTCGTCGCACAGAGGTACTACCAAATTTGGGGGATACCTACGACGAAACATTCTCTCCAGTGGTAAACTTTTCTGTTATTCGTTTTTTCTTTTTCCTTTTAGTTTCCTGTCTTAAATGGCAAAAAATTCAGTGTGACATTAAATGTGCATATATGTATGCTCCTCTTAAAGAAGAGATTTATATGTCCCAACCGCATGGTTATATTGTTCCTGGTAAAGAAAATCTAGTTTGCAAACTAGCGGTTGTTTGTGGTTTTTCGAACTGAATAAAGTTCTTTTAAGTTTAGGTTTTCATAAGTTTAACTGGTGTAATTGTTCATATTAATTTGAGGACTTTATAGTTTTATTAGTCTATGTCAATGACATAGTAATTTTTGGAAAAACTCGGGGTCAAATCGATTCAATAATTAAACATTTTGGGGGAAAATTTGATCTTAAAATTTTGGGTAAAACGAAGAAATTATTGGGTGTCAAATTCAGCTATGATAATGATACTGTTCAAATTTATCAGGCGTTATATATAGACAAAGTGTATAAAAGGTTTAATTCATTTAAGATACCTTATAATTCTTTACCTATCGTAAAAGGACTAAAATATTCAAAAAGGGATTGTCCAAGCAATCAGGCCAAAATGGAAGAAGTTGTGAGATTACCATATAGGAATATCTTGGGTTGCCTTTCATTCTTAGCCAGTAGACCAAGACCAGATATCGCATATGCAGTGAATATTTAGCAAGTGCCAAAATTCTCCGGGTTTGATGCATTGGAAAAGTTTGCTTAAGTTACTTGGTTATGCTTTGGGTACCAAGAATTTAAAATTAAATTTAAATTGTGAAAGTTCTAATTTAGTTGCTTTCTCTGATGCTGATTTTGCTATGAACTGAGATGACTTTATTTCAATGGCGGGACAGATATTTTTAGATAATAGCCCGATTTCATGGCAAACTTTTAAGGAAAATGGGGTAAGTCTTTCTACAATAGAAAGCGAATTTATCTCAATGTGTGAAAGAAGTTATGTCGTTCAATCGTATTTTAGAGGATTGAATCAAATTTAAATTGATCTCTGAAAAATACTCTTTACCCACCCTTTTTGCCAACAATCAGTCAGCTATTGAATTTACAAAATCACCGATAGAAAATAATAGATCAAAGCATATAAATGTAAAGTTATTTTTCATTCGTGGCTTTTTGAGGATAAATTTGAATTACAATATGTTAAATCTAAATCTAACTTGGCAGATCCCTTTACAAAGCCACTTACTAAAAGTGACTTGCTTAATTTTGTATAGTAAATTTTGTGAAATTATTTGTAAATTTATATAAAGTAAAATTGTAACTTGTATATATTTTTTTGGGATATTTTTCTCTTATTTAAAGTTTTTGAGGTGCTGAATATTTTTGGAGTTTTCTTCTGATCTTCATTGCTTTGTCATTGTCAAACGTTATGTGATTGTCATAACTGTTTGTAACTAATCATTTAATGCTTTTTTTAGTAATAGGGAGATGAAGAATTCTGTAAATATTTTTAATGCATCAATATATATCATTAATACGTATTTATTTTTTTATATTTGTAGTAGAATTATTGCATGTAAATATGGACTTTATTGTAAGCTGAAATGTGTTATGAAGAATTATGTATATTGATGGACTGCACCTGTATGGAATGATGAAGATAAATATAAGCTTGATATACTGCACCTATATATATATATATTTTTTTTAGGAATTTTTTTGATTTTGTTTCTTAAGTAGTAGTGATGGTTAATGTTTCAAAATGATATGATGGGGGGCATTGTTGTCCTAAAATCTTTTTCATATCATTTTTCAAAGTTTAAAATACTTTTATTGCCTATTAATTAAGAGGGAATTTATTTTTAAATGAATAGTGTTTCAGTGGCGCACCCAGAATTTCTGTCTGGAGGGGGCTGAAGAATAATTGGGTCCTACAGTATAGTAATAATATGTTTATGGCCATATACGCAGCAACAGCGGCTCGTGAACCGAAAATAGGTGAAGAGCTGAGAAATAACATTTAAGTAGTTTTAATGCATAATTTTAACTAAAAATACTCATTTTATTTGAATGTAAATTTATACTCTATAAATGAATACAGTGTAAAATATTAGGTGAAATGGCTCTTCACCTATTTTCGGTCCATGAGCCGCCGCTGGTACGCAGACATATGTATAGTAAAGAATCTGTTTTAAATGTTTCGTTTGAAATAAATAAACAAATGAATGAAACTGAATTTAAGTTTAATAGCACAATCGTGGAATTTATCTCCGTATATAACGTGCTAAGTTACAGTAGTTCGGGCAGTTGGGGTTGAAATTGAACTTGCGAACGTAAAGTTGTAGATTCAACTATGATCAAAAACTGTCTAAGATCAAAATCTTCTAGGTCCATCTACGATCAAAAGAATACGACAAGCTGGTGAACATAAAATTTACTCAAAATGAAATGCCCCCACCCAAATATTTCCATTGAAAATAAAATGTGATCAATTTTAATACCCTTTTGCAATGCTTTATTTGTATATGCAGTAACACTTAAGTAATTAAGAAATCTTAATAATTATAGCCAAATAAAAGCTACAGTTGTTATAAGTATGAATTAGAACAGAATTTCAGTGTAATTTTTTACATGACTATTTTTATTTAATTATCTGGAGTGTGGGGCGATGCTACTTCAAGTTTCGATTAACAGAAACAAGTCGGACGTGTAGTCTTCGTGGGGGTAAGCCAACACACCAAGCAGGGGGCAGAACCTCTTAATATCCTAAAACGTTAATTCTTAAGTATGATATATTACTTAGAATAGTTTGTTCAGTTAGTAAATAGTTCAAGCGTTACCTTTCTGAGTAATATCATTACAGGATATTGTATTCCAATAATAATAATACTATTATTATAATCTTCTTCCTCCTCATTCAGACTTTGCAAATGCCGGTTTTAAAGATTAATAAAAAATAAAATACTTTTTCGGTTCTTAATTTAGATATATTTATACTTAAAAACAACAACAACAACAAAAAATAATTCGCTGTTGATGATGATGATTAACGCCGCCAAAATTGTCCGGATTTTCAGCTTCGTACTGTATATATATATATATATATATATATATATATATATATATATATATATATATATATATATATATATATATATATATATATATACATATATATATATGAAATTTGAATTTTTATAACAGACAAAAATTGTATTTTCCAAGAACGGAACTTAGATCTCAGTGACATCAGAAGCAAAAATGAAAATTGTGCTTGGCTTGGACCCTACTGTATTTTCTACGTACTGTGATAAAAAAATAAATGACCCCCATCCTCCCAAGTATCTGTAAATTATCTCAACATATTGTTATCGGGATATTTTCCTATTTTGAACAGTAAACTACGCCTTTTGGCATTATTCTAAATCGGTATATTTTTAGAAAAATAATTTTACGCATTTGTGATCAAATCAATTAAACTTTATCTTTAGCAATTGATGCGAAATTTCACTAGCATGTATTTGTATTAGCAGCATTTAAAGGGTTTAACACGAATATGCAAAGTCCACTTTTAATGTAAAATTTAGTTTTAGAGGAACGACTAAGAGCAGGGCTAATTTTTATTTCATATCAAACGAGAATTTCCATTTGCCGATGTGAATGTGTTAATTTTGCCCAAGGACAAAACAAACTTTCACAAAGATGCTATAAATACTCATAATTTAAGATACAAAATTGCATGAGCTTCGTATCACATTTTCCTGAAAAATACATCCCTGCTTATTTCCACGTCTGATTGCTTCTTCTGTCTGACTTTTTAGATACTTACTCGATTTCGTGATAACAGTATATGCTTTAGGACCTTAGAAACCCATCTCTAAAAACTGCAAATTCTTTCAACTAAAAATCAAAGAACTAGTTCATTGTTTTTGTGTTTGACAGTAAGGATTTCAAAAATTCCTAATATTTAATCTATAATTTATAAACTATTTTTGCTTACAATATCTGTGTTTGAGTAATATTTTTTTTTTCATGCACATCTGAAATTTTTTACTATGTCAGCTGGTTCTGGAGGGGGCTTGAGCCCCCTAAGCCCCCTCCGTGGGTGCGCCACTGTAGTGTTTAGTGCTATGTAGAATTTAAAGTTAACTTACAAGTTAAAATATAAACAATACAATATATTATCTTAATTTAATGTGTAAAGATAATAAAATAACTTTATTCAAAGATATAACTTACCTTTATCTATTTTAAAATATTTTTGAAGCTATATATTTTCCTCTAATCTATGAGAAATAAATTCGTAACTTTTGTTTACATTTTTTAACATATCTCTCACAGCAGTTGATTTCCAATATGGCGGTATTTACTGTAGCGACCCACAGATAGCGGACATGATTATCATCGTTCATTGTCATGGTAACAGATTATGTACGATGGGTTTGCCTATCAAATCGTGTAAAGGAAACACCTGTAGCCTTTTGAATGGCTGTTTCAGAACTCTGCTGTAGATGTATATAAGGAGGTACTAAATTATTTCTCTCTCTCTTATGTTTTCATCGTTAATTATGTTGCTTTAAGCATTAGACTTATTTTAAGTTATTTTTAGTTTACCTCAAAGTTTGAAGGCAATGTTTTATTTAAGTTTGTTTAAGTTGCAGTAATTGCTGAAGTTATTTTATGGCCAGCATCCTTATTGAGTTATTACTGTGCAAAATAACTTTTTTTATCACAGTAACTGTTTTCTTGGATCAGTTTTCCTTCCTGGGATTATAAAGTTAAAAATTTATTAATCGTTTTTCGTAACCATCACTGGCAATTATATTTTTTTAAAGAAAAGTTTGTTGTGTTTTCAATATCTCTTGTTAAGTTTTATACTACTAAATAAACATTGTTATTGTTACTAAAACTCTGTTTTATTTAAAAAGCTGCTCACTGAATTTTATATTAAGATGAGCTAAATAAAGCTTATGCTGTATTCACAGCTCTGCTAAATTTTTATAAAAAATGTTACACAATAAGTTTAGTCTACATTACTATTTTGACATACATATCCACCAGAAATTGATTCAAAAGTTGCCTACACCGCAGTAGTAAATTAAAATCATTTCACCGGAACATCATATGGAATGCATAGAAGTCCATGCAGGATACCTTTTTGTTCGGTATTGGACAGCTAATAGCTGGATTAATTAATTGGATGTCAAAGTGATACCCCTCCTGTCATTTCTAAAATATGAGCGGGTACTCTAAAGCAGGGGTGGCCAACCTGCGGCCCACTGCGTAGTTTCTTGCAGCCAGCGAGTAAACTAACAATATTTAAAGTTTGACAGCTTTGATTAATGGATCAAAAATTAATAAATACATTCTGACTTTTCGAAGTGAAAATACTTTTCAACGATTATGGTAGTTAAAGAACTGTTGTAATGAAATATAACTAGATCCATTATTCATTCTTTTTCTTATAGTTTTAATATATAGTTATACATTTTTCACAATTCTATTGTTAATTTATGAATAAAATATTTTAAATTAATGTATTCTGCTCCAAATTTCTCCCTGCCCTTCCCTGAAAAATGTGTATACATACATGAATTATATACTTACAAACATATATGCACCTATGCATATGTACAGTCATAAAATAATAATAACTTCCTTCCCCGACTAATTTCGCTGCAAATTATCGCAAAAATCAACAGTTGATGCCTAACGATTGGTAATAACATTTAGTTTTTAATTCAATTGCTAAATATTTTGTTTAAGGTGTCATGTACATATTAAAACTTGCACAGATTTTTTTTTTCTCCAAATAGTAACACCACTTTTTGATTACCTATTCGAATTTCTGAGATCAAGGAAAAAGATATTCCTTATAACAAGTCTTCATAGAGCTACAAGCAAAAATTGATCAGCAATAAATCTATATATTTAAAAAAAATAAAATTAAGATATCACAGAGAAAAGTATTATATCTATTCAGATAATAATTGGAAAAGAAGTATAACAATTTTAAATGTAAACTAAAGTAAAGCTAATTAAGAATTGAAGTGTACGTCTAAATTTGAATAACTATTTTAAATCATGTGCAAGCAAAGTAATGCATGACACAAATGATAACAAGTGACAGCCCCGTAAGAGCAATAAAAATTGAACTATCACTATAATTCGAAGAATAATGATAGGAATTAACTGTAAATTTAGAAACCCATATTTTTGATGATGCCCATTCTATTCGTGCAAAAATTAATGTAGGTCATAAGTTGTAATTTTTTTAAATATGAAATATTAATAATTTTCATAATTCAAAAAATGTATTTTAATCAATAATATGCATGGAATATATTTAAGTTACTTCATTCTAAAGTATAAAAAAAAAAAAAAAAAAAAAAAAAAATGAAGTTTCAATATATTAATTTTTTGGAAAGGCATGAATTAATGTTTATTATATTCATTTAACATTAGCATCTCCATATTTTAAAGAATTATAACTCTGTGAAAAATTGAGAGAAACATATAAACTATACCATTTTCTGGGCTGATTTGATTCAAATAATCCAAAAAGGCTGTCAAAATAGGGGGTTGCCTTTGAAAAAAAAATGAAGTTGATGCCAGTTTTAATATGTAGACACCCCTTAAGCAAAATCTAACTAAAACATTTTGAACTAGGCCTTATTATTAATTGATCGGTACCAGCTGCATGTCTCTACACTAATTTATGGCAAAATTAGTCTTGAAAAGAGGAGGGGGTGGGTGGGGTGGGGTGGGGGGTTACTGTACATATGGTGAGTGCCAAAATAAATAAAATAGATTTCTAAGTGTTTTGGGTTGGACAGGCCTGCTCTAAAGCATCATAGAACCAGTGAGTGTCGGCGATTGCTCTCGTAGAACAATGTCTCTTGCTGTGGTCGGCTTGCTGCCTGCAATCAAGACTGCTATTTCATTGCTAGCTGGAGCATTATAGCGTCGCTCATGTTGTCTGCATGGCACTCTGTCGGGGTGGACTACTACCTTACAGCTTTCATCGGGCATGTTATTAAGTGCCATTTTAAATTCCCTGACTAAGGCGTTATTGTTGTGGAGTACTCGTATTTTATGGACCGTCTCTCTATCAACTCCAGTAATAAGCCTTGACCTTCACTCAATTTCAGCTTCCTCATCGCCCATGAAACAGATCTGTAAAAACTCTGACTGGATGTTTGAAGTAGGCAGTAGAGACCCAATTCTATGATACATTTGACCTTGAATGGTAAAAGTTCGTGAAAATCCTGGCATTGCGATCACTCTGTCAGCTCCAAAAGATGTCATATGAAAACATAAATTATATTTTCTAATATTATTCAGAAAACGTTGTGATTCTGCTGTCTCGTAAGAAAATAACTGTTTTAAAGGCTCCACCGGTTCCTCTGTTAAAGGAATGGAAACTTTTTCTCCAGAACAACATATTCCGGCATTTTCTTCTTTCCATTTAAGTGCCCTGCAAAATCTACACTCTTTACTTATCCTCTCCATTTTGATAAGCCTGTGACTGGCGTAGTCAAGAGTTGAATCATACTCACATGCAGCTTTATCAAATACAGACCACGTGTTTCTTGTAAACGTTTGCTGTCACTGTACCATCCGCTCAGCAATGGTTCACCGTGAATTTTCTGCCTCTTCAAGAGATTCATTAGCATGTTGCGAAGCCAAATTTTGTGTGTGCTGTTGCCGCCTCAGTTGTGATTGTTCCAGAGTTTCAGCAGCATGCTGGGATGCCAAATATTCAGCAGGCTATAGTCGCCTTTGTTGAGTTTGCTCCTGAGTTTAAGCAGCACGTTGAGTTTCCAAACATTCGGTGTGTTATATTCGCCTCATTTCTGAATGCTCCAGCATTTTCAGCTGATCTAGAAGTAGCCTGTCGCTCCGCTTGCTCAATTCTTCTAAGTTCCACTTAAGGAATCATCTCTTGACTTCTAGCTACTTTCATAGCCTGAGCTTTATTACTTCTCTTTGAAAGATTAGATTAGCGTTTTCCGGGCATTTAGAAAAACTACCAAATAATAATACAGTATAGGATCTGTTATCCAGAATATTCCGAAAACCAGAATGCAAAATCCCAACTTACCAAAAATTTTAATTATCGTAAAATTTAAGAATTAAAGTTATACAATAGCAGCAGTCAGAATTATAGTTTTACAACCTGCTTTCTTTAATGCTACGGTGTTATTCTGAAGAAATATGGTGAGCACAAAATTGTTCAAATAATTACTGAAAATTTTGCAAATTTAGGTTAGAAAATGAATTTTTATTGTATTTTTTAATAGAAAAACATTAATAACACATACTTCTTAAAGTGCCCAAAAGCAGATGAATTTTATCCTTGAACTCAGGTCGCATGAATGAAGTCGCAATTGTTAAAATTTTTTTAAATAGTTTTTATTAATTTCCATTGTTTTTAAAATTCATTTCATAAAATATTTAGCATTATGTGCTAAAAATATTTTACACATTTATGAACTATTAGTATCAGAGCAGAGACACACTATAAGCAAAAAAATATCATAGAAATTTTTTGCAAAATCCAAATGAAAGGATTTTACTCTCAGATCCAAAATTAAATTTTATATATGTTTATTTATTTTTCATTTATTATTACTATTATTATTTATAGTTTGAAATTCTAATTAAGAATATTTTTTTTTATTTTGTGGAAATAATTTATTAAATGAACAAATATATAGGTAAAGTGTTTACATATATATATTATTCATGTTTATCACTGCTATTTATGAAATTATTTTGTACCATTTTTATACATATAATAAAGTGTTCCAAATTACAGAAAAACCCCTTATCCAGAATATCCCAGGTCCCAAGCTTTCTGAATAACGGATCCTATACTGTAATAATAATAATTAAAATAAATTAAAAGTGATCTAAAAACAAAGTACTACTATGAAATAATAACAAATCAAAAGAATTAGAAGTACTAAAATCTAAAAAGTAAATTACAGTTCATAAAAATAAGTAATTAGTTCACTTTAAATGACAAAGTGAACTAAAAAGTTAAAAATGAGAATAGTAATTAACCAAAAAAATTGAATGTGTGATGCTTTCTACTTATATTTTTATAAATAACTATCAAATAACTATTCATTAAATCAAAATATTGAAATTGAGCCCCCCCCACATTTTTTACAATGAAATGATTTTTTTCATCTCCAGGCAAATTGTTGAATAATATTTTAGTTCTTAAATACTATAATCGCAAAATTACTCCTTCCAATTATTTATCTTGAGTCCCACTACGGTAGATTGGAAGTGGTGAGGCAGCACTCAGCAGTATTTTGAGAATTGATGAATGCATAAAAAATTAATTAAAAATTTATATTTTTCCAGTATAAATAGTAGCCTATGTCCTATTCCAGACTATTATCTATCTCTGTATCGAATTTCATGCAGATCCGTTTAGCCATTGTGGTGTGATTGAGTAACAAACCTACATCAATCAATCCAAACTTTCGCATTTATAGTATTAGTACAGATGGTGCGAGATACTGCAGAGAAGAAAAGAATCCAAAAATCTAAGGCAAACAGGCAATGCCTGAGGAAGCTTCAACAGTTGAAGGTGAAAATGTTTATAGATAAAATTAAAAGGCAACTTTATGAACTATTTTGGAATTTCATTGTTTTCTTTCAATTTTTTTTACTACCATCATCAAGGCCAATATTCTTTGCCTATACCACATTGTAACACTTCAAAATGCACCAGAATTGAAAGAAGGACAATACAGAACTTTGTAGTTTGCAAAGAGCAAATTTAGTTCTTAAAGTTGTTGTAGTTCTTAATTTCTAATAAGAACTACATTCAGAAATTAATTTTATATTCTGACACTAAAAATTCAGAAATTGCTGTAAAACATATTAATAAAAAAGATATTTAAATTGATAGATAGTTATGTAATGAAAAATGTATATTTGATAACTTTTATGTATAAATTACCAATCACAGTTAAATATTTAAATGAGCATTTAATTGTTCTTATAATATAATAAAATAGCTTTTTTTTTCTTTCATTTTGAGTCACAGCAGAACATACTATTGGGTGAGTACAAAAGTTCTACCTGTTTTTATTACCCATAAAGAAGAGCAAATGAACGCAAAATGAAGAGTACCTAGTATTGTGCATAATCCCCATTACTATCTATGACCTCTTGCCACCTTACTGGTAGGAGATGAACCCCACGGTGGTAAAATTCTGGCGGGTTCAAGTCAAAAAAGTCTTGGATGGCAGTTTTTACAGCATCAAGATAATCAAAGGTTTTCTGACTGAAGGAATTATTCAACGCACGAAATAGGTGACAGTCAGTTGGTGCCAAATTAGAAAAATAGGGAGGGTGGAGTAAAACCTCCCAACCAAAGCCCAGTAACTTTTGGCGAGTGATGAAAACAGCATGTGGACTGGCGTTATCGTGATGATGGATAACACAGCGACGATTGATGAGACCTGGCTGTTTTGTTACCAAATTTGAATGCAGCCAGTCTAACTGTAGACAGTAAGAGGCAGCATTGATGGTTTGGTTGAGTGGCAGGACTTCCCAGTGAATTATTCCTCGCACATCCCACCACACATTCAATAACACCCTCTTGGAATGAAGTTCAGCTTTTGAAGTCGATGCAGGCGGATCAGAAGTGCGACACACAGTCCTACGACATTTTATGTTGCAGTACATAACCCACTTCTCATCTCCTGTCACAATTCGTGTCAAGAATGGGTCATTTTTATACCGGGAAAGCAAGGAAACACAGGTGGCGATTCGGTCATCACGTTGATTAGCTGTCAGGTTATGTGGAACCCAACGATCTAACTTTCTCGTTAAACCTAACTTAACCAACTGTCTCTTGCCTGTTGTCTGGTGTACAATGAAGGTCTCTGCTAATTCTTGCATTGCTGGGTTCAGGTTGTTCATTATGGCTTGGTAATATCATCGTTTCCAACATGCAATGGCCATCCACTCCTAGCCTGATCTTGGCAGCTTCTATCTCATTCCCTAAATTTACAAAACCATCGACGACATGTGCTTTTGTCTACTGCATCCTCCCCATAAACTTGACAAACATTGCGACATGCTGTAACTGCTGTATTCTTTTTATCAAACGCATATAACAAACAATAACTTATATACTCCTCCTCGCTTTCCATGTTACACCCTCTGATATATTTTTTTAGATGATTAACTTTGTGACACACGATGCATTTATATATGAGACATCCACACATTTGATTGGCCAACGATTTGTCATTACAATGTCATGTGTGACATCAATTCCACTGCAAATTTTCTTATCCAAAAACAGGTAGAACTTTCATACTCACCCAATATCATAAAAATAAAAGAATTCTAAACTGCAATACTTAAGCATCTTTTAGTTTTTCATCCATTTAAAAATAATGAATAGAAAATCCACTTAATTTGACTTGTAGTATTTTCATAATACATAAGCAAGGATACATTTCAATGTAGAATTAACACTGTAAAAATAAAGTTGATACTACTACTAAGAAAAGATTTTTTTCAAGAAATTTACCAAAAAACATTGGAAAATCTATCAATTCTTCATTGTCTATCTTTCTTCTGAGTAAAACAATATATGCAGCATAAAAGAATGCACCCAAAATAGACCATACTGCTCCAGGAGGAAATTCATATTGAACATCTTTGTCAGTACGAGAAATGACTGTTACACCAACAACACTGAAAAGATAATTACAATTAAAACAAAACCTGTAAAGTAAAATAAATATTAATTATTACAGAATAAAGATTTATTTAGATAATCAAACAATGAATATTTTGAATAATAGTCTTTTATTTTCTAATATAATTCGGCAATTACAAACATTTGTAATTATACAAAGAAAAAAAACTTGTAACAGGAATTGGAGAATCAACCTTCTAATTGCAAGTGTGAGATATATCATTTCACTAAGCTGCTATTCTTTCCATAGGATACTCATAATTTTTAAACTTTGCACTTTTTCAAGAAATCAGAGGTTAATAAATATACTTAGACAGTCATAGGTTGGATAATTAGTGATGGAACAAAAAGTTGCATGTATTCATAATCTTTCAGCTATACAAATGCACAATTCATTAAAGATATTTCTAATTACAGTACCTTTCCATAACACTTTTGATTTTAGATGTTTTGTCATATATCTTGTTGTTCATAAATTCTTGTTGAACTATCCTGAAACTATGGATGTATAAAGCACATGTTATAACTCATACATTTCAGATTCATCAAAATCATAAAGGGGACTAGTAAAAAAAGTAAAAACAAAATGTTTGGGATCATCTTGTAAATAGTAGTGTTTAAAATGTGTTCTGGCTGTAGAATATGATTATGAGATTTCTTCTAATTATCTGTATTCATTTATATGAGACTGGCAATTATATTCATTGTGTTATCAGGAATGCCACTGAAAAATTTCAAGAAGAGGAAATCATGCATGAAGTAAAATTTCCAATATTTTTCATATCAAGAGACTCGGCAGAGTCTCAAGTGATGCAAGCGCAAAAACAAACGAACGCCACGACACTCAGCGGAAATGGAAAAACAAACGAAAACTACAACACTTTATATATACAGCAATTTTTAGATCAAAGAAACCGCTGAAAGCCGACACTTAATATCTCAGGAAATATGGGAGGTTATGTTCTGATATTTTGAAAATAGTCTTTCACCTTCTGTTTGATCCTACTCTGAAATCGCTACATTTCTGCATGCAATATATTTCGAGATATGAATTGGCTCATTTAAGTTGTAAATGGGCGGCATATGTGAGGAACAAATTTTTCTCGAATGTGGTTTAATTTATATATGATATTAATCGCTTTTATCTGATGTGCCTAACATCTCCCTTTTCCCTAGGAAAACTCTTATTTTTTTTTATAACTCAGTTTAAAAATCGAACTATTTTTACTCTGTGATGCAAAGATTTCTATTGCTAATTCTCAGAATTCTCAATAGGTGTAATTCGGTTTGGTCTTGTAGTTGGTTGGTAGGTTCAATCTGAATGCAGTCAATAAAAAATTTAGATTTTGTTTTTTAATGCAAGAAAGAAACTTTTTTGTTTCTTTTAAATATTTATTGTACATATACGAAATAAATTTCACTTAAATATATTTTATGTAACCCGGTTTGGAATGTTCGCGGACGTATACAGTCTTTGTTTCCATTTGAAATATTCAATCTCAGATAGGTAATTTGGCTCCATCTATCGGCAATTAGTGTCAAAAACACACTTACAAAATAAAATATTTTTCTTTCTTTAATATATATATTAAATGAGTTATTTATTTAGAAATTTGTATTTCATATAATATTTTTTATCAAAAATATTCATTCAATTCCATTGTTTTCAAGTTGATACGTTGTTAACTTTCAAAATTGGTTTTATTTTAAAAAGCGATTGCAACAACAAAAACCTTTTTCTTTACTTTCATAAAAATGATAGATAATATCATAATCATATGCAAATATTTGTAATTTTTTTAAAAAAACTAAGTGATAAATCACTTAAACTATGGATAGAAAAAATTCTGAATAATAATAATAATAATAATAATAATAATTAATTGATTAATTTACTCATTAAATTTCTATAATATAGTATGTAAATGAAATATTTTACAAAGATTGTAATAATTATAATATATCAAATCCAAAATTTCATGTTTTCTGTTATTATTATTATTATTTAATTTTATAAAATAATATTGTAATGAAATTAAAAAAAAAAAAAAAAAACCCTCTGTTACCAAACACTTAAATGCATTGGAAAAACTCTGAAAACAGAATTAAAATTAGTAAAATAAGTAATAAAATAAAATGAAGTAAAATACATCTTTATTTGACTTTAATTTAAACCCATAATATATTTTTAAAAATATTAATTAATTTTGTTTTTCGCATTGTGATACTTAATTTCGAAATAATACATTTCTGCAAAGCATACTGGTAAAATAATTAAGAATTATACAGTGTATTATTTTATAAATTACTTTGTTCATTAAATTTCCAGTAAAAAACTATACTACTTAAATATTTACCAGTATAAAAGTTTCACATTTTAAAGATTTTTCTATTTTTATTTATTTTTCTCTTTTAAATCAAATCTATACTTCAAAAATAATAATTATTTCTTTCTTAAATTTAACAGTAGGGAGCAGGCATGAATATAACAATAAAAGCTACTCTAGAAAAAAAGAAGAAAAAAAAATCCTCCTTCACTTGTACAGACTTATTTCTTACACATAATATTGATATAAAATGAAATTACCATGCATCTGCAACCTTTAAATTAAAAATTAATAATACATTTCAAATTTTGTATTATTTTGCAAATTTTGTTTATTGCCTTTATTCAGATATTGCAGTTTATTGTCTTCAGAACATCAGGTTTTCCCCCCCACAAAATGGGTATTTTTGAAATAGTGATTGCTGGTACCAAATGGTACCGCTAGGACTTCCCTGGTTAATCGATTTTAGAAAAGTGTGTTTCTGAAGTTCATACAAAATCTTGAAAAACAGTGTCGAATACGAATTATTCAATTTGTTTTTCTATATCCAGTAATTTTTGGAATTTCTAAAAACTGTAAAACACGTCTTCGACAATTTTACGGGATTTTATTTAGTTAAGAAAAAAGCAAATACGTATGGTGGGGGAAGGGGGTGGGGGTGGCACAAGGTGTCAGACATGGGCAAATTTTAATTTTGTAAATGTGAAAATTGGGGGAAGGGGGAAATCTGTTACTTTGATGGAAAGACCTTTTCAAAACAACATTTTAACAAAAAATGTTTTTCTCTATAATTATTAGTTAGAAAAATATGAAAGAAAATTTTTCGTTTAAAGTCTTCCCCCTGGGTCTCGAAAACACCTTGGAAATTCTAAAAACCTAAAAAAAAAGGGGGGGGGGGCTTAATCAGTTTGAAGGATCATTGTTTTGTTTGGAAATTTTGAAAAAAATTTGGAAATTTCGAAAACAGGGACCAGCGAAAAGCGCATCTTTGAAATTTTAAACAAATGCATTGCTTTTTTCAGTTTGTCGAAAATGTCTTCTATAAACATAAACAACTTCTTAAAAAAAAAAAAAAAAAAAAAAAAAAAAGAAGAAGAAATTGAAGCTGTATTACGATAGGGGGAACCTTGGAAAGCAAACAGTAAAATTTGGAGGGGAATTAGGGGGGTTAAGAGCTCATTCAAAGTTCTTACTACTTTATTCAATTTGCACGTTTCTTACAATTTTCAAAAATTTCGAGTCGTTTCCGATAGATTTGGGGAGGATGATGGGACTTTTAGAAAAAAAAAATTATAAGTTCCTTAAAAATGCCCCACCAGCGGCCGAGCGGTGGATGAGAGGTGCCGGATTCGATCCCATCCCGCACTCTTTGACTTAGCCGTTCCTTCCGTGTATTTATCCGAGACTCGCTTAAATACGGGCCTCGACCCCTTAGAAAGACCTCATGGAGGCCATTCTACCTATATGCCTAGGACCCTAGCGTAGTCAGTTGGCCTTAAAACCTACTACCAACCAACCTTAAAAAAGTATCGTTGAAGTGATTGCATCTAGAAGATTTCTCGAAGTGCTAAAAAATCCTTATTTAAAATTTTAATGTTAGATCTCTAAGTATACTTTTTGCCCCCACAACCCAATTTTAGAAAATGAGGCAGTCCAAAATCCCTTCACCACGTTTTAGAAAATTTTCAGGAATTCTAGCCAGGAAGAATGTGGGAACTATGTACAGTATATTTAACCAGATAGGAATAAAACTACATTCAACAAAACATTTTCTAAAAAACGTTTTCCCGATTAAAATTTCAAAGTGGTCTAACTGATTGCCCCCCTCCTATTTTCCCCATCTGAATTAATTTTAGACCAAACAAAATCTCCCTCAGATTGATTAAGCATCTTTTTTAGAATTATCAGAGTTTCCAAAGGAGGATCTGATCCCCACCCCCATGGTGTTAGGTATTTTGGAAAATTACTGTCAAATCCTTACAACATTTTACTTTAAACATCTCCAATTAAAAATATAACAAAATATTAATCTTTTGTTCATTCAATTGGACCATTTAAAAACTTGTGTTTAATTTTTTTTATCTAACCAAAATCTATGCGGTGAATGGAGCTCTTTAAAAACTTATTCATAACACTTTTTTACAAAAACTTTCGTACACAAATTATTTTTTGAACATTTATTTTAAATATTCTGTTGAACTATTTAAGAAACAGATGAACCGTTGAACCAAAGAAATTGAATATTAAATGAAATAAAATAAATCTCTCTCTCTCTGTCTTTTTTTTTTTTTTTCGTAGAAATTGTTTGTTATTTTTAAAATATACTATATTATGCCTTTGTAATGTTGCGTGTTTCCATCACACAACAAATATTCTTTCTTAAAGTTTTTTATTTATCACTTTTCATAAATTTTAAAAATTTCATTTAGTTTGTAATTTTGTTTAAGGTAAAATTTAATGTGGTATGAACTATGAAACTGCACTTTTTAGGGTTACAAACTCATTGCCATGCTCCTTTAATTTTACATTTTAATCATTAACCCCTAAAAAGTAATGATATCAATACAAAAAACCCTTAACGGGTTAAAAGTTTGTGACGCAGCACTGCACTTTATGGCTATAAGAATTAGAAATACGGGTCTTAAAAATAATGATATCAAATTTTCAGTGACGCTTTGCTATTAATTAAAAAATACAGAGATTTTTCTTATTATTTGAATTTGTTTTTTTCTTCTATTTATTTTTACAGTGTAAACGTTATTTTCAACATAAAATAATATATAACATTTACTTACCGATACCTTTTCATTCACATCTCTTATAATATCAAAATATGTGTTTTAAAAGAAATGATATGAAATTCCAGCAACGCAGTGTTGTTACACTAAATGATTTGTTTTTAAATTCCACTGCAATTATTTTGTTTTGCATATTAAAGTATATTTGCACATTGAAATATTGCTTTTAATTTTCAAATACACAGTCAAATACACAGTCAAACCACACAAAAAAAAAAAAAAAAAGTTTTTGTCTACAGCGAAAATAATTTAAAAAAAAAAAAAAAAAAAAAAAAAAACTATATTGTCCAGTGATACCTATAAAAATTAAGGATTTTTCCTCTCATATTGGTATATTATTAATTTAAATTAAGGTGTACTGATCCAAATTCATCATTTGAGATAAAAATGTTTCCCCCACTTGTGTAAAGTAGCTTTTGAATCATTTTTTATAATCATTTTCATTCAATTTTGTGTCCTCGAAAATGACCTCTTTTTCAAAATTGAATGTCTTCGATTTTCTTATTGCGTAATTTCTCCTCTTTTTCCTATACAAAATTCTGTTCACCTTAAATGTAAAAATTAGAGTAAGTTAATCATATTTTATGGCGAGTAACTTTTTTTTTCCAGCGAGTGTAATCTAAGTTGAAATTTTGGGCCCTGTGGTAATCAATAATATTAATATAACATAATTTTAAACAAAATAATTACACATATAAGGAAATACTTCTACCTCTTTATAAGTTCTAGAATAATAAAACAAGTTTATTATGAGCACTGACACTTATGTTATAGATGGAGAAAGATTGAGAAGTGCAGAGCTTTGTCAGGCTGTTTAATGGCCAATCGCTAGTTTTAAAGGAGGGAGGAAAATATAATATGCATTTTGATATTTAAGTTGTGGAAGAAGAAAGGTTGGAAATTGCATGACTTTGATGGCCTGATCGATCATTGATTGTTAGTTTGACAGGAGGGTGTGTTACAATATAGGTTCTGTGTAAAAACTGTTATTAATTATGAGTTTGAAAATGGTTGTTGTTCTACATGTTTTGTGGCTGTTAAATAAAGTTATAATTTAAACAGCTAGCAATGGATTCTAGGCTTAGTTAATTAATATTTAGAGCCTCAGTTAAACCTGTTTATGAAAAACAGTAAAAGCAGTAAAGTGAAAAAAAGTAAAGAACTGTTAGTAATTTGTTTGACATGTACTGATATTGAGCGAAGCCTATTCTAAATTTTTCAACTATGATCGAAACTGATGAAATTAATGCTGTAACACATTCATTTCAAGTTACGCCACGAGAACCATTTAAATTTTCTACTCCAGCTAACTGGTCAAAATGGATAACTCGTTTTGAACAATATAGAATTGCATCTGGTTTAATTAACAGTCGGATGGTAAGCAAATAAATTCACTGATTTACATCATGGGTGATAGATAAAGCTGAAGATATCTTTACTTCATTCCAGTTAAATACAGAAGAAGCAGAAGATTATCAAGTAGTCCTGAAAAAATTCAATGTCCATTTTGCAGTAAAAAAAAAATACTATTTTCAAGCGAGCACAGTTTAATAAGTGTATTCAACTCAAAGGAAAAAGAGTTACTGACAGCACTATATTGTGTAACTGAGAGTTGTGAATATGAAAATTTATATGATGAATTGATTAGGGTTAGAATCAGTGGCGTATGCAAGGGGGTAATGCCCTTGGCGTATGCCCTTGACAAAATGTATGATAAGAAAAATTAGGCTGTTCCTTACATTTTTTTCACATTTCAGGCGGAAAAAATGTATGGCAAGCGTAGAATATTTTTTTCTACGAAATGGTTTAAAATTATGACTAAGTTTTTTTTTCATTACTATGCGATAAACACTCCTGAAAATAACTAAACTACTTCATTTGCGCTGCGCGAAACATGTTTCCCCTGAAAACAATTCTCTGAAAGGATTTCACCTTTACGAGTTCATACACAAGGACAAGAGGGGTTGACTATATGGGGAAGGGGTGACCATTGAAGTAGTGACCTTGAAGGAGTGACCCAAACAATACCCCAACAGTAGATGACATTTTAAATGAACTAGCGAAAACTTCTCATCGATTAGACTTCGCTCTGTGAATAAGAAAATTCAATGAAATATTTTGCGTAACTATGTATTGAATTTTATGTTTTGTGTAGCAGTTTGTACAGGCTCTACGTTATTTGTCGCTAATTAAAGATTTTTTAGTTTGATCTTCTAATTGGTGAGTTTTACTATTTTTCATTTTCTTACTCTTATTTTCGGCAAGTAATTATGATATTTTAAAAGATTGTTAAACTTAATTAAAAATAAACTTAATTAAACTTAATTAAAAATTTGGAAGGATGAACCCCCCCTCCCCCCCCCTGGAAAAATCCTCGATACGCCACTGGTTAGAATTGTAGTTGGAGTAAGAGATAAAGCGAGCCTTAAGCAAGAAGTTACAATTAGATAGTAAACTAACATTAACAAAAGTTATAAAAAAGGTACATATCAGTGAATCCATTAAACAACAACAACTAAAACTTGGTGAAGCTGAAAGTGCTACTTTTTAAACATTATGGGCTCAAATGAAACTGTTCATTACCAGAATAATTTCCAAAATAAAAAGGAACATAAATTTAATGTGAAAAGCACAATGTCAAGAAATATTAAATTTTCACAGAAAGGTGAAAAGTGTAAATGGTGTGGAAAACAAAAACACGAGAAAATAATGTGTCCTGCTAGCAAAGCTCTAGATAAGTGATCACCAGTCGCCAATTGGTGATCATTACACTGAAAATGGCAACCATGTAACATTTTCCTTATTTAAAAAAAAATCAAAAACATGGATCCTACGATCTTTAGCTCGGCAGATCAAACAGCCGGAGGGGAGAAGAAAAGACCACAAGGACCACTAATGATGTAATCGGTGCACAGAGAGTCTCCCTTTGTAATTTCCCACATGTGTGCATGATAGCATGATTCTACGACTTTGAAGCACGTTTTTCTACTTCAATTGAGGCGGGCATTATTTGATATTGAAGATTTAAGCCATTTACTTGCTAAAGAAGTAAGAAATATACAAAAATGGATAATAATCGAAAAATCTTCTGTATTTTGCAATTTGCAATTTTTTTTTTTTTTTTTAGTTAATGTTTAAGCTTTGTAATGTTTAGTTAAAACAAAATTTACAGTTTGAAAAATTAAATTTATTTACATTTTTTTAAAGACAATTTTTTTGGAAATTAACACGTAAAATGTTGTTTGGATGCTGCATAAACAATATATGGAAAAAATATGGCACTCACAAATGTTACAGAAGAAATTAATTTGAAAAACCACATTGTTGAACAATTAAAACACTGCAACTATATATGAAATTTTATGAAATTTTCTGCAGTAGTTACTGAGATAGAGTCGCCACAAAATTTTGTCATACACACTGACAAACATTTTCTAAAAATTGTTAAATCGTGTTCTAAACCTCTTGAAACATGTAAATCCATTAAAAACCCTAGGCCAAAAATTTTTGCGAATCCAATACTTTCTTTAATTGAATATAGAAGAAAAATAAACTCATTTATGCAAAACCTGACAGGACAAGCGAGACTAATACCCCAGGCTTTCTTATTAGGTTTGGTTTCTGAATTAATCTTAAAACTTACTTTATTGCCTTTTTATAGTAATAGGATTAAGTGAAGAAACGCAAGGGGGGGGGCCTCAATATAGGAGAAACTCTAATTAGGGGGCCGCCCAAAGAGACTTTCACCCCGGGCCTCGAGAGTTGTAGGTCCATCATTGCAGTGGCGAATCTAGAACTCAACTTTTTTTTTGGGTGGGGGCTAAGAGTTTTCAAGATGTTATTCCAGATCAATGAAAAATTTACAATTGTAACAGTCAATTGTGAATGTCAGTGCTTTTGGAGGGAGGGGGGGCTTCAGCCCCTTAGCCCCCCTCCCTTAGATCTGCCACTGCACCATTGCCCAAGGTTTGTAGAAAGCATACCTATCCATACTAAACAGTAAGCCATATGAGAAGGCCTCTATGTGTTCACTAAAACATCGTCTAGGCTTAGTGACACCAGCAAGCGAGTCCTCACACTTCAGGTAACATAACCTAAAGCAGGAAATATTATCTAATTAGAAAACAACATATATATATATATATATATATATATATATATATATATATATATATATATATATATACATATATATTACATTCTTCTACATACATAAGAAGAGGAAAAAAGTATTGGATTTGGAAACTTTTAAACTTCCAGTTTTCAATCTATTTACATGTTTTTAGATGCAGTGAACACCATTAGACTACTTCTTTATGGATAGGTATATCTCGGCTGTATTAAAAAGAAGTATTTGAAATATGGTTGTTTCGAACATGAATCATATGCTGTACCACTGAATTAGGATGTCAGCCAGTTTTTGGTATATTGAACTTGAATGAGCTTAACATTACACTAAAGCTAGACAGAAAGCATAGTGATGATCTGGAATTCATTGCTAGTTTAGTGCTAAATCATGCCATCACAATTTAAAATGAGGCGATGTTTTCCCAACTTCAGTATACGCAGAGGTATTATATTTACAAAACAGGGAAGACAAGACAAATTTTACGTATACTAGA
This sequence comes from Salticus scenicus, assembly GCA_963930645.1. NCBI lineage: Eukaryota > Metazoa > Arthropoda > Arachnida > Araneae > Salticidae > Salticus > Salticus scenicus. The sequence continues at coordinate 201,060,303 of OZ005657.1, read as the reverse complement.
TACTATTAATCTACATGAAACTCTTTGGATGGCTTCAGTACTGATCACTTAATCCTTGAATTATGAGCTCGAAGCCTTATTAACCGGACTAAATTGAGTCCAGTTTTTAGAGATTTTTCTCCATTTGTCAGCAGTTTATAACATTACGGATTAAGGAAGTCTCTAACAGAGATTTGTGCATTTTACAGGACTAGTCCTATTATTTTTAGGCCCAAGGCGTTCTTTAGAATTATTATTATTAAATCTTTTCTTACCCTTTCTGATTTTAGGAACATTAATTCTGCTGTTTGCCACCATGCGGTGTTGTAACCAATCTTTTTTTATAGCGCATAACCATTTTACCGTTCCAAAATACGAAGTTTAAGGAAATAATGTATATATATTTTTTAAATTAAGGTTATTGGGAAGGGGGGGAGGAGAAGGATAAATTTTATGCACACATTTTTGGTGTACATTTGTGCGGGTGCGTGACTAACATCTGAGTGAAAGTTGGGCCTCTCCCAAAATGCTTTTCTGGATACGCCCCTGACAGCAGAATTATACATGAAAATTGCTGAAGAACATTGTAAAGTTGAGCTGTATGTTATATATGTTATATAAAAAACTATAAGTGCAAAATGTGGTGTGACCATAATTTATAAAAAACATACAGGGCTACCAATAATTAAAGGAAAACATTCTTCTTTTAAAAATGTAATTGATGGAAGTGTTTTACTGTATTTTACCATGCTTGAAAAAACTGCTCAGGAATGAAAATAAATTTCTTATACCCATACGGTAAATAAAGTATTATTTTAAGTTAAAATTACAGAGCTCATTTTTTGCATACTTTTGCTTCATTGTATAATTTTACTCATATTTCATTTAATTTTTTATTACAATATAATTTAATTATATTAATGCTCTAATCGTCACTTATTTAAAAAAAAAAAAAAAAAAAAAAAAGATTTTAATAAAAGCCAGTTTCTTTTTAAAATTTTAACCAGTCTTTTTAAAGTGGTTTAAACAAAAAAAAAAAAAAAAAATCAACCGGCTATTTTTGGCTTGTCCAAAATCTGGTAACCCTGGGTCAAATAGAGAAAAAATACATAGTGAATAGTAAAATGCAGAGCTGCCAACCTAATCCGGCAAATTGTTAGTAACGCCCCTTTTTCTGCACCACTTTATTTATAGAGTATTTTTTTTCTTAATTCATCTAAAATACATTTGAAGAGAATTACTCTAAAAATTAAGTGGTGTAGAAAAAGGGATGGTAGTGATAATTTGCTGGATTAGGTTGGCAGTTCTAAAAATGTTACAAAAGTTTAAAATACAAAATTTTAACATTCTATGGCTAATCTTCTTAAGTTACATAAGATACAACATACATTATGTGAATCAGGATCATAATATTTCCTTTACCTTGTATGAGGAATTAAGGAAATTCTCAGAAAAAAAAAATAGAATGTTTCAAATTCATAAAAAAAAAAAAAAAAAAAAAGCTGCTAAAGGGAGAAAAATTGAAAATGTCATTATTTTTCTGACACAGATTTTAAGAATACGCCCCGATGAGGAGGCCTGTGCCCCCCCCCCCCTCTCCCTCCTAGCTGGTGTCACCCCTGCTTAGATAATGTAGTATTATTACTTATGTAAGTTTTTTTTTTTTAGTTTCTTGGCAACATGTTTCTTACCAAAAATAAACATCTCTTCACACACCTTATACAGATCCTTCCAAGTAAAAATATACAAAAAAACCCAATGCTGATTTTTGGTTGTTAATATGTACCTAAAAATCTTTTGCAAAAACACTAATTAATTATTAAACTCTTTTCTATTAATGGAAAGAGGGATGTATTAAAAAAAAACTATGAAAGTGAACTTTTCTCTTGACATCAGAGGTTGTACAAGTCACATAAAAAAACTCTGAATAACTGAAGACCTGTAACTGGCATATCATGACAAGGTAATTATTTTTTAATCTAGAACATTAAAAACAGAGCTTATAATTCCAAATAAGAAAAGTCTTACCTAATAATAATAGCTAAAAGTTTTGACAAAGTAAAACGATCACTGCTATTAGCGGGAAATATAGACGCTAGTATTAAAGTGAATAGCCCAGATGAGCATGATAAAATATTCACAATGCCAGCTTCTGTATTAGCTAAAGCTTCTTGATAAGATACATTGCCAATAAACCACTGAAAGAAAAGATTAATTATTAAACAAGAAAAAATTAAACTTCAGCATTTATCAGTTTTATAGGTTCAAATGAAAAATTGAAAAAATATTAAACCTTCATGATTTTAGAATAAGCATGTTTTCTAAATACAGTCGTACCTTGCTATAGTGAATCTGGGATATAGCAACTCTTGGTTAAAATGAACTTTTTCGGTGGTTTCAACTGAACACCTATTTAACTAACGTTATTTTTAATGCTCATAGTGGAATAATGAGAAAGTAATAGTCTGCTTATAATGAACTGAAGAAGAACCTTTTGCAGATTTTTTTTTTCTTTTCATTCAAAGGTAAATTCATACATGCATCAAATTTCCAAAAGACAGCATTTTTTTTTACTTCTGTATCAAAATTTCACTTTTTCTTCCTCCTTACCTCTTTACACTCCCATGCCAGCTATCAGATAAACATAATTTCTCCTTTGCCACCTCATTGTTCAATTCACCCCTTGAATGCTAGTGGAACAGTCCTAGAGATATCAACATTCTCTCATTTCTATCTCGAGGCTATCTATCATATGACCACTTTGGTAAAAGAATTGGTAAAAATATCAAAATTATATATTGAATGTAGACAAATGGAAAACCAGTGGCCAGATATAGTCTGAGACTACGAAGAGAAAGATATTGTTAATGCTGATGAAGCTGGGATTTTTTACAAAATCACTCCAAATCAAACTGTGGTGAATTGAAATATTGAATGTAGAAAAGTAGAAAACCAAAGTGGGCCTAGATATAGTTCGAAACTATGAAGAGAAAGAAATTTTTATTGCTGATGAAGTTGGGTTATTTTACAAAATGACTCCAAATCAAACTTTAAAGGTAAAAATGCAGCAGCAGTAAGCATTCAAGAGTTAGAATAAGTATTTTTATGTGTGTAATAATGAAAGCTAAATATAATAGGCAACTCTCGACAGCCTAAATGTTTTAAAGACATTAAAATATTACCTGTAAATTACAAAAGTAATAAAAAATCCAGGATGACTGCTGATCTGTTTCAAAAGCTTCGCCAAAGGGACAGCAACATGATGAAAACAAATAGCAAGATCGCACTACTGATAGACAATTGCACAGCTTACCCCCATTTAGAAAATCTTAAATGCATAAAGCTTTTATTTTTGCCTCCCAATACAATGTCTATGCTGCAGCTGATGGATCAGGGCATTATTCATAGTCTTAAATCTCACTAGCAAAAACAGTTGCTTATTTATATTTTGGAAAGTTATGAAAAGAATAGCAAGTACAATATCTCTCTCTTGGAAGCAATCGTTTTGCTAGAAAACTCTTGGAGATAATTAACAGCTGCAAAAATTTGCATCTTCTTTTGACAAAGAATGCATTGGAGTAAAGAAGAAGCAGTTGATAAAGAAAAAAAAAAAAAAATTCTACCAATTGCCAGATGACTGGAACAGCATGGAGTAAATATTTTTACTAGAAATGAAACTGAACATTTCAAATCAAATGATAATGAAATGAATATTAAGATTATGGGATGTGTATCTCAGATATTCATTCCTATGGATGATGACATAATATCCAAAGCAAAACAAAAGAATGATGATGAAGAAGTAACTTCCTTATCCTTAGAAGAAGAAAGTGAAATATCAATACAATCAATCATTGAAGTGAAAGCAGCTACAAATATTCTGAATACCTTTTTATCTACAGAACATGTTTACAAAAAAAATTATGGACTCTTTCCTATTGGCAATAAGAAAACTGAGAAACTTTACTTAAAATCGAAATGTATTCAGTCAAAAATAACAAATTATTTCCATGGGATGTAAAAATAAGTGTAAGTACATAGTTCTAAAATTCTTCTCTTCTAATTTCGTGATTAATTGTCTGCTTAAATGTTTAATAATTTATTAGTCAATTGTGTATTATTGCAGTGAATGTTTCTAATAAAACCACCATTAAATTCTAAAAAGTATTCAAAGTTTGGTTACAATGAATCACTGGATATAGTGAACTTTTTTGAAGTCCGAAGATGGTTCACTATAATAGGGTTTGATTGTATTACGAACATAGTGAAATAACTTATAAATTTATTCATATGCCTTTTTTCCCTAGGAGGTTTACAAAATTAAAAATAATAATCAAATGTATAAGATATTTAGAAAATAACTTTCTGGCAATGACAGAATAATAATGTTCAATGCTTAGAATTACTTGGGTCATTCTCACATAATGGTAAATTTTGTGTCCTTGGCTAAAAAATGTTACTTGAGCCAGTCAGCTATGAAAGTTAAAAAAATTCTTAACAATTCTTTTCAAGCACTGTACTGTGCAGTAATTTGAATACCAAAAAAAAAAAAGTAAAATTTCAATATTTAAAAATTTTTTTAAAGTTGTAAATGTCATTACCAAGGCTCGTCCCAAACTCCAAACTTTATTATTTGAACCTTTATTTTAAAGAATTGAAAAATTTAAAAATAAAGCTAACAATTTTCTAGGTATATTTCATTTTTCTATTTTTGATATATTTGGACATAAAAGAAAAAAATTCTATTAATTATTCTTATTTAAAATTTGTCCCTATGGGTAACTGTCATTACCAGGGTGCGTAAGTTTTTATTCAGTACCTCACTACTAGATGGTGCTGTCATAATTATCAACCTGTCAAAAGAAAAATATTTCATTCCCTTATAAGCAGACAAGTTTTTTTTTTTTAAGTAAATACAAATTATTTCATTTTGCTGTTTTTGTCCTAAAATTATAGTCAGTGTATTTATTGTGTGTCATTACAAAGTCCATTATTACAGAAATACACAATTAATAAATTTAAATTTACTGAATGATTTATAAAGATCTTTGGGACTACATACAGAATAAATATTGCATTAGCTTTTAATTGTTATAATTTAGCCCTAGATAGGCTTAACATTAAAAATGTCATTACCAAGGTGTTCTGAAAACATGGTAAGGATGTCTAGGAACATGGTAAGGACAGTTTTAGACTTCTGTTTTTTTTCATTTCATAACTATTCCTTATCAGAAATCGCCAAAATTCCATTTTATGGGCTAATTTAGTCTATCATAAAGCTTTTTGTCTCATTTGTTCTTATAAAGTGAACCTTATAAGATTATTATTCTGTTTCTTATTAGTAAAAATGAAGATTAAAAATTTGCAAGGCCTTTTGAATTGATCCTTTAATGACGCGTTTCTTATTAAATTTTCTTACAATGACATTATATTGATATTCATAATATAGTTTTTTTCCAAATGTATTATTTTGAGTTATATTTATTCAAAAGGTATTTTTACATAAAAATAAAAAGGAGTTTCTTTCTTTCTTTTTTAATGCTTTACTGGAAAATAAATTTAAATTCTAATGTAATAAAATCAATTTAAAAATTTATCTTTTATTTGGATGCTTGGAGGGTTCATATTTATTTTCTTAATGTGCATGAATATAAAAACAATTTAAAATTTTATCGTTTAATTGGATGTTGCCCAAAAAATATGTCACTGAAACTAATTTCAAAATAGTGCAGAGCAAGATGCAATTGAGAGAGACAACCATACTTTAGAATGCAAAAACTATGAAGAAAAATTAAAAATCCATAGAAAATAGCATGGAATGAAAATGAAAAAACACAGTCACAAGTGTGCAAAAAAAAAAAAAAAAAAAACCAAAAAGGTGCAATAACAATACAAACATAAAGAGAAAATAAAAGTAACCGAAGCTGGGAAGGGTGGGCAAATGGGGCCTTGAGGCTATCGTCAAGGGTTAGCTACGTCTCGTCTGATATAAGATTCAGTGGGGGTGGGCAGAAATTACTGCACTTTAGATTTTAGAATGAAAAAAAACAAGGGGAAAAAAGTAAAAAAAAATCCATAGAAAATAGCATGGGATGAAAACAAAAAATACACAATCACGCGTGTAAAAAAAAAAGAAAAAAAAAAAAAATCTAACACGTATGAAAATAAGGGAAAAATAGACAAGCAAAAGTAACCAAAGCTGGGGAAGGGTGGGCAAATGGGGCTTCGTGCTGGGCAGTAAAGTGTAAATCACTTTATGTCGCCTGTTAAAACAGACAGCTATAGGATTCATATAGTGAAAATTATTCCGAAAATCTCACCACTATATATCATCTAGACATTTTAATTTTTCTGTAACAAATAAGAATGATAAATACAGCTGTCCATAAATAAATGTGTGATTATTTGGCCATTGGTCATTTCTGTGGTTCTGTTTGTCATTACCATGTTCACAAATGTCATTACCATGTTGCAGTGGAAAATTAAAAGAATAATTTAAGCTATAATTAAGGCAAACGATCTCTGCTGGTAATTTTTTTCTCTATAGCAGACATGGATAATTGCATTAATGTAAAAAAATCAGGAATTAAAACAAATTTTTTTTATTTTTTTCTGAAACCAATAGTTACCATTATCTGAGAATGACCCACTTATCAATTTAAGAAAGATATACAGGAAAATTTAAAAGTGGTTTAATTTTTTATCTATCAGAGATACACGAGCAATGCAAATTGCTAAAGTGTCTAGAAAATATATAAAAAGTTTACTATGTTAGTAAAAACCCTTCCTCAATAATTTACAATAAGTTAATTTTCTTTAAAACTTTTATATGATCCCTCTAGACACATTTGGTCAACTAAAAGTTTTTACTTTTAGTGCAGCATCATTATTAGAAAAAACACATACCTGTGAAGAAATTAAACGTAAAAAATATAAATAAATAAATAAATGAATGATATTTGAATCCTTTGCACTTAAGAAGTGACTTTCAGGCACCACTTTATTTGATATGATAATGTTTGATATGTTTAACAAACATCCTTCTTTGAAGTATAAAGTTACATAAAGTGGCGAAATAAAAAATTTTAAATGTTAAATTGCATGTGAAATTGTTTTACAATAATGGTAAGTAATTCACCAAATATGCAGAAAATGAGCTGCTAGTTCACCAGAGCGAAAGACTTTGAGTGCAAAGAGCTTCATCTAGAACACTATAAATAATAATTTTAAAAGATGGGGGAAGGGGTTGGTAAGTTAATAATGTTAAAAAAGTGTTATAGGATCTCAACTCAACAGAACTACATAGTTTTTCTGTTCTAAATGTGGTGCATGAGATAGAAAAACTAAACATTTTGAAATATTTTAATTGCATATTTTGTTATTAAAATGTATTATTAATTATAAAGTCAATGCAATGTCATTAATATGAAAATATGATTTTATATAAACTTAAATAGTTTGAATTTGCTTATTATTATTATTTTTTTTTTAACCTACAAATAAGAATTGTGAACTAAAATTCTCGGTAATCTTTCAGATAATAATAGTGTATCACTTTAAATATTTTATGACTATATTAAGGATATAAGTAAACAGTATCTGTTCCTACAAGAAGAAAAAATACTTGAATACAGATATAATACAAACAATTGAATGTGTATTTGTTAAGATGATGTTAAAACTTATATAAAGTGCAGTAATTATCTTGACTAAAATATTATTCAATCCAAAGCAAAGTAAAACATTTGAGAGTTCATTTTCTATATTCCACATTTATAGAAACTATGATTGTAATTTTAAAAAACTGTTTGAATATCTGAACTAAAATTTTGTGTTAAACAGTTCATTGAAAACACTATCGCTACTACTGCAAACTACTAGTAAAAAAGAGGTATGAATTCAGAAAAAGGTTATTGCAAATACTGGTTATTTTGCCTTTTTATCACTGCTGCAACAAAGAGGAAATATTAAATTATATTTGATTGTGTAAATGTTTATAATTCATGATTATTTTAAGAAAGAAATAACGTATTTTACTTAATTCCCAAATGGACCTTATGCACGAATGACAATGGCTGTGGGTATTTACCTATCTCAGCGATTGGCGTAGAAACTTTTATATATCCGCCATGACGTGTGGTGCATAAAGTCCATTGAAATAAGTGGTGAATTTGCAAACTAAGTGAATTCTTAGTATTTTATTTTGGAAAATATGTGTATATATATATGTAATACTGATTTAGAAATTATGTGGATTCATAAAGTGGATTCTAAAATGCCATGGATTTCTACGCACAACCCAGGATTTTTATCCATTCAAGGTTTGAACCCTGGTTCAGACACGGCTGTTCATAGTTGTTCAAAATCTACTTTAAGTCATAGGTCCTGGTCTAATAATGTGCAGAAAAAAAAAGAGAAAGATAATAGAGCAATCCCCCCCCCCTTCCCCGTCCACTGCTAAATTGAAACTTTTAATTAAATATTTTAGTAATTTCTAAAAGATATAAGAAAATAATTTTGCTTTGTATTAAAGTAACTTTAAGCTTGGTTCACACTAGATATGGCAATGTGCGGAAACTTTGGTCCTATTAAAATTTCCTTTGATTTGGGTATTTAGTTGATGCAAGCACAAGGAGCGTCAACGGGGATGTTTTCTGCTTCTGACAACTTTATCGTCACCTCTTGTGGTGATAACTGGCATGGAAAACTTGGATTTCTTTTGTAATATTTTTAAAGAAGCAATGAAAACAATGTCATTCATTGTAAACATGTCCAAATGTTCAAGGATCACTTTCCGATAACAGATAATTTAGGACCATTTTGCATTGCTGTACCAGGTGCAAGTGTGAAGCAAGCTTAAATGATTTTTTATAAACATGAGAAAGTAACAACATAAAACTGCAAATAAACAGAGTGCAGGATGAGCCTTTTCAGGCAGGTTTCTATCTAAAAGTAGTTTGACTGCACACACACTAAAAAAAAAAAAGGTCTAGGTGTCTAAGTTAAATTTATATTGACAAATCAAGTATTATAACAATTCTGACAATTTACGCCATCATCAATTTCAGTCTTTATAAAATCCACTGCAAGATGAAGGTCTCTCCTAGGCAATTCCAATCTGCCATTCTCATTCCTCCTTCATATTTTAAAATGACAATTTATGTAATAGATATTTAATGGAATTAAATTTTACAAGAGCAAAAAGTGTCAAGGCCAGAATTTAAATGTGGGACTTAATAACCCAAACAGTCTACCAACTGAGCAATCCCATCAAGAACTGACATAAAAAATTTGCTCATATGACAGTTGAAATTTTTTTTCTCCATATGTTTTGGGAATACAAGCCCAATCATATGAATACAATTATTTATTTATCTCCATAGTTGCTGGATGGCAATGAATAATTACAATAATAACTTTGACCATTTATACAGTTGATTTTTAATGGAATGGCCAAACTTTTACAATAATAAATAGAGACCAGGCCAGGATTAAAATTTTGGATTTCAACATTATCTCACTTTTTGCTCTTGTAAAAATCAATTTAGCCAGTCCATCAAAAATCTATTACATAAATGGTCGAATTATTATCCTAATTACTTATTGCAAACCAGAAACTACAGGGATAAAATAAATAATTTTATGCATAAGATTGGGTTTGTATTCCCAGACCAGATAACTAAAATGAAAATTTCACATGTTCATATGAGCAAATAGTATAGGTGAGTTAGTTATTAGCTGCCTTATCTCGAGAGACAGAGGGTTGGGACCTTAACACCAGCAACACAAAAATGGTGGGGGCCCAGCAGGCTATATACTTTCAATCAGGGGGAGCCCTGAGAGCTGTCCTCTGGATATGACTCTGTATTTTTATGGTTTGTTGAATCTATTATTTTAGAGTTTTATTTTCCTGACTTATCAGATTTTTTTTTACCAAATTTCCTGATATTTTCAGAAATACAGAATCCCCCGTTTTTCAAATCTTCCAAGTTGCAGGACAGTGAGTTGTGAAAATATTCTGGGAAATACAAAATTTAATATATTTCTTTAAAGAAATGGAAAAGAAAAAAATATGCAGAATAAAATAATAAAAATCTCACCATTATGCAAAAAAGTAAAGCTATTCTAGCTACTTCTTTCATAGGAAGTTTATTTGCAGCTTTCAAGGCATTTTCTTGAGCTCTGAGAGAAGCAGCATAAGAAAGACGAGCTAAAAGTGCATCATCAGCCTGTGATTCTATAATATATATATATATATCAAATGTAACTTTTGTGGTAAAATTTAAAAGACCTTAATATTTTCTTAATGTATAATTTTCCTTAATATTTTTAAAAATGTTGTATCAAATAATTATTTGTTGTTTAGGGTTGGCAACAAATAAAAGTTTTGTAGTTGAGCTAATACATACCCGACAAATGACGAACTTCAGTTACTTGATTAAAATGAACAGATCTCACACCTATAATAATAAAATATTTATAGAAAACTATAAAATCATGAAACAGGCAAGAAATAAAGTTAATTTTGTAAATTTAAGCATATATTGAATTTTTTACTTTCAACTTAAAAGAGAAGTAATTTTGATACAAATACTTGAATATTACAATGATCAGCGATTTGATAAAGGTTGCTCATAGTAAAAGATTCATCATTTTTAGCACAATAATTAAAAGTCAAGTATTAAAGAGTGACAATTTAATAAGATATTGAGATAACTCTACTTATAATAAAATAGCATGTCTGTTTACAAATAAAGTGAAACAATTCTGAGCCTAATCTTTCTTGAATAAATAATGGCCATTTATTAATATATATATATATATATATATATATATAATATGAGGGTTGTAAATTAAATAGTGGCAACTTAACCTTGAAACTCGCAGAAGGGCGGGCATGCGCAAATAGGATATGGGAGTGGTGAGGTGGCACTGTTGTCAATGTGTAGAGTGCAAAAAACAGTCGATCTGCTAAGAAGGGTAGTTGTTGTGTGGCGTTAAAGCGAGGAGTTTCGTTTCCATCGCTCTAAAGCATGTTTTCAAAAGGTGATCTGCGGTTGTGGCTTAAAATCGAAGTGGCCCATGGCAAAAATGCAACATAATGCTATCGAGGATTAGTGGAAGCCTGTGGCGCAAATGCTTTACCGTATAGGACAGTAGCACGATGGGTTCAAGCATTTCATTTGGGTCGGAATGAGACTGCGGAGTACTCATCTGTACTCCATGCAGTCAGGGCCGTCGCTAGGCATTAAGCAACTCAGGCAATGCCTGAGGGCGGCAGTTGTCTAAGGGCGGCACTCGAATCGTTAAAACGAAGTGCAAAAAATAAAAAAAAATAAGCAAGATTAAAAAAAAAAATTTTTTACAAATTATTTTGTAAAAAAGGCACCCCCCCCCCCACACACACACACCCCACCCCATCCTCATGAAAGAACCTAAATTGTTGAGAAAACTGCTGCTAGTAAAATTCGTCAATAAATCAAACAAGGTGTGTGAAAGTATGAGAAATGTGAAAGCACAAAGCTTTCCGCTTAGAATAAGACACTGTCTTTGCATGGGTCCGATGTCGGATGCCGGCCAGCCTAGTTTTTACAGGAAGATACATTTTGATAAAGCTCTAATTGGGAGATTACAGATGAGTACGTTTAGGACCCAGTCCTGTCGGTATGCAACAAAAAAGCTAATTACTGACCGGATATTGTTAATTTAAACAGAAACGAGGGATATATGTAGTAATTCGGAGTTCTTTATTTAAGATGTTATTCCAGATCAATGAAAAATTTGCAATTGTAATATTCAGTTGTGAAGGTCAGTGCCCCCCGCCCCCCCCCCCCCCTCCTTAGATCCGCCACTGCGGTTCTTTGATGCAGAACAGGGAGTCACTATTGAAATTGTCATGAAATCATTAAGAAGGTGGTGCCCTGGTTGGTACGCGGTGGGTTGACGTGTGTTCTCACTTTTGCAAGAATAATACTCCTCATAAAAATAGGTCCACCAGTGACAGAGCCATTTTTTTCCTCGAAGCTGGTATACGTGAGGCGCGAGTTTCGATACCCTGTCGCGCTCGTTGGCCTTCGGAGTTTTTCGTGGTTTTCTCCTAAACTAGCGTAACTATGGGGCGTAATATACCTTTTAGAAAGATCTCCACGGAAAACTCTCCTTTTCAGGCCTAGAGCCCTAGTGCAGACAATTGATCATAATGGCAAGCAGGGACCGATTTACTCACTTGGAGGCCCAGGGCACTCATGTTTAATGGGCCCCCCTCCCCATACTTTAATATTTACAATCTGATGTTATATTAATTATACAGAGAAAATATTTTTAAAGTAAATATTTTTTTATGTGCAGTATTATACACTAAGGGATTCAAAAAAAAAAAAAAAAGCTGCACTTGGATGTTTTTCTTTTCTTTTTCTGCAATCGACAAATTTAATTTTTAAAAACAAATTTTCGAACAGATTTTAAGTCTTCCACGTACACTTTAGGATTGATTCAAGTGTTAAAAACAAAACTCAGTTTTCAGGAAAATTATAATTTTATAAATTACTTCACTTTTCAGTATTACTTTTTCAGAGCTTAGTATAAATTTTAAAAGAAAATTTATATATTTGCAATAATGAAGGATTAAATGACTGCTGATTTATAAAACAGCACAGTAGTATCGATATCTATTGAAGAAAAATTGGCAAACATCGATCATCATAACAAAATTTTTTTTTTTTTTTTTTTTTTAAATGTATGATGCCATTTTTTGGGGCCCCTTCAATGTGAGGGTCCAGGGCACGTGCCCCGAATGCCCTGCCATAAATTAGGCACTGATGGCAAGACTACTACAACCTCACAAAAATATATAAACGTTAGTTAAATTCATTTCATGTCCTCCTGGCAAGAACGCTTCCACAAAGCGACTGTTTTCGTCAATGAACAAAATGTAGAGATGTGAAATAAATCTCCTTTATATACCTACTTTAAAAAGTTAGTAACTACTAAGACTAATTTAGGTTATACTTGTGAAATTTTTTATAAAATGTTGATAAAGAATGACTGATCGTGAAAACAAATCGTTTCATCTGCCGAATATTAGTTTTATTAGTTCCCCATCATACTATAGGTATGGGGAACTTAGGTAATCGTGAAAATTTTCGACCTCGTTTTTTTGACTTTTCTACACGTTTTCAGGTGTGAGGAATATGAAAATAACAAAATTTGTATGGTGTCTGTCTGTAGGGTGTCTGTTAGTGTGTTAGTCCGTTAGTTTGTTAGTCTGTGTACACGATATATCAAGAACAAATTGTCGCAGAGAGGTCAGATCAGTTTTAAAATATTACTTTCGACACTGGCAAGAACCCTATTCATTATCAACATTCGAATTTAAAAACATCGTAAGTTATTCGAAATTTACGATTTTCTTAACATGGGAGAATAGGACAAAAATTCACTTAAACGTGCATTAAATGGAAACTTTTTACTGTAAAAATGTCAGACCAGTTTTAAAATATCCGTTTTGATGCCGGAATGAACATCAGTAACTATAAATATGCTACTTTGAAAATTTCGCAAGTTATTGGAAATTTACGAATTTCTTAACATGGCAGTATAAGGCAAAATTTCACATAAACGTCAATTTTGAGAGATATTTTCATCGTAAAGATGTCAGACTACTTTTGAAATATTATTTAGAACACTGGCATGAATATTAATGACTATGAATTTTCCAATTTAAAGATTTCGTAAGTTATTGGAAATTTACGAATTTCTTAACATGGCAAAATAGAGCAAAATTTCACATAAACGTCAATCTTGAGGGATATTTTCTTCGTAAAGATGTCAAACCACTTTCGAAATATTATTTAGGATACTGGCATGAATATCATTGACTATGATTTTTCCAATTTAAAAAATTCGTAAGTTATTTGGAATTTACAATTTACTTAACATGTCAGAATAAGGCAAAATTGAGCATAAACTTCCATTTTGAGGATCATAAATACATTAGACAACTTCAAAATTACATATATGATATTTGTTTGAACATGATTGAATACAAATATTCTAATAGGAAATTTTCGTGAATTATTCGTAATTTACGATTTTATCAACATATCGAAATTGTAAATTTTTGATATAAATATGAATTTTGAGGATTATTGCATTGGAAACAGTAGCATGAAAACTAAACAACGGAATCGACCCTGATAAAATAAATTAATAGATTAGAATGAGATAAATATATCGAAGTGAACGGTGGATAACCTAGTAGGCGGGGATTTCATTCTGTCACTGTATCAAGCTTTGGTCATATTCATTTCTTTTAACATGATTATAATATGTCTTGCACTAGAAATTTATGAGAACATAAATTGATGGGGAACTGAGCAGAGTCCACCTATGCCAACTAGTTTTTTCATTTGCCAATTTTAATTTTTTCTTTTATGATTATGATTTTAATAATAATAATAATTAAAAAAAAAAAAATGTCTACCAACTTTTTTTAAGTAACTGCATGAAAGTACCATTTTATTTTATTTATTTATTTATTTTTTGTCTATAGCAAAAAGTAATAATAATAATAATAATCTAAACTATATTGTCCAGTGACATCTATAAAAATTAGGGATTTTTCTTCTCGTATCCATACATTATTAATTCAAATTAAGGTGTACTGATCCAAATTCATCATTTGAGGTAAAAATGTTTCAACAATTGTGTAAAATAGCTTTTGAATTAGTTTTTATATCATTTTCATTCAATTTTGTGACCTCTCTCCTCTAAAATGACCTCTTTTTCAAAATTGAATGTCTTCTATTGTCTTATAAAGTGAAAGACATTGTGTGATTTCTCCTCTTTTTCCAATGAAAAAAATCTGGTCACCTTATACGTAAAAAATAGAGTAAGTTAATCATATTTTGTGGCTAGTAACTGTTTTTTTCAGCGAGTGTAATCTAAGTTGAAATTTCGGGCCCTGGCCTAAACGCTTTGTAAATCCCCATAGCACGAACCCTATTTATTTTAGTGAATCTAGTACTTAAAGTTTTTTTTTTTTTTTTTTTTTTTTTACAGAGGCACAAATAAAAGAATTCTTTATCACTATGGCATGTGGACCACAATTTTTTTTAAGTGCGATAGCGCTCAAACGCCTTATTCGTC
Source organism: Salticus scenicus (assembly GCA_963930645.1). Classification (NCBI taxonomy): domain Eukaryota; kingdom Metazoa; phylum Arthropoda; class Arachnida; order Araneae; family Salticidae; genus Salticus; species Salticus scenicus. The sequence goes on along the minus strand of OZ005657.1, from coordinate 201,045,177 downwards.
TGAGCTGAAAATTTATACACATGTTATAAGTCATTACGCACGAACTGTATAAATTTTCGTGAATCTAGTAAAGACTTTTTATAGGGACATAAGGAAAAATTCCTTATCAATATGGTCTATGGGCCCATTTTTTTTTTTTTTTTTTAAGTGCGATAGTGTCTAAATGCCTTACCCGATTGAGCTGAAAATTTATACTCATACTATATGTCACAGTCACACGAACTGCATAGATTTTGGTGAGTTTAAACACTTATAGATTTTTACAGGAAAGGAACACAAAGAGGTATTCTTTATCATTATGAACTATGGGCTGAAATGGATATAAGTACAATAGCGTAAAATTAAACTATGGAAAAATATATTTATACACCCTATTATAATTTTAACTTTTGTTTATTTAAGAATTTATCTTGCTTTAATTTATTTATACAACTGTTAATTATTTAATGTTTGGAAAGTCGAGTGGAGTCACTCCAGATTTTTTATGCATTATCTAAAAAAAATAAAAAAATTTAATCTTAAAAAAAAAAAAAAAAAAAAAAAAAAAAGAATAGAAGGGAATTTCACATTAATTTAATTAAAAGTATACTTAAATTTATACAAATTGGATATTAGCCCACCAGCAGCAGAGCGAATCTGCGCTCAAAGTTGGTAGACGTGAGGTGCCGAGTTCAATCCCAGGTCACGCTCATCGACCTAGTTGTTCAGAGTTTTCTATGGTTTTCTCCGAAAATTGCATAAATACGGGCTAGGACCCCTTAGAAAGACCGACATGGAGGGCACTCCCCTTCAGGCCTACGACCCTAGTGCAGTCAATCGGCCTTAATCCCCACAACCTAACCCAAATTAGATTTAGTTTTAGGGATAAAATGAATTTGAAATTTTCAAATTCATTAAATTTTCAGTTATAATAAAAAAATTAACCTTAAAATTGAAGAATGTATACTATTTCAGCAATACATGTTTATATATACAAATGAAATTAGATAATGGTTTTATCTGCATAATAATATTATTTTATTCACAAAATTTCATTCTATTCCCAGTTCTAAAGAAAATTTTCAACAATCTATATACAACACTAAAAGATAAAAAGCATTAATATTTTAGAATTGGTGAAAAGAAAATCTAATTTATGAAAATACACAAATTGTTAGCAAATTTCAGAAAATGAAGACAAAAAAGTTTAAAACGAGGACAAATGTGGTCCTCATTAGAAATTTTCAAAACAGAGAAGGGTGTCTAAAAATAAGGACTTCTGGTCACCCTGCATTACATTTGACAAAGTATTTTCTATTTGTTTTACGAACCTGTGTAAAGTTTCGTGTGACTAAATTAATTTTAATTAAATCCACTTTTTATGCAATGTTTGATTAGTCAACTTAAAATTGCAGATTTTAAAAAAGTGACAACACGCGAAAATGAGAGGGAAATGCTGAAATTTTTAGAATAAAACTAAAAGAAGACCGTAATTTTTTTTCAACATTTTGTTTTGTTACGGTCTTACGTACACTTAATTTCGTTAAACCAAAGTCTTAGTGACTAAGAAGGGAAAATGGAGTTACCATTATAAAAACTTTGACTGACGGAAAATCTCAAGTTATAAAAATTCTTCTAAGCAAAATTTCAGCGTATGAAGGGGCGGCAGATTGAAGCTTGCCTGAGGGCGGCAGAGCACCTTGCGACGGCCCTGCATGCAGTAGGATGCTCGGTCGCTCACATCAGCAATCAACACCTTGCCACTGATCTACAACAGCTTCCCGACATTTGGCAAAAGGTTATAAGCTTTGCTGGTGATTACATAGAAGGAATGTAATGCAATTGTACTTTTAAGTTCATTAAAAATTTATTTATACCTATGTTGCCATTACTTAATTTACAGCCCTCGTAAACTGAATAAGTAAATATATATATATATATATATATATATATATATATATATATATGGTACAGATGTTAAACTTTTTGAACTGAACTCTCAGAATTGTTAATTTTGTAATACTGCATGCATCAAGCTATTAGTTTTGAATGTATTAGCATACAAAGTTTTATAACCCAAAAATTGATATAAAGATCAGCTACTTTTATTATAAAACAAGAATTATAATAATAAGCAAAATACAGTCTAATATTAAATAATGAATAATTTACTAATAATTATCAATTCTGAACTAATTAAAAACTATAATTTTTATACAGGGTGTCCAAGAATTATCTTTACAAATTTAAATAACTTCTAAAATAAAAAACACATTTACATTTTCTTTTCTGCAGTTATTAGTGCAACTAGTAAAGTTTTTTTACAGTTTAAGCTAGCCAGTTGCAAGAGAGCATGTGGACCCCACAGGAGAAAGTACAAAATGTGGCATGGTTCATAGAGAGCAAATTGGACACACAGGTTCAATGGAACTTCCAGACGAAATTTCATAGGGACCCACCATCCGTGCATGATACACCAGCTTCATGACCAAGGCTCTGTGTTGCATTAGAAAGGAGAAGAGCGACCCAGAACAAGTGATGAAAATGTTGAGCAGGTACGTCAAAATTCTTGTGCAATTAAAAAATTCAGTTCATTCAGCTGCAAGAAAACTGCAAATACCCAGGTCCCTGTGGCAGAAATTTATTATGCTTTCTGCGACAAGCTTCATGAACACCAAAATCTTTCTGCAGGAATAGTTTGTGAAGTTAACATTTACGAATTCAAAATAAATTATTTTTAAATAGTAAATAATATTCAGTATAACCAATGTACTTAAATTTTAACTAGGCACAAATGCATATATCTGCACTATTGCAAGAAAATACTCTTTTTTTTTTTAAAAAAAAAAAAGGTGAAAATAAATCTATTGATCTTAATTGCTTCAGATTTTTTGTTCACATTAATATACAATATTGTTTATAAAATATTCAATGAATTCAAACCATAAAATGCAGTAACACATCAAAAATAATCTGCAAATTTTTTTAAGGCATTTAAATCCTGAAATGCCCAAATTAAACAAATGTTACAAATACTTTTAAAATTTCATTACTTTTTTTTACATTAAATATATATATTTAAATACACAAATGCACTTATTTCATAAGGTGCAAACCAAACAACATAAAATATAATACAGAACTCAAAATTAAAAGAAAAATTAATATAGAATACTGAATATCATAATGAAATATAAATAATTTACAATATTTATAGTTTTTGAGATTATTAGAAATATGCACGATAACATTCTAATACACAAGATTCATTTTTTGTGTTATATACAAATAGCATAAAGATGTGTATTTGAAATCTAAAAAATGTGATTTGACATTAAAGAATTCAGAATGTATAATTATACCATCATTTAAATACATAAAGTAAAACAGAATACAAGATCTAAGTAACCCAATTATAGACAAAGCATAGTCGAAATATTTTCATAAAGATTGAGGCAAGTGAAATATTTAATTTTTAAGGAAATGTTGAAATCTGAAATGTAACAGATTTCATGGATAAAATCTATAATAGAAAATAATGATTACAGATGAATGAAATAAATAGAAATCAATTAAAAGTAATATTTGATATTGATATCTATACGAATAAGTAAATAAAAATAAATAAATAAAAGCATTAGCTGTTTAATTAGTATTTATTCAAACAACTACTATTAGATAAAATTCCTTTTGCTTACAAAAAAAAAAAAAAAAAAATCAACAAAACCTTTGGTTTGATTTTTATTCAAAATAACTATTTAATTTGCAATATTTCAATTAAAAAAATAAACATTTTTTTTTAACGACTTCACATGCTTAAACAACAAAATTTAAAGCTAAGAATTTTAATCACAATTAAAATAATTAATGATTAGTAAAGAAAAAAATTAGAAAAGTTACCAATTTTATAACTTAAGATACCCATTAATATTTATTTCTAAGATCTTTTCCTTCATATAAAATGCTAAATATCAATAAAGTATTTTTAAGATTAATTTCTTATTTTTCTATTTTTTGAAGCAAGGTTTGAAGCTTCATTTTTTATTTTGCGTATAACTGCAGACGTTACATATTTCCCCATAGTCTTATTTCTGTATATATTTGTGAGACGTATTGCATAGTTTGAACCAAACATTAAAATTAATGCAGCTTTAAAAAATTTACGTGTATTTACTACCACGCACGTATGCACGCTTCGCATACATTAAAGAAAAAAAAATCACTAGATACAACTAATTTGTCGTGCGTAAATCAGAAAATGTATGAAAATCGGTACAGCGGCAATCACGCACTTAACAAAAAAAAAAAAAAAAAGAAAAAGAAAAAAAATCACTGGATGCAGCTATTTTGTTATGCATGAATCTGAAAATGCCTGAAATATGAAATTCGGAAAATGGTCGCAAAGCCATATTCTTTCGAAAAAAAATCTTTTTGCAATACAATAAATACACACGAAACGAGCGGCAGGCGCGGCGCGAAAATGAAGTTCCGGTGTGAAGAGGTTACCAGTGAAAAGTGTCGATACACCGAATCATATCACCGCATTACGAATCGCTAATGCATGCCATATCAAAGCTAAACCCAAGTGAGTTACATCCGCTTTATCTCCTCTTCTTATTCAGGATTGAGGCGATCGTATCTGCAGAAACGAAAATTTGTTCTGAAGAACAGTTTATAAACCATTCTTTGAGTTTCTTTCTCTCTCTCTCTCTCTTTTTTTTTTTTAACACAATGGCAAAATTTATTTGACTTCAGCAAAATCTTTCTGCAAGAACATTTCTGTTTCTGCGACATTGTCGCCGTGTCGCCGTGTTTCTGCCACGGGGACCCAGGTCTACAGTCCACATACAGAACCGTTTGGTGCTTCACAAATGGTAGTGTGTGTATGCCTATAAGGTGCAGTTGCTACAGGCATTATTACCAACAGACAAAGCAAAATGTGTGGAGTTAGTCATAGAGATGTTACACCGTATCGATGAAGATGAAGGGTTTTTGAAACAGGTGTGCTTTAGTGATGAGGCAACATTTCATGGATCTGGCCACTTAAACCATCATAACGTATGAATTTGGGTTTAGAAACTCCACATAGAATTGCAGAGATTGAAAGAGATAGCCTAAAGATTAATGTCTGGTGTGGTCTGATGCACAACCGAATCACTGGGCCTTTTTTCTTCACTTAAAAAACAGTTAATGGTGGCATCTACCTGGACATGCTTCAACTCTTTGCTCTTCTTCAGTTGGAGGATTTGTAGCCCAATGTTAGGTTTCAGCAGGATGGTGCTCCACCACACTGGTTAAGGGCAGTATGTAATTACCTAGACGTTATCTTTCCCAACTAATGGATTGGACGGGGTGGCCCAATTTCATGGCCACCAAGGTCTCCAGACATCACAACCCATGACTTCTTTCTGTGGAGTTATTTGAAGGATGCTGTTTACCAGACACAGGTTACTGACATTGCTGACTTAAAATGTCACATTATAGATGTTTTTACCACTGTCACAGATGATATATTACAACATACATGGCAGGAAATTGAATACAGACTGGATGTGCTTAGGGCCACAAAAAGTGCACACGTGTAAGTACCCATGAACAGAAAAAAAAAAACTTGATGAGTTGCTTTTCTTAACTGCAGACAACAGAATGTGAATATCTTTTTTATTCCAGAAATTATTAAAGTTGTAAAGATAATTATTGGACACCCTGTATTATGGTACAATAATTTATCATTTGTAATATAAAAAATTTAGCAAAGCTATGCGACAGACAGTAAAACAGAACAATTTAGCATACGATAGAGCTATTTATTAAGCAAATTAAAAGTAAAGTCACACTAAACATGATTAAAAATCATTAAAAACTTTTTTTTGAGTATTAATGCTTATGGCCGCTAATGCAGTCATTATCAGAGGCATGAAATGAACTGGCATCTCTTGCTTCATTCCTTTCTCTTTTTTAGCATGGAGTGCTACTGATGCATCTTGTATCAATTTCTGAAAGCTTGAGGTAATTTTATATGCTCATTCTGCCAAAATCTTAACTGCTTCATGTTTTATGGTACAAAAATAATATTGTAACTGGCTAATTTAGAAATCTCTTTTAATAATAATATCTTTTTGATGATCTTTAGAGAAGGATATTATTTTTTTTTATTTTTAATGACATTGAAATGTTCTTTAATTTTAATTTTTGTCAAGTCAATATAGGAACCAGATTCACATTTTTATCTCATACAATTAATTTTATGAATACCAGCTGTTTACGAATTATCAATCTGGTCCTGATTTCTGATCCATTGGAAGATGTTTTTATTGAAGTTTATTGGTATATTTATTTTTATCTTGGTTACTTCTGATTTTAATTTATTGGTAGCACCATCAGTGACGGATTTAGGCTTAGCCTATGAGGCTAGGGTCTAGAGGTTCCAATGTTTTAGGGAGGCACCTAAGTTTTATAGGTGACTAAAATTTCAAAAGCAGTGATGATTAAAATTTAAAGGACCACCAAAATTTAAAAGAGAACTCCAATTTAAAAGGAGTGAGAAAAATTGACAATTAAGTTTTTCATTGATTATAAAAACATTTTGTAGACCTAATTTAACACATACAGATTTTTTTTATACCAGTTTCAAATATATGAATACATATATATTATACAGTGATTTGCAAAAGTTTAAGACCAGTAGCCAATTTTCAGTATTTTAACACATTGCATCATTTGTGCAGATTATTGCATCATCTCATGTGCTGATTGCATCAGACGCATTCTACTGCTATAAATAAAGGTGCCCGGCACGTTTATCGCCAGATGTTTATTGGATTTTGTTGTAGACAGTACTGTTGTGTAATTATTGTAATAGGTAAAAAACCTTCACTTACTGTTACAAAAAGGTCAGAAATATTGACCTTGAATAAAATTGGATTTTTTTTAATGTTAAATAAGTTCGAGGGTAAATGTAAGCAAGACAGCTGTGCATCAAGCTATTAGTAAATTTAAAATTTCGAGAAAATTTGTGTAGTAAAAATTTCCTGTAAATTAACACGGGCCACGGCTGTCGGCGAGATTAGGTATTGTCCCCTCTAAAAATATGAAGTTGCTTTCCTTAGCATAAGTTACTACTTTTATTTCTTAAAATTTATTTTGAAAGTTTAATGTTTTATCTCAATTATAATGTAATGTCTTTTAAACTTGCTGGCAAAGGGAAAAAAATCTTTTTCAATTGTTCTACTTTGTCTCAAACCAATACTCTTGTTGTCCTAAGAAAAGTACTTTTGTTTAGACTCATACGAGAACATATGTATGTATATAATTCTGCAAAGCCCATTAACTGATTTATAATTAAATCAGCCATAATTATATCTTTTGAACGATACTACTTGTAAGCCCTTCCTTTTATTGAAAGTAGGCTAAAAACGTAAGAGAAATTTCATGTCTGTGTATTAATATATAGATTCTCTAAAAAAAATTAGAATGCTCCAAAGATGTAAAAAAAAAAAAAAAAAAAAAAAAAGGAAAATAAGAAAACAAATTGCAACAAAAAAAACCCTTTTTTTTCTGGCAGATTTTAGGAATGTGTGCCATGAAGTGGGGGGAGTGGTACGTATTAACCGACGAGAGGGCCTGTGCCCTCGGTCCCCCAGATGGCAACACCCCAGAAATTATGTGGGCGACATTTTTAGATGAGGAATATGAAAGGGCTCCAAACATCGGGTCTTCCCCCACTCAATCAAATTTTCATGAAACGCCCCCGATTAAAACTATGAAAAATCACTCGAAAATTGTCAGTGAAATTTCAGTCTTGGATCGCTGCATATAACAATAAGATGTACTTCTAAATTTTTTAAATCTTTGCTCGTTTAGCACATTGTGAGTAATGCGTTTCTGCAATATTATAAAATATTAAGTTCATAAGTACTTCATATCACAAAAATGCAAATTGTAAAAATAAGAAAAAAGTTAAAATTTTCCAGTTTGCAAAATTATTTATCCATTAATAAATTATTTTTAACAGATTATAAGCTTATGTAAACCCATATACTCATAGTTCAAAGGAATTATATTGAACAAAGCAACTATAATTCTTTCCCTCCTTTTTTTTCAAGAAATTTATAATATTGTTTTAACTCTCCAAAAATTCCAGCTTCTGTTTTATTGGATGCTAAACTCTTCTAATCTTTTTTTAAATTACTAAAATAAAAAGAAATTATCTTGTATTTGTATATCTCAAGCACCAAAGTACTTTTTTTTTCTCAAATTTTTTAACTCATCAATTCACCAAGTGTGTGTTCCTAGAGCGAAGCGATATGTTTTGAGAGAATCTGGTATCTACTTAAAGATACAAAATGATCATAACTGCATTTTATTTGAGTCACCTGTTTCTTCCTTCCCCACTTGCTTCATCTAATTAAAAGCTGCAATTTATTTTTTCCACTCAGATGTGAATACTTTTTTGTGACACATAGGGTGTGCAGTGTTAGGGTTAAGGTCAATTGATTACATGAGGATCAAACTTGATATCTGATGTAAAGTTATACTTTTACTTAAAAAAAAGTAATTCTGCAGATATTATCCATACTTTAAAATTTTGAAATTTTTATCAGACTATTCATGGATGCAATGCAGGAAATTGGAGTATTTTCATCAACTTCTGACCAAAAAGAAAAAAAAAATGAGGTGTTTAAAGTTTGAAGTCTCAGTATATCTATCTGTCTGTGGCGTTGTAGTTTAAAAATAAATGGACAAATTTCAAATTTTTTTAGAATGCTAGTTTCATTGGGATGGTTCTTAGCTATGTTTGAAGAAAATCTAAGATTTTTTTTTTTTTTTTTTAATTAAATAAAATGTTATTTTTCAGGCAAAATTTGTTCTGATATTTTATATTGTAGTTCGTAAGCTTTCAGTTACACTTATTTACACAAATTATAGTTGGCGAGCTTTCAACAGTTCCTTGCAGACTGTAAGTCGCATTTATAAATCACATAGTTTATTGGACTGGAGTATAAAACTTTTCTTTTTTAATTAAAAATTTTAATCGGATTTTGACAAAAGCTAATAATTGGCTGTAAATAGTAATTACAAGTTCACAATCTAAAAATCTCAAAAATCTATTGAAAATTAGAGATTTTACACAGACTTTTTAAAATTAAAATGTTATTTATTCATTTATTTATATATATTTTTAGACCACTTTACACTGATATTTTAAAATTTACGATCTTCAAAATCATGTTAGATAATAAGTCACTTTTTTTTAAAGAGTTTATTTAAAAAAAAAAAGAAAAAAAAAACCTCTTTTTTTTTAAGTATAAATTTTTAACCAATTTTGGTAAAAATTAAAAGTTGGTTAAAAAGAATGATTATGAGTTTCACAGTCAAAAACTCGCTAAATTAAGTTGAAAAATAAAAATTTAAAAAGTAAAATATTTAATTAAATTCAAAGCCACACATTTTATAAATAAATAATATTTACTGTATATTTCTACATAAAAGACGACTTTCAGATAAGATCAGGTATAAATTTTTGTCAAAGTTTTACAATTTCAGCATATACCTGCCCTATGAGACAACACTAAACTACTGAATAATGATACTAAAAAAAAAAAAAAAAAATTCAAAGAAGAGAAAAAATTTCAAAGTGGCAAAAAATTTAAAGCAAGAGTTGGTTGGTGCAATCGTTTCATGACCAGAAAAGTTCGGTAATACATCAGAAAACAGTTATTGCACAGAAATTACTACATGATCTTAACTATAAAATCTCTAATTTTCACAAATTTCTTATTGGTATATAATTTTCCATTCTAACAATACAACTTTTAATTCCAACTTTCCAAAAGTTGAAGTTTGATAATAAAAACTAAATTTGTTAGATTTAATATTTCAGAGTGTATATACTAACACAGTAGAAACTATATTTAGTTCAACTGGTCAATGTAATTCAAACTGAAAACAATGTCATGCAGCAGCTCAATGAAGACAATTTAAATAACAAAAGTTTTATTAAATAAAATCTTAACAAGATAGATAAACATTTTTAATAGAGAAATAAACTGATTAACATATTAATTTTATGCATTACACATAGAGAAAATATGAAGAAACTACCATTTAAGCTTGAAGTAAAGTAATCATGAAAAACAATATAACATCATGATAAACTTGCCTAGCATACACAATAGATGCTGGCTTATTGCTTTCAAATGATGACATATTAACTTAAATGAAACATAAGATAATTAAAAACTTTTGAACATAGTATAGTAATGACAAAAATATAAAACAATAATAAAAGGAATAAAAATTTCCTACTATATTATCTTTGAAAAGGCTTGAAGATTAATCATTCACCAAGCACTATGCAACACCAATTACAATTTGCCTGGCTATGCCTTCCACATAATCCATTGCTATAACAGTAACCCACACAGATCACGTACTGCCGTACATTGGCTTAACACAGTGGCATGGCGAAGGGAGACAAAGGGGTATCTATGATGCCTTGGGTGCCACAAGCAAAGGAGTGTCAAATGGTCCCCAATTTTATTCTATATATATGAGGGGTGATCAGAAAAAAAGGTTACAAGCTGCAGCATTTGAAAACTACATATTGTGGAGAACTTTTGTTTCCCCAGAGTGGAGACAGATGGTGCTACTTGTCATACAGCTGGTGTCCGGGTAGGTAGTGAAAGTTCCCAGACTGTTCAGGACAATTGAAATGTCAAGACGCTTAGAAAAATTGGTCTCGTGTGGAAGTGCGAGCCGTGATTTAATTTTTATGGGCAAAGAATGTGTCCGCAAAACAACTGACGCAAACGGCCGGGCATGTTGAGTGAAGGTGTCATCCTCCTGCATGGCAATGCCAAGCCCCATACTGCTCTAGCAACGCAGAAATTGTTACGACGGTTCAGGTGGGAAATCTGGAATCACAACCATACAATCCATATTTGGCACCCAGTGACTATTTCCTGTTTCTGAGGTTGAAGGAGCACTTATCCTGCACACAGTTCTCTTCAAACAGTGCTGTGAAAACATCCGCCGAGACCTAGCTCAATGGACAGGGACCTGATTTCTACCAAGACGGGTTAAACAAGTTGGTTCTGTGTTCTGATAAATGCCTAAATAGACTTGGTGATTATGCCAAAAAGTGATAGGCACGTATGTCTCTTAATTCTCTTTTGCATTCTCTGTCTATTGTTAATAAATATTTCTTTATTCGACTTGTAACCTTTTTTTTTTATCATCCCTCGTATATTATATTATATTACTATACTAGCTGCCTTTAGCAATTAGCTGGTTCGCTATCCTTGAAAAGTCTCAATGCATTAAATTTCTGCTTGTTGATGTTCTCTTCCTCTTTTAAGATTTGAAACAGTTTGTTCAGTCACCCTGCAAATGACTTGATAGTGGCAAATTCCCCACTCAGCGGCAATTGAGTCACACTCATTTGCTCTCTCCCCTTGAACCAGCCTGTTCATGCACTGTAAAAATGACCTTTAAAAATTTTGATCATGAAAACTTCTGCTGGATAGTGCCTACGGCGCCCTAGTTTGCCCACTCCCTTAATAATTTTACACTTTCAGAAGTATGCAAGACCAATTGATTCGTCAGCCTCAAAAATCTAAAAATATGGATTTTCTAGGTATAGCTTTATTTTAAATTTTTTTTAATCTTTTGTCTCTCATCAGCTTCTATACATTTTACACTTTTGAAAGTATGCACAATCGATTCCTGATACCAAAATTTTTTTTTCAAGGCTTTATGCCTATTTTAATGTTTTAAAATATATATCAGCATTTTACACCTTCTACAGTATGCACAATCAATTCCTCACTCCCAATAAACCTATACAGCAAATTTTCATGGCCACAGCTCAATTTATAAATTTTTAATTATTTTACCCCCATCTACCCCCTAAAAATTTCATAGCTATAGTAATTTGTACACAAAACACATTTTTCAGTTTTTATCTAGGAATGATCTTCAAACCTTTATAAAGCATACATAGCATATAAAGCAGGTAGACTTTAAATTCTGGTAGGCAAAATTTTGATGTATTTAGATTTTAAATTACTTTTTTTTTTCCTCTCTCTATTTCACATTTTCTATGTATGCGACTTACCACAAAACATGATATATGCTATGCTCTAGCTTTAAGATTTATAAAATCTAGCATATATGTTTACAGTGCTGTTATCCAGGTTTTGAACTACTTTTATAAAGATATATTAAAATTTGTTCATTTTCTGGGGTTAAAAAGCTAGAAATGTGTCGAAAATTTTCAATGCACTTAGTTTGACAGTACATAACTCTTAAACTATCATATGAGGGTTGCCTTTTAAGTTTCTATAAAAAGTAGGAAGAAAAATAATTTTTTGGGAACAAACTGTTTTATTACTTTTCAAAATATTCGCCTTTAAGATTTATACATATTTCTATACATTCAAACTAATTCTTGAAATAGTTTTGCCACTCTGAAGTTGATATCTCAGAAATATGGTTTTGGAAGGCATTAACAACTTATTGAGGTGATGAAAATTGCTGCCCATGCACTTTTTGTTTGACATAAGGGAACAAGAAAAAGTCATTAGGCAACAAATCAGGAGAATATAGGCAATGAGACGTTAATTTGATATTTTTATCCTTCAAATAATCGATTGTTTCACGTGCTGTGTGGAAGCTGGCATTGTTGTGATGAAGAATGTGGTGATTTTTGTTTTTTTCCTGATTTCGTTGATGACTTTTGGCAAACAAATTTCTGTATACCATTTAGCATTAATAGTTTTTTGATCCTCTAAAAGAATGGTTGTGATATGTTCTGTAAGGCCGTAGAAACAAGCAATCATTTTCTTGGAAGTGCTTCATGAACGAACAACTTTCGTAGGATTCGGATCATCCAGAAACACCCAAACAGTGGATTGTTGTTTAGTTTACGGCTCATATGAATATGTCCAAGTTTCGTCACCTGTTACGATGTTTTATACAGATTTTGCTGTTCTCAATTTGAATTTTTTTAGCATTTTCTTGCACCAATTTACACGAGGCTCTTTTTGAGCTTCTGTCAAATTGTGCGAAATCCATCTGGAACAAATTTTTTTAACAGCTAAATGTTCATGCAAAATGGAATGTATTGCAGTCTGTGATATGCTAAGGGATGCTTCTATCTCATGATACGTGACATGCCGATCTTCTTCAATCATCTTGTGCACAGCATCGATTTTGTTTGAAATCACTACTGATTTTGGTCGTGCTTCACGAGACTCATCACTGACGGACGCATGACCATGCCGAAATTCTGCGAACCAATTCTAAACAGTCTTTTCTGATGGTGCTTCATTACCAAAAGTTTCACAAAGTGATACTACGCATTCTTGTCGAGTGAGACCTTTCTTAAAATCATAAAAAATCATCCAACAGAAACCTTCACGAGTTACTTCCATTTTTTCATTCACTTGCTTCTTTTAAACACTCCCTGTAAACAAAATACGCAGACGATTTTTAAGATGCCACTGATTCCAAGATAAAAAAAGTGAATTTCACAAATATCTTGAAGACAAATTTCAGTAGCGCCTTCTATTGGTCATTTGTAAAAACATAAAAGGCAACCCTCGTATACAAACTTATAATAGTAGTTCAAATCCTAAAACATACTTTTCTGAGTAAAATTCTTCTTAATTTTTTTTTTTTTAATATTAATTATTTTTTATATTTTACGTCTTGCATAACTGTCAATTTTTTGACAAATCATAGGGTTTTCATTAATTTTTTTTCAAGCTTTTTTATACATTATAATACTTTAATACAAATGAAGAAATTCAAATCTGTAAAACTTTAAAAAATGTAAGTATTTAAAAATATGACCTCTAAGGGTGTATGTATACATTTAGAGAGAAATGTTGTATAATGCAAATGTAAGAATACTTTTCATAATTAACTTTTTTTTTTTAAAGATTTATAAAAACTCTACATGCATTTTATTAATTACAGCCATGGAAAAATTTAATTGCATCTTGGTCTTCTTTTTCTCATTTAATTTCAGAAATTTTTAAGTAGAGTTACTGTCTCCCCTGATATTCAAAGTCCATATTCAAAAAACATCGTTCGGAAAACTTCATTTCTGAATGAGATATCCTTATAAATGAAGCAATAAAAAGTGAAATGTTAAATATGAGAAGCTATTAGAAATTTTTATTCATGAATTCATCAACCATGAATATTCATTTTAAGTAGATTGGAGTGTAAAGGTTGATATTTTTATTTACCAACTATGTGAAAAATACCAGAGCCGGGAATCGAAATTGGGCACCTCCGCTTAACGCACGGATGCGTTAAGCGGAGGTGCCCGGGTTCGATTCCCGGCTCTGGTATTTTTCACATAGTTGGTAAATAAAAGTATCAACCTTTACACTCCAATCTACTTAAAATGAGAAGCTATGTTTATTAAATTTTTGTGCATGTTAACTGGTAGGGGGCATTGTTACATAAAATGATACAGATGAAAATTTTGTTATTGCCACAGTGTACTAGTTACTTTCTATATACCCAAAAAGAAAGTATTACAGTAGTGAAAATTTTTGACTTCCAATTTTTGATGAATTTACATGATTTGAGATGTCCTGAACATAATTCACCTGTTTTTAGAAAATGTCTATTTGCCTGTGTCAGTGTATCAGGAGAAAGTAAAAATTTGAATCTCACAAACCAACAGACGGAAAACTAAGCTTGATACTTGGTTAGAGCTTCACTTAAATTAATACTAATTAGCTCTTGGAATATACTGACCAGCAGGTGGTGTCATTAAATTGTGATTTCTCCCTTAAAAGAAGGATTATATCTTAGCTTCTGTAGTGTATAACCACACAAAGCTCATTATATTAGATATCATATAAAAGCTATGTTGCTTCATTTTGAATTCATATTGGTTGACAGTTGGCTCTGCTGTGCTGCAATATAATCCTGTTTACTAGAAGAAAATATCTAAACTTCTATGATATATAAATGTACAATACTTGATATTTGAAATGGATATTGTGAAAAACTATAGCGATTCAATTTAGGCGCATATCGGATGAAAGACGGTGCTGCTATGACGGAGCTTAACCCAATTTACAAGAAGGCAATATCTGAGCTTGTATGTTATATAAATGATCCAAACTTTGTGTACGATATATATATTATGAAAAATTTTGCTTTTTTAACTTAGATGTATATCGCCCGACTGGTGGCACTGCTATTACTTTATTTTCCAAATGGATATATCTTAGCATCTATTGAGGAAAAATGCACCAAATTTCATATATGAAACGTTATCGTTAACGATCACAACGCTTTCACAGAGAAAAGCATACGTAAGATTATTATAGTTAGCTATTTTTTCAACGTAATTATATTCTATTTTTATTTCATTTTCACAGTATGCTTTGGCTAGCGCGGTAGTAGAACGGGCAAATTTTATATTGTTTTCATGTTCCTTTAGACGGGTCTTGATTTTCCTCTTAGTAACTCCTATATAGCTTCCTTTTCTTTTGTCGGGATATTCGATGGGAATTTTATAAACACCGGTGGTTTCGAGGGGGGGAATAATATCTTTGTCATTTCTTATAATTTGAAAAATGTTCGGGTTCGGTTTAATCGGAATATTTAGATTGAATTTGTTGGCAGTATTTTTTATTTTATTTGAGGTTCCTTGGTTATAGGGTGGTTACTAGCATTTATTTAAAATTAAAAAAACTTCATAAAAAACAAATTAAAACCGAAGAGAGTATCAATTTTTTACAGGATTGTAAAAATTTCAATATTATACCAGAAGTCTTTAGAGTCAAAAATAAAACCCTTAAAAAAATTTTTCTGCGTGAAGTTCGTTATTTCGAAAAGCAAGTTTTAAATAAAGCTATTAGACATAGGAAATCAGACTTTTAACCTTCAAAGATGTTGAACGAAATATTGCTATTAAAAGACATAATAATAAACTAAAAAACGGGATTAACGGAGAAGTTTTAAAAAATAAGACAATCAAAGAACAACCATATATTAATTTATCAAACTACAAAACTAATAGCTATGAAGACGCATTATTAAAACTCGGACCTAAGTTTGTTCTTGACCAGCCAATAAATTTAAATGACAGTATCGCTAAAATAGAAACCACTATTGATAAAACTCCCCCACCAAATAAAAACCAAATCAGGAATGTAGCTTATAATGAATTGACTAAGAGTACAAAAATAAGAACATTAACTGTGCCGACTTTAAAACAAATCAAGAAAAACGAACAAATTACTTGCACCCTTACAGACAAAACCCGCAAAATAGCCATTTTGAATCATACAGATTATAATAATAAAATGAACGACGTAATTAAGGAAATAGGAACCACCATAATTAAAAATGACCCCAATAAAAAACTAATAGAAAAAGTCAATAAAGTAATAAAACAAGGTAACTGGCCAGAGAACCCCCCCCCCCCCATTGTTAATAATTTCGCTCCTAATACCCCGCGCCTTTTTGGACAATTTAAGGACTATAAAGACCCACCCAAATTCCGACCGATTGTTAATAAAAAAGGAGGTCCTACCTACCCCCTCGAAAAATATATGACCAATATCTACCGTAACCTGTTGCCACCCTCTGATCATAGCCTTAACTCTACAGAAGATTTTATTAAACGTATTAATGACTTAGAAATTAACAATAACTAGAAATTTATTAGTTTTGACGTTATCAATTTGTTCCCGTCTATCGATATTAATGAAATCTGTGATAAAATTAATCAAACAAATCAATATGAAAAATCCGTTGCGAATACGTTAATTACCGCTAGTAATCTTATCCTACGCGAAAGCTATTTTAAATTCAATAATGTTGTATATAAACAGAATATGGGGGTGCCAATGGGATCACCTATTACAGGGATAACAGCTGAATTCAAATTAAGAATACTTGAAAATGATACATTTAAATCAATGAAAGATAAAATTATTTTTTGGGTCAGGTATGTGGACGATGCTTTTGCAGTTATTCAGAGAGATCAAAATATAAACGAAATATTCGATAAACTAAATTTGCTTGACGATAATATTAAATTTACCTATGAATCCGAACAGAACAGCGAGATAAATTACTTAGATGTTAAAGTTAAACGTGAAAATAACAAAATAAGAACCACCGTTTACAGAAAACCGATGGCCAGTAACGAAATTGTTGACAATAGAAGTAAAACCCCTTATAACAGGGTTCGCACTAAGGAAAAAAAATGAGTGGGATTCTCCCACTCTAACAAAAAAATTAAGTGGGATTTTGAAAATTTAAGTGAGAATTTTGAAATTTAAGTCAGTAATTACATTTTACAGGAAAAAAAAAAGTATTTTCAAGAAATATGCAAATTACAGACATGTGATTGCTGAAATTAGAAATTAGCGGAAAATTTTTCGCTAATATGATTGATTGGATGATTAGTTGAATATTGATAATGTCACTTTCAATAAACTGATGACAAACATTTATATATATAGTTTTTATCTACATTATCTACATAATTGCATTAAGCATTTTCAGGAGTTTTTCATTAGTGTAAAAAAAAAATTCTTCAATATACCGACAATAACTTTTATATCCACATAAAATCTTATTAAAATTTCACACCAAGAGTAAAACAAATTTTTCAAACAAATTTTATGTATGTACAATTAATCATTCATATAAAAGTAGCAGTGGCTAATTATTAGTTTCAAACGTGCATAAAACCAACTGAGTATTAATTTTCTTAAATTGATTTGGAAAAAAAATTTCTTACCTGAAAAATCTATTCTTCATTCCCCCCATGTTTACAAATTTGGTATAGGTATGACACCCCATAAAGATTTAATTTAATTGATAAAAAATAAATAGATTCATTAAGTTCAGCACTAAAGGTCTAAAAATAATTGCATATGTCAGAAATATTGAGCAATTCTATTGCTTTATTGTTTCTAGAATTGATCATTGACCACAATCCATATTCCTTAGATGAAAAAGAGGGGGTGGGGGGTTAAAAAAATAATTACAGAGTAAGAAATATTAAACTCTTTCAATTCTTTTTCTAGAATCTAATAAAGCAAGTTTAAAATGAATATTATGAATATAATTTATGTTTCAGATGGGTAAATATTGGGAAACAAGACTTCAGCAGAACATTTGATTGCTGATCGCTAGATGGAGATAAATAAAGGGGGAGGTGGGCAAAAAATAATTACATGAGCAAGAAATATTTAACAATTGTATTTATTTACAGGTTCTAGAATCTCATAAAGCAAGTTTGAAATGGATATTGACATTTATGTTGTGGATGGAGAAAGATTAGGAATCAGAAGCTTTTGTAGAACATTTGATCACCGATTGCTCCATTTTTATTTATTTATTTATTTATTAACAAACGATGTCCGCGATTTTTTTAAAAACGGAAAAAATAAATTCGCGGAGTTCAATGAATTAGATTTAAAAAAAAAAAAAAAAAAAAAAAAAAATCGCGGGAAAAATAAGTGCGGTAAAAGCGCGCATATGAAAATTTTTTAAGTGGGATTTTTTTTAATCGCGATTCCCGCGATCCCGCGCTCTAGCGCGAACCCTGCCTTATAAGTATAAAATTAACACAATCCGCAGCTATGTTAATCGTGCAATACTAGTATGTAATAATAAAAATGACTTAAACAAAGAACTTAAGTTTATTAAAAAATTAACCGTTGAAGCCGGATATCCAAAATTTATTGTTGAAAAATTATATAAAAAAAGAATGAAACAGCTAAATCATATCCCAAACCAGCAAAAAAGGCAACAAAAATATACATTCTCCATACCCTATAACCAAGGAACCTCAAATAAAATAAAAAATACTGCCAACAAATTCAATCTAAACATTCCGATTAAACCGAACCCGAACATTTTTCAAATTATAAGATATTATTCCCCCCTCGAAACCGCCGGTGTTTATAAAATTCCCATCGAATATCCCGGCAAAAGAAAAGGAAGCTATATAGGAGTTACTAAGAGGAAAATCAAGACCCGTCTAAAGGAACATGAAAACAATATAAAATTTGCCCGTTCTACTACCGCGCTAGCCAAAGCATACTGTGAAAATGAAATAAAAATAGAATTTAATAACGTTGAAAAAATAGCTAACTATAATAATCCTACATATGCTTTTCTCCGTGAAAGCGTTGAGATCATTAACGATAGCAGCGCCATTAATGACCACGAATCGGCCAGAATTGATCTGTTGCGAAAAAATAGTTTTCTTACAGTTTTTAGCTTGTTCGTACATGCCATTGTTATGTAATCTTTAATACATTTATCATTCATTAAGTTCGTTTTTATTAATTTAAATTGAAGCTAAATTTTCATTAAAATAAATCCTAAGTATTAGCTTATACCCTTAATTCCTAATTGAAATAGTTTTTTTTGTTTTCAACACTTACTTCATTCAGCAGTTCGTTACTGTTTTTGTTTACACGCGATTGACTAGAGAGATCATATTGTTATAGAGAGTCTTGTCACACAGCGCGTACTTCGCGTTTCTCCCGTAAGGTGGCCTCTGTCATCCGTGTAATATTTTATTCAACCACTCAACCTTCAGACGAGACATCGTTATTTTGATTGGTTCTCTTGAGGGGTGTGTGCTTTTTCTGTCAACCGCGCTGTTTGTGGTAATTTGAATATGTTTTTTTTATAAAAGCTGTCTGCTTGAGCAGCAGGGTGCCCTTTTTCCTTTGACCTATACTGCTGCTGTTAGTCGATATTATTGGAATAGCACTTGGTTAAAAGATGTAGTTTAAAGATTATAAAATTTGTTTTAACTCTGTCATGAGGTGGTGAGGTTTTTTTTTTATGTTTATTCTTCCCTTTCTCTGCTCCTGTAGACCGGTATCCCATCGCGAGTTAATTTATCTTTTGGAAATTGATTAATTAATGTTACTTTTTTCTGACTCACTAGAAATTTTGAATTTGTTTTTTTTTGTTTGTGCCTTGCTTGCAATAATTGAACTTTGTTAAAAGTAACCTTAAGGATATATTTTCTAGTTTCAATCACATGTATTAATTATAAGAAATATATAGTTTAAAATAGTTTAGTGTTTCCAGAATAATTTATCCAGCTGTTTCTGCTCCATATGGCAATATTTTAGAGTTGTTCCTGTTAATTTAATATCTTGTTTTTTTTATATTTTTAATAAACGTTAGTTTTAAATAGACTTCAATTTTGTGTTCAATGTCTCCTACACTAGCAATTATCACTTTTATATTTTGTGGATATGTAAAATTAAATATAAATGCAATAGCAGCCACGCTAAACTGTGCAGCTCTATTTTAGATTTTGGAAATTAATTGAAATTTGAATTGGAAGGTTTTTCTTAAATGTTGTTTTTGAAATTGCTATTTTGAAATTCTTTGCAAAAGGGGGGAAAACTAAGTTACATTGTTGCTTTAATATAGCAACGTAACATATATTGGTTATGGGCTTAAATTGTATTCCAGGCCCACCTCTTGCAATTAATTAAATGCAAGTTAGTAATTATTAATTAGTTCAATTGAAGTTTATTTTTCCACATGTTCCTAGAATATTAAAAATAAAGTGAAGGGGGGGCAATAGTCAAATGTAAAAAAAAAAAAAAAAAAAAAAAAAAAGTTAGCGTAAATTCTGGACTTTAACTTTATAGCAATGGCACAAAGTATTGAACCTTTGCATTCTGCCAATTATGGCAATTGGAGTGCTGATGTTAAGTACCTTCTTATGGATAGGGGAAGTTGGGACATTGTCACAGGGACAGAAAGTGAACCCACTGTTGATGCAGTTAAAGGGGTAACTCATAGAGATGTTAGAGAATATAAATTACGTGCTAGTGCAGCAATGTCCATTATTTATTTAAATATATCCCCAGAGTATCGTAAATTAATAGAAGGTTTAACAAATGCTAAAGATGCATGGGAAACATTGCAGAAATATTTTGAGCCAGATAATCGCAGTAGGCACATGCAATTAGTTAGTGAATTGCATGCATGTAGAATAAAACCTAATGAGAGTATTAGTTTATTTTCAGCTAGAATTTGTAGGTTGCAGGAGCAGTTGAAGGGAATTAAACATCCTATGCCAGAGATCTATCTTAATTTTCAGCTTCTTAGGTACTTGCCACCTCAGTTTGACAGCATAGTACAAAATATCATTAGATGGGATGATAAAGCTTTTTCCTATAAGGAAATTTTGGCAGCTCTTGTTTCCGAAGAGGCGCGTCTTCAAGTAAGAGATATAGACCGACAAGAGCACATAGTTGCTGCACATTCCATTAACTATAGAAAGGAACCCTCCAAAGTCATAACGTGTTATGGTTGCGGAAAGAAAGGCCACATTAAGAGTCAGTGCCGTAGCTCGAGAGGTCATTCCCCATTTAGTAGAAAAGAGCATCATCCCTCATCATGTTGTAGTGCAAAATCTCAGAGAGAACCAACTAGAAGTCCCAGTCCAAGTCATTCGAAAAATAAGAAAAAGACGAGTGGCAAAAACTGTGCTTGTTATATTCAGGCGTGCATAAGTGGGGTTGAGCAAGCTACTGATACATGGGTGTTCGATTCTGCTGCTTCGCACAATTTTTGTCGGAATAAAGATTTATTTATTGACTTTAAACCAGTTGAATCTGAAGAAATGTCAGTAGCTATTGATAATATTTTTTTTCCTATACTAGGTAAGGGCACAGTAAAATTAAATTTTGGTGATGAGGTTCTCATTTTTAATGAGGTGATGTATTCACCAGATTTAAAACATAATCTAATTTCAGGTCCAAAATTAGATGCTATGGGACTAGAATTCTCAGGAGGTGGTGGTAAGGTGAGGATCTTGCGAGATGGGAAAATTCTTGTAAATGCGTATCTTCAAAATGGCTTATATATCCTGAAGCCTTCTTTTAATAAGAAACTTTTTTCTAAGAAAAAGAAAAGAAAAGTTAGTTTTGCAGCCTCTGCATCTCAGAAAGTTAATGTTGAACTCTTGCACAGAAGAATGGCTCATCTTAGTCCGACTGTAGTCTATGAAACTGCTAAGAAGGAAGGTGCTACTGGCTTACCAGCGATTAAGGACTTCAGAGTAAATTGTGAGATCTGTCGATTGAACAAGCAACGGAGAGTTTCTTTCAAAGCTAAGAACTTTATCAGGTCAAAGAACCCTAATGATTTATTTTACATGGATACCTGGGGTCCTGTCAAAGCTGTGGGAAGGAATGGTGAACGTTTTTACTTGTCAATAATCGACGATTTCAGCCGTAAAGCTTCAATTTACCCTATGAAAGCGAAGTCAGAAGTTTTTGCTATCTTCCTGAGGCATGTAGCAAGAGCGGAAAGGTTTATAGGAAGGAAGTTAAGGCATATCCGCACAGACAACGGGGCTGAGTTTATAAATGAGAATTTTTCTAAATACTGTGCAGAGCAAGGGGTTCAGCATGAAACGACCAATACCTTTACGCCGGAACAGAACGGAGTAGCTGAAAGGCTCAATCGGACTGCCATGGATGCTGTAAGATGCCAACTTGCTGATGCAAACCTAGGAAATGAGTTTTGGCCTGACGCTATTCTTGCCTTCATTCATGTTTGGAATCGTGTTTGCCATAAAGGGCAGAATAAAACACCGTATGAACTGTATGGAGGATGTAAGCCGTCGGTGAACCACCTCAAGCCTTTTGGTTCTCAAGCATATGTGGGAATACCTAAGCAGCATAGAAGCTCTAAATTAGATCCAAAGGCAAGAAAAGGTATAATGATCGGATACGCATTTAGGACAAAAGGATACCGAATATACTTTCCAGACAGCAAGAAAACTATAGAAACGATAAATGTCAGGTTCATTGAAGATGCAGAGGAACGCAATGGAGCAGTGATGGGCCCAATTAACTTTGAGTTACAGACAGAGGAGGAAAATGGCGATGATTTATTAAGGTACCATCTTCAAACAAGTCACCCTGCCAATGTCAGGTATGATCCAGATGACTTTGAAGATGAAAATGCCATAGATCTTGAGCCCACACAAGAAGAGCAGCCTCAGTCAGTAATCAAATGGGAACGGAGGCCTGTAACAAGAAAAGATGGAAGTAGAACAGACATTTATTATCGTCCAGTTGGCCCTGCTGATCCAAAACGTTTAAATTCTTTAAAGAAAATTGAAGAATATTGTAAAGAAAATGGTATTCCTTATGTACCCAGTATTTTTAATTTTTCTGCCTCTAACAAGTATGCAGGTATTGTTATACAGCCAGACTCAAATCCGCCATCTGCCAATGTGACTACATCTGAAACTACATGACTAGAAGACTTTAATATCCCGAAAACTTACAAACAAGCGTTAAACTCTCCCCAAAAAGTTCATTGGAAGGAAGCAATGGATGTTGAGATGAATACCATTAAGCAAAGAAATGTTTGGCATCTCACTCCGCTACCAGAAGGCCATACTCCTGTGGGTTGCCGCTGGGTATACGCCCTCAAGAAAAATGAAAAGGGAGAAGTAATACGCTATAAATCAAGACTTGTTGCACAAGGTTTCAAGCAAGTAAAAGGGGTATCATATGAAGATACTTTTAGTCCAGTGGTGAATTTTTCACTTGTCAGATTTTTCTTCTCTCTTCTAGTAGTTTTGAAGAGGTGGTCACATTGCCAGTGTGACGTAACTGGGGCCTATTTGTATGCACCTTTAACTAATGAAGTATACATGCATCAACCTCCAGGCTATGTTGAGAAAAGTAAAGAACACCTCGTCTGCAAACTGGATAAAGCGCTTTATGGCCTCCACCAGTCAGGTCGAGAGTGGTTTTACGAGATCCATGGCGTGTTGGAGTCCTTGAACTTCAAGAAGTTTGAATGGTGCAACTGTGTATATAGCTATAAAGATCAAGTAATAGTAATCCTGTATGTGGACGATATGGTTTTCTTTGGAAAAACTGATGAAGTTATTAAAGAATGCATCAATCTCTTAGAAAGACATTTTGATTTGAAAGTCTTAGGAAAAACTCGCCGTCTGCTTGGAGTCGAATTTGAAGAGGAAAAGGACTGCTTGTTTCTCAACCAAACTCTTTATATTTCAGAAGTTTGTGAGCGTTTTAAGAGCTACCATTTTCCTTTATCAACACTCCCAATAAGCAAAGGTGTAGTACTATCAAAATCGCAATGTCCTCAAACAGATGAAGAAATAAAAGAGATGCAAAAGATCCCATATCGAAGCCTAATAGGTTGCTTAGCTTTTATAGCTGGAAGAACACGCCCAGACATAAGTTATGCAGTAAACATATTCAGTCAATATCAATCAAACCCTGGGAGACCACATTGGGACGGGCTGCTAAGACTCTTGGGATACGTCAAATATACTCAGGACTTCAAATTAAAGTTATCTTGCACATCGCCTAGAATCAAAGCCTATTCAGATGCAGATTATGCGACAAATAAGGACGACAGAACATCCATGGGAGGACAAATCATATTTTTAGGTGAAGCCCCAATTGAATGGAGAAGCTTCAAGGAACGTTGCGTTTCATTGTCCACAATGGAGGCCGAGTTCGTCGCCTTAACAGAAACTACAAAAGAAGTACTATGGTTTGACCGAATCCTGGAGGAATGCTACAGCAAACAGTTTCTAAGTGGTAAGAAAGAAAAATCTTTACTTCAAGTAGATAATATGGCATGTATAAATTTTGTGAAGTCTCCGATCGAGAACCACCGCTCTAAACACATAGATGTGAAATTGTTTTTTATAAGAGATATAATCCATAAAAATGTTCTTAATATTGAATACATTCGTAGTAAGCAAAATCTGGCAGATCCTTTCACCAAGCCATTGACCAAATGGGAATTATCTAGTTTTTCTAGTCACATATTAAAAGGTAAAAGTGTAGTTAAGCAATGCTCTGATTAAAAAGAAAGTTATGCAGCAGAGGGTCATTGATGTAAAATTTATTTAAATTTTTTTTTTAGAAATAGATCAATGTGAATATATATTAAAATTAAATTGATTATCAGATGTTTTAGAAAAATTTAATATTTGTGAAAGCTTAAGTTTTTCCATTAGGAAATGATTAAGAGTAATTAGTTTTTATCTCAGATTTACTGTGCTTATGCCTAATTGTTTTGTTATATATATACACATTTTACATATTGAACTTATATTTAAGAATATTTTTGGAATTATGCATTTACAGATTTTTATAGGACTTTTGGATGATATTTTTATATCTGGTTATGCACTGTTTCTAAAATGTTTTTTTATGTCTGTCTTTAAGGTGTGTGAATGATGTGTGATGTACATGGGCCCATGTCATATTATCTGTTTTAAGTTATATAAGTGTATTATGTGTGTGCTATGATCATATATATTTTTCTATTAAATTTCTTTTATATATAGCTAGAAATGTGGTGTATGCCTATATTTGAACATGATGTCCTATAAGGTAAAACTGGTGGTCAGTTTTTGTTGGATTGATATACTGATTGTTAGATTAATATACTAAATTTGTTGAGTTTAATTGTTAAATTTTTGAAGTTGTGAAAAGTAACAGAGTTTAAAGTTGAATTTATTATTATTATTATTTTTTTTTTTTTGACTGTAGTTATTTCTAACTGTTATGTCTAGTGGGTCAGAAATCTTGAACTGTTTTTCCAATGGCATGTGGGGGGGCTTTTGTTGCGAAAAAATAGTTTTCTTACAGTTTTTAGCTTGTTCGTACATGCCATTGTTATGTAATCTTTAATACATTTATCATTCATTAAGTTCGTTTTTATTAATTTAAATTGAAGCTAAATTTTCATTAAAATAAATCCTAAGTATTAGCTTATACCCTTAATTCCTAATTGAAATAGTTTTTTTTGTTTTCAACACTTACTTCATTCAGCAGTTCGTTACTGTTTTTGTTTACACGCGATTGACTAGAGAGATCATATTGTTATAGAGAGTCTTGTCACACAGCGCGTACTTCGCGTTTCTCCCGTAAGGTGGCCTCTGTCATCCGTGTAATATTTTATTCAACCACTCAACCTTCAGACGAGACATCGTTATTTTGATTGGTTCTCTTGAGGGGTGTGTGCTTTTTCTGTCAACCGCGCTGTTTGTGGTAATTTGAATATGTTTTTTTTATAAAAGCTGTCTGCTTGAGCAGCAGGGTGCCCTTTTTCCTTTGACCTATACTGCTGCTGTTAGTCGATATTATTGGAATAGCACTTGGTTAAAAGATGTAGTTTAAAGATTATAAAATTTGTTTTAACTCTGTCATGAGGTGGTGAGGTTTTTTTTTTATGTTTATTCTTCCCTTTCTCTGCTCCTGTAGACCGGTATCCCATCGCGAGTTAATTTATCTTTTGGAAATTGATTAATTAATGTTACTTTTTTCTGACTCACTAGAAATTTTGAATTTGTTTTTTTTTGTTTGTGCCTTGCTTGCAATAATTGAACTTTGTTAAAAGTAACCTTAAGGATATATTTTCTAGTTTCAATCACATGTATTAATTATAAGAAATATATAGTTTAAAATAGTTTAGTGTTTCCAGAATAATTTATCCAGCTGTTTCTGCTCCATATGGCAATATTTTAGAGTTGTTCCTGTTAATTTAATATCTTGTTTTTTTTATATTTTTAATAAACGTTAGTTTTAAATAGACTTCAATTTTGTGTTCAATGTCTCCTACACTAGCAATTATCACTTTTATATTTTGTGGATATGTAAAATTAAATATAAATGCAATAGCAGCCACGCTAAACTGTGCAGCTCTATTTTAGATTTTGGAAATTAATTGAAATTTGAATTGGAAGGTTTTTCTTAAATGTTGTTTTTGAAATTGCTATTTTGAAATTCTTTGCAAAAGGGGGGAAAACTAAGTTACATTGTTGCTTTAATATAGCAACGTAACATGATCCACAGTGGCGCTACTTGCTACAAGAAAGAGGTGAGGCTATAAATAGCCGGTGCCAGAAAACACTAGTTGCAATTGACAAAGGGGGAGGATCCTCCCCAGAAAAGCTTATTGCTAAAGATGAAGCCTAAGTAAGGTTGTTTGTTTTATTTTATAACTAGCCGCCTTCGGCGACCAGCTGGTTCGCGATCCCTGAAAAATCCGACTTTACGAAACTCCTGCTCGGTGGCGCCTGCGGCGCCTTTTTACCGTGTAAATTAGGTGAAATCTCGAATTCCACTTTCGTGTGAGTGAAAATCTGAATTTGAAACACTGTAAAATATAAAAGAATAAAAATTTTCTGGTTTTTCCGTAGTTTTCTCCGAAAGTTTCGTACAGAATTTGAACGGCTTATATCATTTTAAAAGCCTGCAATAAAAATACTTTAAAATATATTTTGAATGATGTATCATGTATTACAATAATGAATATCTTTGATATATTTTAGACTCAAAATGGCTAATCTATCAAGGGCGATTAACAATTTCTATTGAAATCCGTCTAAAATTTAAGAATTCCAAAACTGCTTTTTTACAACCGAATTCATAAAAAAAAGGGAAAAAAAAATCAATATTATTCTGTTAAAAGTAACTTTTGGTGCCATTAACAGATGAAATAAAAATAAAGGTGTTCCGGGTTTTCCGTGGTTTTCTCTGAAACTAATAATTCCATTCTTTCAAAAATATTCACAATCGAATTATCGGGCATTAAAACCAAATACTACGAAATTTCAACGGCATATCTCAATTCAAATTACTGCAAAATATAAAAGAAAACTTAATCTTTTCCCAATAAATATGTAATTTTTTTGCTTATTCATGTATTTTCATGAAAATTGAACAGTAGCTTTATAATATACTGTGTAATCCGAATATTAATTCAAATGTAATGTAAATGAAAATTTGAAGAATTTTGAAATTTGTAATTTTTAATTCCACTTCAAAAACATGTGACATTAATGATTTCCAGATCTTTTGTTTCCTTTCCAGCAGGGTTCATACTCATTTTCAGAAAAAAAATTCCCTGAGTTTTCCCTGAGTTAGTTCCCAGAATCAATAATTTTTCCATATCGACAACTAGCAATGTTTATTTTAATCCACTCCTCCCCCCCTCCCCCTTTCTAAAAATAAAAAATATATAAATAAATATTAGCAAACAAATTGCCTAGAATGTTTTGGATCTGAATAACTTATTTTAAATTAATTTTAAAATCCTTTTCAGACAAAATAAAATATTAATCAGAATTGGAAATGTGTATATATATAACAAACTCTTGGAAACTTAATTACCTTATATAGAAATTTGCCCTTAAACCAAATGCTTCAAAAAATTTGATTAGCCAATGATTATTAAATGACATTGTGCTTTGTAGGGTCACTATCGACCCAAAATTCAAACTGTGGATTTAAGTTTTTATCTGTCCAGTCCATATTAAATGATGTTTTCAAACTCATGATGATAATTACTTTTTAATTATAATTCAATCCATCTCACAAAAAAAATGAAATCAAATGCCTAAGCTAATAAAATAACTAAGCTAAGCACGTGCACACTGTATCAATAAGACTAAATAACAAACTAAATATTTAAAGCTGCTACCAGATGTCGATTATCGAATGAAAACAAATTAACCATGGAGAAAAATCAAGCTAATGAATCTCTCAGGGAGAGTAAAGGTGTGTCTAATTTCACGATTTGATTGTTCATAATGCAAAAAACGTGCCCAGTTTTTCAATGGATCAGCATGATGCTAGTAGGCGTGTCTTATCGGATTTCCATAATGACGTCACAGAAACGCAAAAGTAACAGCTTTTTCCAGAGTAGATCCCTGTTTTTCCAGGTTTTGCTGCTTGTTTTGAAAGTTTCCCTGATGTTTCCCTGAGATTTTATGACAGATTTTTTTCCCCTGAGTTTTCCCTGATTGTCAGGTTCTCCCTGAGGCGTATGAACCCTGTCCAGACAGCAGAGAAAATCGTCTGCTGATAGTTTTTTTTTTTTTTTTTTTTAAAGCAATTAGCCGTTGAATCTCGCTGCTCATTTTTCGATCGACATGGGTCGGCATTTTAATTAATATCTCCGCAACTAATTAAAATTTTTAAATTCTGTTTTCACTATCCCCTCGGGAAGGCTTCTGAGTACCCGTATGTCAAATTTTATACTTCTGCATTCAGTAGGGGCTGAACGTATAGATAGACAGACAGACAGAGAGAGAGACAGACATCTTCTTTTATTATTATAGATTATGTTTGTGCTTCTTTTGAAATTAAAGTAAAGTTATGACGTCGAATACCTGGACTATTATATTTTTCAAGTGTTGGTTTCTTCGGATCTTTGGCGATTCGTGGCCAAATTTTATTAGTACTTTAGGATGTAAACTTTTTAAAAGGTAAGTTTTTTAAACTTTTTTCTTACTGCAATGCCCGGCTTTCCCCGTTTAGTGAGTGGTATTATTAAAATAAGTATAATTTAATTAAAAGCCTTTTTTGTTTTTCATTTTTTTAAATGTGTATAAATTTCGTGCGAGTATTTTTACCGAGCATAATTCTTATTCCTTTAATAAACTAACGCGTTTTGCGACTTTAAATTTTGTTAATAGCGTGTAGAAATTGTTTCCGGTATTGCTAACCTTTCTTACCTGTTTAGCGGGTATCTTTTTCAAAAATTTTATTAAAGTTTTCTTGACTGTTTACAGTTTTCATACTGTTTTAGCGTTTCTGATTAATTTTACCCCCCCCCCCCCTTTCACGTAATTTGTTAGCTTAGTTGAGCCTTTGATAAACCGTTATGATTTGACTTTATTAGTTATCAACTTTCAATTTTTTATCTAGTATTTTTTTTTTTTTCCGTGTGTTATTATAATATGGATTGTAGTAGCATTTATTTAAAATTAAAAAAACTTAATAAAAAACAAATTAAAACCGAAGCGAGTATCAATTTTTTACAGGATTGTAAAAACTTCAATATTATACCAAAAGTCTTTAGAGTCAAAAATAAAACCCTTAAAAAAAATTTTCCGCGTGAAGTTCGTTATTTCAAAAAGCAAGTTTTAAATAAAGCTATTAGAAATAGGAAATCAGACTTTTATAAAAATGTCGAAGTTATTAATAAAACCGATTGTAATCTCAAGAAAAGTAGTAGTCTTACGGAATATAATGTTATGAAAAATAAAATCGAAACCTTCAATGATGTTGAACGAAATATTGCTATTAAAAGACATAATAATAAACTAAAATACTGGATTAACGGAGAAGTTTTAAAAAATAAGACAATCAAAGAACAACTATATATTAATTTATCAAACTACAAAACTAATAGCCATGAAGACGCATTATTAAAACTCGGACCTAAGTTTGTTCTTGACCAGCCAATAAATTTAAATGACAGTATCGCTAAAATAGAAACCGCCAGACCCGCATAATATACACGAACGGCATTCGCGAAAAATTTTCCGCAGTCGGCAATCGCGAAAAATTTTTCCGAGTTTACGAAAAGTTTTCTGCAAACAGCGATCGAGGAAAAATCGTACTGCTACTACAGTTCTGGTTTTGCGGTTGAAACTACTCCTTAATCTGTGAATAAACGAATATGAAAGAATTTAACGAAAAGGGTTTCACTTTTGGTTTCTGTTTGTGCAATATATCATTAGTGAACACCGCACCGATCGCCTGCACTAAGCAGGAAGCAAACGTAACTGATAAGAGAGCAGCGGTTCTGTTTTCTCCCCGCTCATTCCAAAGTCCAACCGAAGTCTGGGCTTTTGCGGCAGTCGCCAGCCTCTTTAGGACAGGAGGGAGAGGAAGAAGAAGCGCTTTTGAATGGAAAAACTCAGAGTAGGGAGAGGGGGAATTATTAGTGGAGATCATCATTTTCTTTGATCGGCATGGGATCAGGGAGAGAAGAAGATACTATGCTGTTTCAGTTTAGTTAGGCTGTGAGTTACATTTGTTCATCATTTGAGAGATTTTTTTATTTTAAATGTAGCTTTTTTTGAAACATTTTATTAATTATTTATTTTAACGTTTCGTCATTTATGATCGTAAAATGAGCTATCCTAGTTTAACGCGGAAGGTGAAATGCCGATTCTGCAGTGAAGAACTCTGTGAAAAAAATTATCAGAATCATTTGCTAAGAAAACATCCCAATGAAAATGCATTGGACAAAAGATCTGCTGGCCAGAAAACATTATTCTCTTACGCGCAACCTCCTTTAGATAAAGTTGAAAAGGATAAAAATGAAAATATCCCACATGTATCCACTGAAAATTCAGCATCTTTTGCAGAAAACACTGCTCCTGTTATGTCAAAATCGGCCTCATTCGCAGGAAACTCGGAAGAAGAAATAAAAATACACCGTAAAGAAGGGGAAACTGACAAAATTGATATGATTCTGCAGTATGTAAAAAGTCTGGAAGAAAAAATAGAACACATGCAGTGCACTTTAAAAAAAGAAAATGTGAAAGCAGCTGCAGCAGATACAAAAAAAGATTATGAATATGAGAGAGATCTGTCACACATTTTTCAGTCTTGCAGATCTATTTCTGATATAATTTCTTTTTTTGATGAATTTACATATGGATGAAAATAATGGTACCATTATTTGCCGTTTGTGTGTTTCTGATGGTGATGATAATGGAACTTTTCTTCCAGAAAAGAAAGGATTAAACTGCCATCCATCAGTTTTTATTTATGATATGGAAAATGGCATAAATTTTCCAATTGGTACCACCTTGCCACCAAAATTTAGAAATCTTAAGAGGCACCTTAAGGATCATTTGCTGAGTAGTTTGCATAAAAAATCTGTGAACTTAATAGAAGAACAGAATAAAGAAAAAAGTAAACATGTTGCTAGGGAAACTGATGCTGGAATGCGTATTGGTCGCATTGCATACAGACTGTATTATAAAGGTCTACCTTATGCAGATTTTGAAGAGGAGATTGCTTTAAATATTCAAAATGGCTGCGATATGGGGGAGATTAATCACTCAGTAGCGTTTGCGAAAAACTTTTTGCCTTTTGTATCTAATGCTGTAAAGAATCGGCTTAAAGCTTTTATAAATAACAGATTAAAGCAAACAGGATTTCAGCCACCATTAAAAATTATTGCAGACAAAGCAACTTGGAAGCACCGTACTCAGCAGTTCATCATGGGTATCACTATTGTTCCCGATTCAAATCAGCTTATTCAAGCTTTATACTTAGGACACCCAGTTATTAAAGCTCACAATGGTGAAAGTGTAGCCGAAAGTATTATTACATGCCTAGATGAATATGGTGTTACCAAGACGCAGTTCAATGGTGGAAGCTTTGATGGACAGTATTTTAATTTATCTGTGCCAGAATACCTTAACAAACACTTTTCTGAAGAAGACAAAACATATTATTATGATTGGGACCCGATGCATAAAGCTGGACTTGTTGAGGATCACTTACGGAAGAATGCTAAATTTTCATGGATTGTGGCAATAACAGAAATAATTGCATCCATTTTTGGAGAATTCAATTATGGGAAAGAATATGAGAATTTTAGAGATGTAAGTTATAATATAGAAAAATCAAATGGAGAAACCACCTTTAAAAATCCTTGTTTCTTTAGTGAAACTAGATTCGCTAATCATTGCAAGAAAGTGTATAAGAATTTCAGAGAAGAATTCAAGACAATTATTACAATATTTGAGGAGCGTCAAATTGAATCCATTGGTGGAAGTTCAGTACAGAGGGATAAAGCAAAAAGTGCAAATGTAAAAATGAACAAAATTTTCAATGTAAAATTCTGCCTTCAACTGTCTGGATTGTGCGATTTGTATGATCAGTTTAGCAAGATTATTTGTGATTTGCAAATAGTTGATGTCCTTCCTCATGAACGATATGCAGAATTTAATTATAAAGTAGACTATTTGCAAAGTATGTCCTCAGCAGTTGATTTCAAGAAATGTCCCTGCAGTCAGAGCCCTCAAAATAATTGTTTTTGGCCTACTTATTACTCAGATAGTAGAGATTTAGAGGCAGACAAAACATATCAAGGTGTTCCTCTTTGTGATACAGAGCCAGAAAACTTAAACAACACGCGTTGCTCTTCAAAAAGAATTAAAATTGATCATATGGCATGTAAGCAAACAGTTGAAAAAGAATTGTCAGAACTTGCACTGCACATAGCAGAAGAGCTGCAAAAAATGTTTACAGAAGAGGATGTAAAACTCTTTGAACATGTGAAGATTTTGACAGATTTGAAATTCCTTGCAACAAAAGTGAAAGTTAAGGGTGTTGCATTAACAACAGCATCGGAGTTAGAAAAATTTTTGATGTCATCTAAAACACTGGTGTATGAGTTTAAAGACATATCTGACTCACAGTTGGAGGCCCAATACAAAAAATTTGTAAATAAAATCCATAAAATTGTAGAATCTAAAACTACAAAAGAATACAAAGAATTGACCAGTAAAGATCTTATAAAAACTTTTCTTTGCAGCAAACAAAGTTTATTTCAAGACATAGAGTTGATAATGCATGCAATATGTGTTGCATCAACTGTATCTTCTGTAGAATCAGTTTGTGAATCTTTAACATCGAGTTATGAGTATCACAACAATAAAAGACGGCCTATCACTGAGGAAGCAGCAAATCATGAAATGATGATAGCTGTAAATGGTCCTCTTCCAACAAATTGTGACATCTTATTTCTGAAGCAATGAATTCCTATTTTATAGAGCAGAAAGACTGGCATTTTGTACGAAGATCAAACAATCTAAAGGACTGGGCAATTTCTAAATGTGTTGACAAAATAATGAAAAGACATTCTTCTCTTCCCTTTATGGATATTTAATTTTTTTTCCCCCCATTTTTTTTTCTATTTTGATTATACAGTAGACTCTGAAATCTGCAAGTAACTATGGAAATTGGAGTTAATAATTAAGCTGATAAAAAGAAATTAAAAAATGATAGCAATTTTATTTTTGACACTTAAAAAATAAAAATGTTCACTTTAGGGATTTTTAGGTAGAAAATGAAGTTTTTTTTTTTTTTTTTTTTTTTTTTTTTAACTTTGTAAAACCAGTTAGTACCACAGATAGCTATTAGCCCTTTCTGAAAAATTTGCAAAAATACACGCTTCTAATTGATAAATTGCATATGCTTAATATTCTAGCTGATATAAAGGTCATCACACTTGCTCCAGATGTATTTGTTATCATGTATTAAATTAAATTGGACAGAGCTGTTTCCACAATGATTTATTTTAAAGTCTTCGAAAGCTCTTACTTTTAGTTAAAAAAAAAAAGTGATAATCCCATTTCAAAATATCTACAAGTAAGTACATGTAATTTTTTTGTGTTCACAATTCTTTTATATGAAAAAAAATATGTTTGTTCTTACTATTCTTGTCTTATATATATGTAGTCTATCTTTAATTAAATTGTATTTATTGGTGCAAGCTCTTAATGGAGAGTTATGTTTGAGTATTTAGGCAATATTTATTTTAAATATTAATGTTTATTTTTTTGAATTATTAATGTATTTTTTTTTTCTGCCGTCTTGTAAAAATTCATTGATGCACATAACTACTTAGCATAGTTTCAAAATTTCACCAAAAAATACACAAAGATTTATTTATCACAGTTAACTCTGTTATCAACTGTCGAAAGAGGATTTTTTTTTTTTTTTGCAGAAAATTTTTGTTTTAGATTTTGTTTTCGCAGAAAGTTTTTCATTTTATCTGAGTCTGGAAACCGCTATTGATAAAACTCCCCCACCAAATAAAAACCAAATCAGGAATGTAGCTTATACTGAATTGAGTAAGAGTACTAAAAATAAGAACGTTAACTGTGCCGACTTTAAAACAAATCAAGAAAAATAAACAAATTACTTGCACCCTTACAGACAAAACCCGCAAAATAGCCATTTTGAATCGTACAGATTATAATAATAAAATGAACGACGTAATTAAGGAAATAGGAACCACCATAATTAAAAATGACCCCAATAAAAAACTAATAGAAAATTCAATAAATTAATAAAACAAGGTAACTGGCCAGATAACTACCCCCCCATTGTTAATAATTTCGCTCCTAATACCCTGCGCCTTTTTGGACGATTTAAGGACTATAAAGACCCACCCAAATTCCGACCGATTGTTAATAAAAAAGAAGGTCCTACCTACCCCTTTGAAAAATATATGACCCATATCTACCGTAACCTGTTGCCACCCTCTGATCATAGCCTTAACTCTACAGAAGATTTTATTAAACGAATTAATGACTTAGAAATTAACAATAACCAGAAATTTATTAGTTTTGACATTATCAATTTGTTCCCGTCTATCGATATTAATGAAATCTGTGATAAAATTAATCAAACAATAGCAAATCAATATGAAAAATCCGTTGTGAATACGTTAATTACCGCTAGTAATCTTATCCTACGTGAAAGCTATTTTAAATTCAATAATGTTGTATATAAACAGAATATGGGGGTGCCAATGGGATCACCTACTTCAGGGATAACAGCTGAATTCAAATTAAGAATACTTGAAAATGATACATTTAAATCAATGAAAGATAAAATTATTTTTTGGGTCAGGTATGTGGACGATGCTTTTGCAATTATTCAGAGAGATCAAAATATAAACGAAATATTCGATAAACTAAATTTGCTTGACGATAATATTAAATTTACCTATGAATCCGAACAGAACAGCGAGATAAATCACTTAGATGTTAAAATTAAACGTGAAAATAACAAAATAAGAACCACCGTTTACAGAAAACCGATGGCCAGTAACGAAATTGTTGACAATAGAAGTAAAACCCCTTATAAGTATAAAATTAACACAATCCGCAGCTATGTTAATCGTGCAATACTAGTATGTAATAATAAAAATGACTTAAACAAAGAACTTAAGTTTATTAAAAAATTAACCGTTGAAGCCGGATATCCAAAATTTATTGTTGAAAAATTATATAAAAAAA
Source organism: Salticus scenicus (assembly GCA_963930645.1). Lineage (NCBI taxonomy): Eukaryota > Metazoa > Arthropoda > Arachnida > Araneae > Salticidae > Salticus > Salticus scenicus. The sequence continues at coordinate 201,009,305 of OZ005657.1, read as the reverse complement.
GAATGAAACAGCTAAATCATATCCCAAACCAGCAAAAAAGGCAACAAAAATATACATTCTCCATACCCTATAACCAAGGAACCTCAAATAAAATAAAAAATACTGCCAACAAATTCAATCTAAACATTCCGATTAAACCGAACCCGAACATTTTTCAAATTATAAGAAATGACAAAGATATTATTCCCCCCCCCTCGAAACCGCCGGTGTTTATAAAATTCCCATCGAATATCCCGGCAAAAGAAAAGGAAGCTATATAGGAGTTACTAAGAGGAAAATCAAGACCCGTCTAAAGGAACATGAAAACGATATAAAATTTGCCCGTTCTATTACCGCGCTAGCCAAAGCATACTGTGAAAATGAAATAAAAATAGAATTTAATAACGTTGAAAAAATAGCTAACTATAATAATCCTACGTATGCTTTTCTCCGTGAAAGTGTTGAGATCGTTAACGATAGCAGCGCCATTAATGACCACGAATCGGACAGAATTGATCCACAGTGGTGCTACTTGCTACAAGAAAGAGGTGAGGCTATAAATAGCCGGTGCCAGAAAACACTAGTTGCAATTGACAAAGGGGGAGGATCCTCCCCGGAAAAGCTTATTGCTAAAGATGAAGCCAAAGTAAGGTTGTTTGTTTTATTTTATAATTATGTTTGTGCTTCGTTTGAAATTAAAGTAAAGTTATGACGTGAAATATTAACGTTGAGTGAAGTAAAAGCAGCTCCACCTTTTGACTGAGCATAATTTTTCATAATAAATATCACTTACCAAATTCGGTTCATTTATGTAACATAAAATTTGATATATCTGTAAAGGACATGTGTCACAAAAATGTAATTTTTTGAGGAGAGCAACTTTTTTTTTTTTTTTTTTTTTTTTTTTTCCAACTTTAAATGCATTTTTAAATGCACTTCTTTGAAACTAACAATAATCACTTAGTAATACTTTTACACATTATTAATGACATAATGTATAAATGTAAAAAGGAAAAAAATGCACATCAAAGACATATTGCTATCTCTTTTTACAAAAAATGGACAATGTCTTTTATCTCCCGGGTACAGATATAGCCTTACCATAAACAGAAAATGTCACAAGATAGCATCGCCACCTGTTATCTGATATGTATAATTTTAATTTATAAAATCATTATTTTTTAACTGATTTTTAGGAAAATTGATCTGTGAGCTATTCAAATGTTATGCTAACCCATTATTAATTTCTGCTGAATTTGGTTAAAAACTGAAAAAATTTGAAAATTTAAATATTTTCCCTTACTTTGGGGTCACATGGTTAGTTAAATAGCAAAAAACTTCTTCCAAGATAATCGTCTGTGATAGTGTCTCTCGTGATAGAATCCAAAATCAATTGTTTCCCTACAAAATTATTAATTTAGTTAATTAATAAAATTCTGACTGTCGGACTGTAGCTAATATATATATATATATTAGAGGTGAAGAATCACGGTCGCCACTCGCCACATGGCGACCTAACTTTTAAAAGTGGTGATCCTCCCCCCCCCCCCAAAAAAAAAAAATAAATAAAAATCGCTGTAAACATCAATGAGACATGCAATTTTTCTGTGAATTCGCAGAAATCCGCAGGTTTTTTTTTTCCTAATTCGTGGAATTTTGCAAATTAATTTCTTCTGTGTTTAAAAAAAGTCGCAAATGTCATTCATTTTATAAAATGAAACCCTATTAACGACTGGCGATTAAATTCTCTACAAACGCCTTCCAATTCCCAATCTTTCTCCATCCACAACATAAACATCAATATTCATTTTAAATTTGCTTAATGAGATTCTAGAATTTATAAAGAAATAAAATTGTTAAATATTTCTTGCTCATGCAATTTTTACCCTTCCCTCTATTTTCTTATCTCCAAGTAGTTATCAGTGATCAAATGTTCTGCAGAATTCTTTTGTTTACCAATCTTTGTCCATCCACAACATAAATGTCAATGTCCATGTTAAACTTACTTTGTTAGATTCTAGAAATAGAATGGAGAGAGTTTAATATTTCTTACTCATGTAATTACTTTTTTACTCTCCCTCCCCCCCCCCCCCTTTACCCATCTCCAGATAGTGATCAGTGATCAATTCTAGAAACAATAAAGAGAGACAGAGGTGCTCAATATTTCTCACACAAGTAATTATTATTTTTAGACTTTATTACTGAACTTGATAAATCTATTAATTTTTTCCTCAGTTAAATTAAATATTTATATTTAATATCCATACCAAATGTGTAAACAAGGAAAAAAATGTAGAGTAAATTTTTCATGTAGAATTTTTTTTCTTTTATCAATTGAAGAAAATTAATACTCGGTTGTTTTTATACATGTTTGAAACGGATAATTAGCTACTGTTAATTTTTTTTTAATGTGTATGATTAATGTACATAAACAGAAATAATATTCTATATTTGTTTGAAACTTTTTTTTTTCTTTTCTGTTGGCATGGAATTTCAATAAGGTTTTATGTGGATAGAAAATTTATTGCAGTTGTAGTAAAGAATTTTTTTGTCTTAATGAAAAAATCCTGAAAATGCTTAATGTAGATAAAGGCTATATAACTGTTTAGGTAGTCAATTTATTAAAAGTGACATCAATGTTCAAGCAATCAACCAAACAATCATGTTAGCAAAAAATTTTCAGCTAATTTCTAATTTTAGCTATTTAGCCTTGCTTAGTCTGTTAATAAAATTAAACCTTGGATAATATGCCCATATTATCCTTGGATATATGTTGGATCTTGTTCTAATAACAAAAGAAATATATGCTGAATCAGTTCAGGAAAAGAAAATACAGTTGACAAGTGTATAGTACTGCAATGTTCCTTGATCTAAAAAGCAGATTAAATAAAATACACCAGATTTTATGCAATGGTAGCGTTTGTGTTAACATTCATATAATTTTCAGGCTCTATGAGACCAAGCTTCAAAATTACAACATAAACTGAAAATGACATTTATAATAATTACAGTAAAATTTAGACATTATAACTTTAATCAATAGAACATCTCACTCAGGGGCGGCGGAACGTGAATTTTATTGACCGGGCCTGGAATATTGAAGCATGATCAATGCCGCACCACTGGGGGGGGGGGGGGGCTAAGGGGGATCGAGCACCCCAGACCAAAACGACACATAAGAATAATATTTTATAAAAGCTGTGTTTGCAAAATTTTATTTTTAACTTTGTAAAACAGAAAAAATTAGGCGACACTTCGTACCGATTTCTCTTGTTCGTTGCATAATGGGCACATACAAGGTTCAGCATTTGCAGTTTTTGTAAAATTAGTGTTATCTTCATCTCTACGAGTATCATCATTGTTTTTATCAAGTACAGTTTCTTTTTCTAAACTTGGAATCGGGGAGTTTGAAGACACTTTAAAATATGACTCGATTTTTTGCCGTTTTCTGGAACTCATTTTTATAGGTGAAAAAAATAAATATGTAGTTTAATTAACCAAAATGCGTTTTTAGATGGGCACAGGAAAAGCGTCTTCCTCGTTCTCTCCCTAGATTTGTGACTGAGACCATAGAAGCCACTGAAGGAGAGAGGGGACTTGTCACCCCAAAAATACGGACATAAGAATAGTCGTCTCTGAAAGGGGAGGGAGCGAGAGCACATTCAGCGGCTAAATTCTACTTTACCTCATCCCCCGAGGCGCGAGTGACTGAGACTGTAGTAATGGGTATTGCACTTCTCACCTGAAAATTCATATAGAACAAGGAATATAATACAACACACAGATGAATGGGGATTCCGGGAAACTGGTTAGCAATCCCTGCTTTCCAGAGAGTAAAGAAAACTGGCTTACTAATCCTTTTTCTGCCGTCACCAGCCCCCCCCCCCCCGCACACACACTGTTATCCTTTCAGGAATGTTGTATCTGTAGGGAAATAGATTGCAACAGCTATTTGACGTATTATAAGCGGCAACCAGAGAGTTATCCTGCTATGTAACTCTTCACCTTCTTTTATTATCAAGTCAGGTCAGAAAAGATACAGTACAAAAAAAAAAAAAAAAAAAAAAAAGACAAAACTAATGCCCGGGCCCGGTCGGCCCGGGCAGTTCCGCCGCCCCTGATCTCACTTGAAAAAATACAATAAATCACTAGTTTAAGGATAATTTTCTATATTCTATGTAGGTTCTTAAGTTTAGTGACATCTGTATTTTTCATTGCCTTGTTTACATAAAAATACACTGGTGCAAAATACAAAAGGTATAAAAGTTTGGAACATGCTAGAAGTTACAAAAACTTAATACTAATTTATCCAATAAGTTTATACATAAATGCTGATGAACTCACTTTGTCGGGATGCCGAATCATCAGATTCATTACCACTACTTTTTTCACCACTTCCATCATGATATTTTATTGGAATCCACATAGATTCACTCTATTAAATTAAAAAGAACTATTTTTAAATTGGTAAAACATGTTGAAGAATAATAATATATCTACTACAATAATAAATATATTTTATTCAATTATTTATTTACTTATCTGCAATATTACTCATGAGCATGTCTGATTTTGTATTAAAATTAAATCAGAAGTGGTTGAGAACTTTTCTAAAACAATACTGAAGTCAACATGCTCCTTCCCAAACATAAAAGTGAAAAAGACAACACAAGGGAAAAAAAACTCTAATAAGTTCATTATTTTGTGCAGAATATTTTCAAATAATTATCTGTGGTAATCATCAATACACTGTGACTCCCACCGCTCTTTGTCTTTTCTTCTTTTCATTTCCCTTCAATTCTTTGAGTAGGTAATGTCAAAATGGTAGAATAGTTCCTTGCTCTCAATCATTTACCGCATAATCACAAATCAAAACTGCTCCTTGTATTTTCTTCTTTTCATTTCTCTTCAATTCTTTCAGTAGGTAATGCCAAAATGGTACAATAGTTCCTCGCTCTCAATTGCTTATTGCATTATCACAGGTCAAAATTTCTAAGGCTTACCTTTTAATTAGGAGATTTATATTGAGCAATTTTATGAGTGGTTATTATATTTTATGTTAATTGGGTTTAATAGGTGGGTTTGGGAAAAAGCAGTGGATAGTTTAATTAAGGTCAGTAAAATGTTCTTGTTCATAACCATTTATTATTTCTTTTATCTACCCTATATACAATCTCTTTTCGTCATTAATAAATCTGAGTTTGATATGGTAATACTAGTGGTATCTTTAAAATTTATAGGGTCTTACATTATGGAAGTGTTTAATATGTTTTTGTTTAGTTTAATAAGGGTATTGATTCTGGATTTAACATCTTCATATTTAATTTTATTAGCTGCCCTTCTGCAATAAGAAATAGACAATGGGAAAATAGGTTTATTACTTTGTGCGTTGGAATGGAGTTTTTTTCAGGCAGTTTTTAAATTATAGCATTACTGTATTCTGCTTTTTGACCAATATTTTGGATATAGATAATTTTGTTTCTTTAGGAAGGTTTTATCAAAGCAAAATATTGTTGTACAATTTACATGAGATCCAAGGGCTGCTAATTTATAAAAATGTTTTACATTTTGGATTGATAATTTCATTACTGTTAGTAAGTTTTCTAAATATAGCGGTATATAGTCACTTAAGTCTGTTTATTCAGGTGCAGATACACCACAGCTCACTGTTCAAGAAAAATCCTATATATTGCTGTATTGAATATATATCAAGAAGACAATGGATATGCTGTCTGGGTACTTAATATTAGTGCCAAAAATGTGATCTTAAGTGTTTGGAAAAAAGAGAAAAAATGTCAGTGGTAGCTAAGCTTATCACCAGTTATTCAAGGCAGTCATATAAAGCTATCTAACCGCTGTTCCAAATAATATGTACACATACAGCCTGTTTATTTGGATTAAAGATACATTAGACTTATCATCCAAGGAGAATTCTACATTTTAGTATATTAAACATATGCCAAAAAGACAATGGAAGTGCCGAGCAGAAATGGAATATGCCAGTGTCCTACTGCGGCTCTGATCACTATGCCCACAAAGTTTTGGGAAAAAGGAAAAAGATCTTAGTCGTAGCTAAGATCAACTTAGATGGTATCATCATCGGGAAGAAGCTCAATACACCTTTAATTCATCTGCTGTTCCAAGAGACATGTACATATATAGCCCATTTATTAAAATTATAACTACACATTATCACTTATCATCTAAGAATTATATATCTTACTCTACTGGACATAAACCAAGGGAATAAAGGTAGTACTAAATGGTATTATAATGGAGATTTGCATCGCTGGTCCTTACAACTTTGCAGCTGGACTGGTTTTTAAGCAAAAAATACATTATTGCTTAATTTTTATGAAAATAAAGAATCAGCACACCTTTAACAAAATCCTCTTTCTATACTCTTCACAATAAAATAATACAAATAAAATTACTTCAAATAAACACTTGTAGTGATCGTAGCCACATCTGTATTTTATGTAATTTCAAAAACTCTACATATTAACTACTGCTACTTCACTTTCAAAATATGTACTGCTACTTCCACTTTCAAGATATATACTACTATTTCAACTCATAGATTACTTTGTTTACCTCTGCCGAAAACAGTCCCATTGTACGTCAGTTAGTCAGTAACTAATGCATGTTTGTTATACTATTATGTTGATTGTTCATTATTAAAGGGTTTATTTTCATAATGAACAATTCTTCATTGTGTTAATACTTACAATCAGCCCATAAAATGGTGACTCTGGACTATGAAAAACTTTGTTATGCCTTCTGTTTAATATTTAAGTGCAGCCATAGTTTTGGTATCAAACCGAAACTAAATCTTAAGTTTTTATTACGTCGTTTTGAAACTATTTTGCTAAAGTTTCACTATGAGGAAGGTATCTGCTGTCAAGATTTCTAAATTTATTCCATGAGATCCTTCCTTGTGGTTCATTATGGTTAAGTCTACATTTGAACTAGCTATTCTAAAACCAGTAACTGAATCAAAAACAAAATATAAGTATTGCGTGGTGAATCTGCTACCAAATGATGTGATGACAGTCCATGACATTGTTATTTCACTTGATATCACTGATCCTTATGGAAAATTAAATGATGAGGTGATTTCTCGGTGCAGTAAAAGTAAATCCCAAGAAATTAGACGGTTACTCACCGGAGAATAATTAGGAGACTGGAAGCCCTCCGAATTACTCTGTATAATTTAATGTTGTGCTGAAAACCATAGGATCACTGGCACCCTTCTCCTTGAACTTTTTCTATTGATACTTGCTTCTATAATTCCTCTCATTCCTCAAAAAGCTACTGTAATAGCAGATAAAATCCTAGACATTACACCTGCATAGGTAAGTGCAGTATTAACTTGTTCTGATTCGAACCCTTCCAGTGACAGTGACTCACAATTATTGAAAGAACTTAAACTTCTCTGTAAAGAAGTCGTGTCACTAAGACATTAGAGACGTGTTTCACAGAGTTGTTTTTCTTTCTAACCAAGCAGCCCATCAGTGAAAAATAATTTATTGTGCTGGTATCATAAAAAATTTGGTTCCAAAACCAATAAGTGTTCACCACCATGTAATTTTGAGGAAAATAACAACACCCAGGAGTAGAGGTACGTCGCCTCTTTGTACGAGATCACAAATCAAATATAAATTTCTTTGTAGACACTGGTAGTGACTGTCCTCATGTTCCAGCTTCCAGAGTTGACAAGGTACGCACTCCTATACAGACTTTTAAAACTGCTAATGGTACTGCTTTAATGTATATAAACAAAAACTTTTATAACTTGATTTACATTTAATGAAAAACATTATTTATCCTTTTTATATATGTAATATGTCTATGGCTATAATTCATGCAGATTTTTTACACTATTTCAATTTACAGTCAGATCTTACAAATTGTTGATTACTTGATGCTGGCACACAATTAAAATCTCATGGTACACTTAATGTTGCTCATATATATTCTGTAAAATCTATGTTTGATGATAATTTTTTTCAGTTACTAAATGAATTTCCTAATATTATTGAGCCTCCATATGCAGACAAAATTATTAAACATTCTGTTAAGCCTCATATTGAAACATTTGTTTTTCGCATTTTCACTAAACCACGTCAGATTGCTCTCGATCATTTAAAAATTGCAAAATTAGAATTTCAGCACATGTTGGATTTAAGCCATATGTGCCCATCCAAAAGTAATTATGATTCCCCTTTGCATATGGTCCCCAAAAAAGGAAGCGTGATTGGCATCCTGTTGGTGACTATTGAGCTCTTAATGCTCAAACCAAAAAGGACAAATATCCAATCCCTAATATCATTGATTTTACTAGCAAGCTCCATGGGACCATATATTTTTTCACATTGGTTTAGTTAAAGTATATCATAAAATTCTGATTACTGCCGAGGATATCCATAAAACTGCAATTTGTATGCCTTTCAGACTCTTCAAGAGCACTCGGATGCAATTTGGTCTGTGCAATGCTTCCAGTGCTTTTCAAAGATTTATCGATGAAGTGACTCTAAATTTAGATGGTGCTTATGCATTTGTTGATGATATCTTAATTGCCTCTAAAGATAAACAAGACATTTTAAACATCTCAGAGCTCTTTTTGAATGATTAAGTCACTATGATCTTACTATTAAACCATCTAAAATTACTTTAGGTATATCTAGTATAAAATTTCTTGGATTTAGTATCTCTGACGAAGGACTTTCACCTCTCCCTGACACAGTGTAAGCAATAAGCAAATTTCCATGACCTACAACTTTTACTCAATTACAATGTCATTTTGGTATGTACAATTTTTACCAAAGCCACCCATATTTTAGCACCCCTAGTAAAACTTTAGGAGTCACAAAAAAAAAAAAAAAAAAAAAAAAAAAAAAAATCTTCACATTCTAAAAAATCTGAAGCGCCACTTGACTGGACTGACGAAGCAGAATTTGCCTTTGCCGCTGCTAAAATGGTACTTGTGGATACCACCTTGTTAAAACATCCCATTCCTGGTGCTTGTTTAAGTTTATAGTGTGATGCCTCAGATTTAGCTGTCAGCAGTACGCTCATACAATATACTAATTCATGGGAACCAATAGCATTTTTATCTGTAAAACTTTCAAAAAGTCAGCACACTTTGTCCACTTACGACCATGAACTTTTAGCTATATATACCTCAAATGCTTTTGGCATATGCTTGAATGTAGAGATTTTTCAATCTACATTGATCAAAAACCTCTCGTTTATGCTTTCAAGCAAAAGCCTGACAAATGTTCTCCTCGTCAGTTGTGCCATCTTGACTTTATTTCTTAATTTTTGAATGATATACGTCATATTAATGGTAAAGAAAACTTCAGCGCTGATGCCTTATCTAGAACTGAAATTGATTCAATTTCAAAAAAAAAATTTTAGATTTCAAACAAATATCTCTAGCACAAGTCAAGGATCCCGAATTAAAAAACATTTTAAATTCTACTGATATTACATGTAATATTCAAAAGCATTATTTTTCTTTGGAGGATGTAACATTATACTGTGATATGTCAACAAACATACTGTGTCCTTTCATCCCAGAATCTTTTCGATTCAAAATATTTCATTATATTCATAATCTTTCTCATCCTGGAATTTCTGCCACAACTAAATTAATAACTAAGCGACATTTTTGGCCAAACATGAAAAAATTCATTAAAAATTCTGTTCAATCCTGTGGTAAATGTCAACGTTGCAAAATACATCGTCATACGAAAGCTCCACTTGGAACTTTCACCATTCCAGATGCAAGTTTCCCACATACCATCTGAAGGTAATCAATATTGCATGACTATTGTTGATCATTTTACTAGATGGTCTGAAGTATTCCCAACATCTGATATGACAGCTCTAACTACAGCTAAATTGCTTATAAAAGATTGAATTTTGCGATTTGAATGTCCAGTTACCATCACAACTGACCAAGGTCGAAACTTCGAATCGACACTTATCAATGAACTAACAAATATTCTTGGGACCACACGTATATGCACAACAGCATACCATCCTATATCAAACAAAATTTGTGAAAGATTTCACTGCTGTTTCAAAATTGCTCTAAAAATATATGACAATATAAAATGCACAGAATCACTTCCAATAGTCTTATTGGGTCTTTGTACTGCTATTAAAAATGACATTTCTGCTAGTAGTGCTGAAATGGTCTATGGTATCTATGGATCGATGGTTGGTAAAAAAAATTAAAACTATCCTCAGCTATATAGGAGAGTGACTCTTTAATGTCGGTAGTGACAATCTTCAACCTGTTTTGGTTACTACAAGTAAGCGAACATTATTATTATTTTTTAAACTTTTCCTGTATTACTTTTTTCTACAGGTATAAGAAAAAAGTATTGAATTTGGGAACATTTCTGAACTCCCAGTTTTCGGCAGATTTACATGTTTTAAGATGTCCTGAACACAATTTTACTGTTCTTAAAAATGTCTGTGTGTATATAAAAAAAATGTTGGGTGCTGTATCTCACAAACCAATGAACAAAATTTAATCAAACTTGGTATTTAGTTGCACCCTAACCTAATCTGGTTCTGATTACATTTGGGAGTCAATCGCTTAACAGGTGGCACTATGATTTAATTTCCTTATAATATTTAAGATGACAGTATAGGACAAAATTTCCTATAAATGTACAGTCGGAGAAAAAAAAAATGCAACACTCAACTTAACTTCATTGCTAATTGATGTAGAAAAATGTAATAGGTATCATTCGACGGGGAATTGTGAGTGGTTTCAGAAAATGAACTGAAATTTTGAACTGGGGGTTGTCTACATATTAAAACGTGGACCAACTTTGATTTTTTCAATGGTAATGCCCCATTTTTGTTTTATATTTGAATTTCTCAGATCACGACAACATGAAAGAGTATATTGGTTATATATTTTACCTATTTTTTCACAGAGTTATAAGCTTTCAAAGTTTGAAGGTGCTAATGTTAAATTCATATTTCAAACTTTTATTAATATCTTCACAAAAAGTAACACGAACAATATAATTTTTTTTTACAAGATACAGTGAAGAAACCCAAACATAATCCATCATTACTTTTGATTCTGAAAAATATATTTAATCCTGAATAGTATTAATAAATTCATATTCATAAAAATTATGAATTATGACCTATATTAATTTTTACATAAAATGAATCCTAATGCTGAAAAATATGGGTATGCAAATTTGCAGCTCATTCCAGTTATTAGTTTTCGAGATATAAATAAATCTTTCTTTTGGAGTGGTTTAGGGGGCCGTTTCTTATAAAGTTTTGCATGAGATAACGAATCAAATCTTAAAAAATTACAAGTTAATTTATTAACTTTGTTAAGTCATTTTAATAAACTTAATTTTAGGACGATAATTATACTTATAACTTATTAGTACCTTAAAAACTTGTCCTTTTTATTTTCACAATGCATTTCGGGTGCCCTCACACTCTTCTTCAGGTGACTTGTGACTCTCATCGTCGCTTGTGTTTTCGCCGGCTTCATTCTGGTTTCCTCTCTTCACTTCATTTCGTCTGTTTCGGATCCTATTGATTACACGGTTCCAGTCTTTTGGGATATTCGCGTGTTCTCGTTCATTAACTGCAGTGGGGTTAGTCAGAATCTCGATGGCTTCTCTTTTTAAGGCGTAGCTATGGTTGTTATATGGAGCGATTTTATTAGTTTTTATGGTGTTAATATTAATAGGGTTAGAGGAGTGGGTAGAGGCAAGTGCTGTAGATTGGCGGTTGTGTTTTAAATCGGCTTTGTGTTCTTTCTCCCTTTCGTAAATTTTGCGTTTAGTTACTCCGATATAACAGGCGTGGGAATTATCAGTGTAATTAAAATCAATTTTATAGATTCTGGCGGTTGATTGGTTATCTATTAAGTCTTTTTCATTTCTAATGTGTTGAATAATGTTGCGGTTTGGTTTGATCGGGATATTGATATTGTGTTTTTTGGCTTCGTTTTGAATTTTGATACTGGCGCCGTTACAGAAGGGGATGGGGTTGTGAATTTTTCTTTTTCTTTTTGGGCGTTATCAATTTTATTTAGGGTTTTGATGCGTTTTTTATAAAGTTTGTTTACGAGATTTTTTGGATAGTTTGCCTTATTTGCTATGTTTTTAATGTATTTGAGTTCTTGGTTTAGGAGTTTTTTAGTGGAACAGCTCTAACCCTATTAATATTAACACCATAAAAACTAATAAAATCGCTCCATATAACAACCATAGCTACGCCTTAAAAAGAGAAGCCATCGAGATTCTGACTAACCCCACTGCAGTTAATGAACGAGAACATGCGAATATCCCAAAAGACTGGAACCGTGTAATCAATAGGATCCGAAACAGACGAAATGAAGTGAAGAGAGGAAACCAGAATGAAGCCGGCGAAAACACAAGCAACGATGAGAGTCACAAGTAACCTGAAGAAGAGTGCGAGGGCACCCGAAATGCATTGTGAAAATAAAAAGGACAAGTTTTTAAGGTACTAATAAGTTATAAGTATATTTGTTAAGTCAGTTAAGTTAACTTTGTTAGTTAAGTCATTAATTTTTATAATTCTTTTTTACCTGAAAGATTTCTGGTGTGAAACATTAAAATTTTATCTGTTTCTTATAGGATCTTAATTTTATTTTTCTACATTTACCGATAACCCCTAACACATTTTTGATTATAAATCTATAAATACTAAAGATAAAGTATACAAATAGTATACTTTTCCGCACTGCCAGACTCTCAGAAATTCGAATATGATGTCAAAATTGGGTGTTGCTATTGAAAAAAATCAAAGTTGGCACTCATTTCAGTATGTAGATGACCCCTAATTCAAAATTCGACAACATTTTTAGAAAGAGCATTTAATTTCCTGTTGAATTATGTCTGTTAGATGTTTCTGCGTCAATTAATAATGAAATTACAGCGGGTGTTGTGTTTTTTTTCCCCGACTGTACATAATGAGAGTTGTTTTTAACGAATGGTTGTAAAATTAATTAATAGTAGTAAACTGGAAATCGGCAACACCTTTAAAACAAATAGTTGTACTATAGATTTGTGATAATTTGAAACAAAACTGTAGTATTTTTCATTTTTAATGGAAGAAAAAAAAAAAAAAGCCTTTCTTTTGATGTCAGCACAAGTTGATTTTCATTCGGAATTTAGTGTTTTACCTCTCTGATATAAAAAATTGTCTGCATTTATCATGGAAAATAATTTCAATAAATAATAATGTGCTGCTTGAATTTTTATAAGATAATATATAGAAGAAAGTATTGTATGGCTACAACATACTAATTTTTTATTTCATGTGCATGCATACAGTAAAACTTCTATAATGCAGAACGTGTATAAAACGGAAAGGTAATGAATACAAACTTTGTAAAGCAATGCTATAAATTGCTAAAATTCCCAACAATTGTTTCAAATCAAAATAATTGAACATAGCTGTTCATCAGACGAAGTAAAGTAGGAGTACGAATGCAATATGAAAGTGGCAACCCACACTAGTTTTTGAAAGTTATGTTGTTGTTTAACATTTATACCTATATCGAATTCGATTTTTCATACAGATTTTTTATTATTATTATTCATTAGATGATATATTATTTAGATTTTTTTTTCATTATTATTTAAGACTCTTAAAATGTTGACCAGATTTCTGGTGTCAAAAAATTGCCAATGCTGTATTATTCTTTTCTTAATTAAGGCAGCATCTTCTACCCTTGAGCTTTAAATCTAAATAATAAAACCCAAATTATCTCTCTAAAACGGTATTTCTTTAAAGACTAGTACATTGTAGTCATTACAAAACTTTCTTCTATACTTTGTTAAGGCCTTTCTCCTTCTCACAATTACTAAATATTCTGTGGCATCATGTAAGCCCTTTTTGATACATCCTCTAGTGAGGCAATATAAAAGGGCTTACATGATGCCACAGAATATTTAGTAATTGTGGGAGGGAGAAATGCTGTAACAATCTTTTTGTATAACAGCGCCACTTAATAATTTTTTACCACTTTGACATAAATAAAAGTTTAACCATAGCTTTTCACAATAACTATTTTAAGTATGCAGGTTTACGCATTTTTAATCAACAGATGCTGAGATGTAGTCATGTGGAAAATCATAGAAGGTCAGTAATAGCACTGACACCTATCAGCTGATACGCACCCAAATTAAGTAAGGATTGTTTTCATAATGGTTATCACACATGTCAAGTTTAGTGCATTTATATGCAATAGAAGTTGTAATTTAGCCTTCCCATTCAAGAGCAGAATTTGCAGCATATCAGCACCACCTGCCGGCTGATATGCACCCAAATGCCACCAGCAAACTGTTTCCTAATGGGTTTTTTATATTCTACGTTTTGTGCAATTATATGCAATACAGTCAGATATAGCTTTTCCGTTAACACGGAAAACTGCAGCACAGCAGTGCCATCTATCAATCGATTTGCACATTTAGTATAATGTTTCATAAAGACCTTCTCATATTCTGTGTTTTGTTCGGTTATATACACAATAGAACTTGAGATATAGCCTTCCCTTAAATAGAACAAATCACAGTCTAGCAGCGTCACCTGCAAAGTGATCAGCTCCAAAAGTTGATCGGCTCTAATTTATGTCATGGTGCAACTACATATGAATTTAAAAGAAATTCTGTGCACTAGTTCCTGAAATACAGTTGCCATAAAAAATTTTGTCAAACGCACAGAGATACATTTTCTAAAAATGGTTAAATTCAAGTTTTGGACCTGTCAAAACGTGTAAATCTGTTGAAAACCGGAAATAAAATTTTTTTACAAATACAGTACTTTATTTTATTGAATATTCAAGAGCATAGAAATAATTGTATATTGTATATACCAAACAGTTTCACAAAAGGGAGATTTAAAAAAAAAGTTAACCCCCTCCAAAATTGTGGTCTAGCTATGCCAGTGACTGCATATATTCCTTGTTTACTGTAATATAACTTTTGTATGCCCATATGCATATATATATATATATATATATATATATATATATATTTGAAACAATTCTGTTCTTAGCAATAATATTTTATATATTTCATTTTGTTATTGCATTTGCATACATATATTTTTTAAGAGTATTAGCATCAATATTCTATTGTATTAACATTGTATTATTGTTTTTTTATATACATAGTTACATTGCATTTGTAATAGTATTTTGCAAACTTTTATTGTTCTCATTGTTCACTGAGGGGATACTCTTGTAGTGATCGTAGTGACATATGTACTTTATGTAATTTCAAAAACACTATATATCAACTATTGCTACTTTACTTTCAAGATAAGTACTACTACTTCAACTCATAGAATACTCATTTACCTCTGCTGGGAAAAGTCCCGTTGTATGCCAGCCAGTCAGTAGAATGCCACACGCTAGCTAATGTGTGTTTGTTATAATATATTGATTATCAATTAGTAAAGGATTTATTTTTGTAATGAATGATTCTTCACTGTGTTAATCTTCACAATAATCTACACACTTTTATAGCTACAATTTAGTCATATATATTTACTTATAAATGTGTAAATTGAAATATACTGATTTCAATGAGATTAACAACCTTTTTTAATTTTGAAACACTAAAATTAACTTAAAATTTGTTTGAGATTTGTGTTACAGCTTAAAATAAAACATTATATACCTCTTTTATTGCATAATAAATTACAAAGAACATAACAGTTTACATATGAAAAATACAAATCAATGAACTCTTTTTGTACGTTCATGGTAAACTGATTAAAATCCAGTGCTTTAGAAAAAAATAAATAAAATAGATAGATAAATAAATTGATTAAAGTGATTTTTAACTCAATATTAAAGTTTAATTTTTAGCATAACATACACATTAATATTAAAAATGTACAATTTTTTGGTCATTAACTTTTTATTACATGGGTTGGATAAAATTTACTGAATTTTTTTCAATTCTATTATCTTAAATAAAGTTAACATATATTACATTTTTATGACTATAATATTGTGCAATATGTATATATACAATGTTGATTTATTTAAATTTTAAACCAATTCTTAATGGAAAATTATAAAGGGTCAAATGTTTTCAGCACACATTGAATTTAATTTATGCTGTGAGGTACAGTATCGAAGGTCCTTTGATTAACCAAAAATCCACAAAAGAGAGTATTAGAATACTGATCAATATTAAAATGTGCTTAATTTGAAGATGTGGTCCTATTCCATATTCATTAAATCAAAAGAAACAAAAAATGGTCTTTTTATACTTTGGTGGTGGGGGGGGGGGGAGGGAAGAGGAGGATTACATGAAAAGAAATGCATAATTTTTTTTAAATATTAAAAAAGTTCCTGTTTCTGTAGTTGTCTTCATTCATTAAAAGGTATTATTTAAGAAAAATATTCATAATTTTATGAAATATATTAACACATTGGGCACCACGCAAATTCTTTAAATCCATTAAAATTCCATAACAATTCCGCCTGTAATAAATAAAAATTAAGCAAATTTTTAATAAATTAAATTTTTAATCATTAAACGTAATATTTTTAGTTTTATATCTGCCACCGATGGTTGACGTGGCTTTATATCATATTTGACACTGTCAGCTACCGATGGCTGACAGGGCACTCAATGTTTTAATTTTTTATTGGTACTGCTTTTACTTTTGGGGTAAAACTTTCACTGAAATGTTTGAAGTATAACATGTTCTGCACACTCCTAAGGTTTCAAGATGATTCCTTCAGTACTTAGAGATATATGCCAAAATGTCTATTATCTAGAATGGCTGACTTGACACTGAACGTGTTAACATTATAAATGGAAATCAATAACAAATGCTGGAAAAAATAAGATACACCAATGAAAGTTCCGTTTAAATAGTTACAACTGCCCTAATCTAAGTTCCAAATGGAAATGAATGGGATTTTTTAATTATATGTTAATAACAGTATGCATGTTGATTTTAAAACCTTTGTTTTCAGCTAAAAATGAAAATTAAATTAATTTTTCAGATTTTAAAATATGATATTAAAAGTAACAAATTGTGAATTAATAATTGCAATTTTAAAAATACAAAATTCAAAAGTTTTTTCAAATAAAATAAAGTAGTAAATATATGCACTAATTAAGCATATTTGATTTAAACTTTGTTAACTATACAAAAATATTTTTAAGAAGTAAAATTTAATACTTTTAACCACAAGTCACTTTGGTATATTATTGAAGCAACTATTAAAACTTATTGAAGCAAAAAGTAATCAACTACTTTATCTGGTAATTTTAAAGTTATTAAATACTATGGTATACTATTTGGTAAACATTTGTTTTGCAAGCAGTAATTTTTAAATTTATTAAAATTACTTGCATTTGTCAAGAAAGTATGCCATTTGCCAAATTGTAAGATGTTTTTGCCTTTTTTGCACCAAATATATTCAAAATTATTTTACCTTTTTACAGATTATCGACTGGGATTCTGCTGATAAATTTGACTGATCTTATATTATCAGGGGTGTTTGCGTTCCGAATTTTTTATTTCATTCCCCACCAGTAATTATGAATTGTGTTTTTGGCTATATTTAATTGCTAAACATTACTAGAAAGCTGCTAATAATATCACTATTAAAGAATTACTGGTGGAAAGTAAAATAAAAAAATCCGAAATGCAAACACCCCTGCATTATTGAAAGTAAGTAGCGTCTGTACAGCTTTTTTTTTTTTTTTTTTTTTTTTTTTCTTTTAAGAATATTCTGAGTATGCGCTTTAAGGAGACTTTCCTTGTCAGTGGAAGTTAAGCTTATCACTTATCTTCCTACGGAGTCCTGTAATGCTTCAATCAAATACTGTTTCAAGACACATGTACACATAATATCCATTTATCTGGTTTAGATAAATGCAACTCATTGTTCAAGAAGATTGATGAAACTTGCTGTATTGGGTATACACAAGGAGACAGTGTAAGTACCAAGCAGGACAGGAATATCCCAATGAATCACTGTGATGTTCACAACTGTGCCTTAAAGGTTTTATGGAAAGAGTGAATGGATCTCAGTAACAGCTAATCTTATCACCCATCATCTGTGGTAATGTGCACACTTTGAATCTCCTTATAGTTCCAAGAGATATCTACACACATAGCCCAATTATTTGGGATCAGACGCACAACTTATTGGTCAAGGAGAATCTTTCCTGTGTCTTTCTGTATTAGACATATACCAAAACGACAATGTAAATACCGAGTGGAATGGGAACATCTCAGTATCCAACTGCAGTGTTCACCACTGTGTGGTAAAGAGTTTGAGGGAAAAGGGAAGGGATCTCAGTGATAGCTAAGTTTCCCACTTGTCATCCTAGATAGCCCTGTAAAAACTCTATCAACTCACTGTTCCTAGACACATAAATACACACAATTCCTTGTTCAAGGTGAATACTGTATCTTGTTGTATTGGACATATACCAAGGAAACAAAGGAATACCAAGCAGGATGGGACTATCCTGTTGCCTTACTGTAGTGGCCAAAACTGCATTTCAAGGACTTGGTAAAAGATCTCAGTGGTAGATAAGCTTACCCACTTGCCTTCCTAGACAGCCCTGTAATGCTTCAAATCAATCACTCTTTCAAGATACCTATACACACATAACATATAGCCCATTTATCTGAATTCTGATACATCTCACTGTTCAGGGAGAAAGATGTGTCTTGCTGTATTGGATACAGACCAAGGAGATAATAAAAATAGAAAGTGGGATAGGTATATCCTGTTGCACCAACAGTGTGCCTTCAAGGGTTAAGGGGAAAAATGAAAAGAATCTCAATGGTAGCTAAGCCTATCGCCTGTCTTCCCAAACAGCTTTGTAATGTTTCAATCCAATCACTGTTCTAAGACGTGTACACATATAATCTGTTTATCTTGGTTCAGATACAACACAATTGACAATTTTTTTATCTTGCAACATTGGACATACACCTTAGGAGACAAAGGAGGTACTAAACAGGACCAGAATATCCCGATGCACACTCAGGTGCTCACCACTGTGCCCTCAAGGGTTTCAGAAAAGAGGTCAAGGATCTAAACGTTAGCTAAATTTATCACTTGTCTTCTTAAGCAGCACTATAATGCTTCAATCCAACAACTTTTACAAGACACATAAAACATATTCCATAAAATTAATTATTATTTAGAAGTTTAGTTTTTAAACTAATAATTATTAGTTTTATATGAATAAAATTTTAAAATAAATTTTTTTTTTGAAGTATTTTTTATTTTGCTGGATGCTTTAAGGACTGTAGCTATATCAGTTAATATTTCTGTTTTCTCTTATTTCTTTTTCTTATGAATTTTAATTTGCGGAATTTTATTTCAGTTTTATTATGTCAGACATAAATTATTTTTCCTTTTAAATCTTGTAATTAAAATATTTTGCACCATAATTTAGGAGTTAATTTACATTTCTGATATTCGATGCTACTCTTCATTTTGCGGACTTTCTATTTTTTTCCCCATATTTTCGTATCATTTTCATTTATTATGTCTCATTTGGTGTAAATTGGGCCTTGTGTAATGTAAATTCTTGGCAAATGTATACAGTACAACAGAAATTTACACCTTTTGCATACAACACACAAACAGGGCCCCAGAAGACATACTGTATTGTTATATGCCTACACTTCGCAGGATTTTAATATTGTTACAAAATTGTAAATAATTGTGTTTATTTTTGTATAAATTCTCTCAAAGAGGCTTAGTAAGCTGATAAAGTGCTAATTTTGTGCATTTCTAGTCGTTTTAGCGTTGAAATAGCCTTATTTTCCCTTTAAAATGCATTTAAAAGCCCCAATAAGGCAGGTAATGGATTTGGTGCCAAATTTGGCGACTTTTTCACACCTTGGCGATTTTTTTGGCGACCTTGGCGAGAAAATCCTTATAAGGGATATACCAAATATGGAAGCTGTAAGTTGATTGGTTGACCTCTTTCTAGAGTTTTCTCGAAAAATCTGGGTTCCATGGAACAGTATATAAGCCTGTTTTCTTCGCCAAGGCCAGTTAGTTCAGTTGAGATCTCAGCCAGCTTCGCTAATGCTTGTATTGTGTTGAGCTTCTTAAGAAAGAGACTTGCTTTAAGTGTTATTGCTATACAGTTTGTACTGTGGATTTGCTATTGACAGCTGTTGTTTAAGCTGTGTTTACTGGTCCAATTGAAGCTCATACTTGGTTTATAGACCAGCATTTTTCTGGAACTTTCTGTAAATAAATTACTGATTTTTTGTACGTTTGGTCTTTCATTCTCGGACAACTCACGAACCCCCAAGTACGCAACATTTCTGGTGTCAGAAGCGGGATTGTCTGTGAATGGTGATAACGAGAGCTATGGAGCAAGAGATGAAAAAAATTCTAGAAGGTCTCACTGCTCAGATGAATGAGTTAAGATCTGGATTGATAGAGAAAATGGAAACAGGACAGGAGAAAATGGAAACATCGCAGAGAGAGATGAAAGATAGCCTGAGTCAAGAGATGAATGAAATGAAAGCAGGACAGGAAAAGATGGAAACCGAATTGATCGAAAGAATGAAAGAAGGACAAAGAGAGTTGAAAGATGGTTTGACTGAAGAAATGAAGGTAGCACAAGAGAAAAAGGAAACGGGACAAAAAGAGTTGAAAGACAGTTTGGGTGAAGTTCAAGGAGAAATTAAGTCAATCCAAGAAAAAGTTGAATGCAATCAAGAGGAGATGAAGGGAGAACTTTCAGCAGTAAAGGAAGTGATTGAAAGTAAATTATCGGATATGGAAAGCAGAGTAGATGGAATAGAAGAGAAAGTTTTGAAAATAGAAGAAAGTTTTGAAGAAAAAGCTATGAAGATAGAAGAAAATGTTATGAAGGTTGAAGAGAGTGTTACGAGGATAGAACGGAGTGTAGAGGAGAAATTTAAAGAAAACTTTGATCAAGAGCTGAAAGGAAGGTTTTCAGAGATAGAAAGCAAGTTTAAGAGAATGGAGGAAGATCTTGAAAGAAAAATGAAGGAAGAGTGGAACAGAGAAGTAATAGGGAATGAACTGCAGAGCAAGATTCGGAATCTCGAAGAAAAGTTAGAATCCATGCCTCAGGAAACTAAAAAGAGAGATAAAAGAATCCAGAATCAGGAATTTATTAAGCTATTCACCTACGACGGCAGTTCCTCCTGGCATGTATATAAGACGTAGTTTTCCATCGTTGCTGAAGCTAACAGCTGGAAGTCTACCACCAAGTCAGTCCACTTAGCACTTAGCAGCAGCATTACGGGGAGATGCAGCCGAGATCCTGAGAAATGTTTCTAAAGAAGAAAGGAACGACTTCGAGGCCCTGACTAGAGCACTAGAGCTACGGTTCGGAGAGAAGTGTTCTAAGGACTATAGTAGCCTTCAGCTAAAATCTCGTTACCAGAAAACGGGCGAAAGTTTGCAAGAGCTGGCAGCGGACATTCAGAGACTGTCACACCTAGCATTCTCAGACTGTCATGCTGACATTCGAAACGACATAGCTCTTCAGTACTTTATCGATGCTGTTCGTGATCCAGAAATTCAAAAAGCGCTGAGACTCTCCAACATTAGAGACGTAGAATCAGCTTTAGGCTATGCACTTAGGAGAGAGGCAGCCCAACAAGCCTCCCGTAAAGACCGCCATACCATAAGAGCAGTCTCTTTAAACGATACGCCTGCTGGTGAAAATGAAATGAAGAGAAGTATCGAAGAGATCTTAAAGAGATTGCGCAGCCTGGAGAATAAGGAAATAAAGGATCGGAAGATAAAGTGCTGGGGCTGTGGAGCGGATGGTCATGTAAAGAGGAACTGCCCTGTACGACCAACTATAGGAAATCACCCGGCTTCACCATCACTGCAGGGAAACTAAGAGGAGGCCATCTCGCGGGGCGGAGGTTGCCTGAAATTAAAGAGCCCCAATTTACAGTATTTCATGTTTCATCAATGAGTGGCGGCGATAATGGACTTCACGTCTATGGCCAAGTTTACAACACCACCTGTCGGATGATTCTGGACACGGGAGCCAACGTGACCATCATTAGAACGGATTTGGCTCAAGAACTAAAAGAGAGTATCATCTGGACTCCGCCCTGCGTTAAACTCCAGACTGTGACCGGAGACGAAATCAAAATATATGGAAAAATGAACTTGACCATCACTTTTGGAAATGCCAGTTACCATCATATGGCATATGTGGCTGATATAAGAGATCCTCTAATCATTGGAATTGATTTCCTAGGAAAATTTAACTTCAAATTGGACTTCAAGAATAATGAACTGCATTCGAGTTCGGAAGACATCGCTGTGTTCAACACTGAAAATCAAGACATGCAGCCAATTTGCCAGATAACAGCCAAGTCTGAAATTTCCATCCCTCCACACACAGAGACAATAGTTTCAGGAGCGCCTCCTACAAAGCAATACTTCCGCTATGGACTGATTGAATACCCGAATACAGACAATAGCCCAAGAGGAGTTCTGGTAGCTTCATCTCTAGTTGATCTCTCAAAGAGTACTATTCCTGTGAGAGTCGCAAACATCAGCGATAAGGTCCGGACAGTGAAGAAGGATGAGGTGTTAGCAACCTGCACTCCTGTTACATGCATCAACCGCCCCACGCAATCAACTGAATCCAAGTCTTCTGAACAATTAATAACGGAATTACTCAAGAATGCAGAGTTAGGAAAGGAACAGATGTGCTGCAGAGAAGCTACTCCAAGAATTTAAAGACCTTTTTTCTCGAACACCTGAAGACGTCGGGAGAACGAACATCACCCAGCACAGAATTGATACAGGAAATCATCCTCCAATCAAACAACGTCCAAGAAGACTTCCTTTTGCTAAACAGGAAGAGGTCACTGAACTTCTAAATGAAATGCAACACAATGACGTCATCGAGCCATCAACGAGTCCTTGGGCCTCTCCCATAGTACTGGTGCGAAAAAAGGATGGTTCAACAAGATTTTGCGTGGATTATCATCGTTTGAATGACATCACGAAGAAAGACAGTTACCCTCTTCCCAGAATTGACGACACATTAGACACACTTGCTGGCAATAAATGGTTCTCGACGTTGGATCTGAAGAGTGGTTACTGGCAAGTAGAATTACATCCTGATGATCGTGAGAAGACTGCATTCACCACGGGACAAGGACTGTGGCAATTTAAAGTTATGCCGTTCGGATTATATAATGCTCCTGCCACCTTCGAACGCCTGATGGAGACAGTGCTAAAAGGACTTTCCTATGAAGCCTGTCTGGTGTATTTGGATGATAATATCATTGTGGGGCGCACCTTTGAAGACCATCTACGAAACATCCGAAAGGTGCTGGAGAAACTCAGAATGGCTAACCTCAAATTGAACCCAGGCAAGTGTAACTTGTTCCATCGTGAAGTGAGCTACCTCGGCCATATCATCTCTGCCGAAGGTGTGAGAACTGATCCTGAGAAGATCTCTGCAGTCGAGAACTGGAGTCGCCCTGAAAATATACACCAACTACAAGTTTCCTGGGGTTATGCACTTACTACAGGAAGTTTGTCAAGGGTTTCTCAAATATTGCCAGACCACTCCACAAGCTGACGGAAGCCAAACAGAAGTTCCTGTGGACAGATGAATGTGAAAAAGCATTCAAGCGACTTAAAGAGGCCCTAACATCATCGCCTATCTTGACGTATCCACAGCCCGACAGACAGTTCATACTTGATACAGATGCCAGCCATGAGAGTGTCGGTGCTGTTCTGTCGCAGGAAATTGATGGTCAAGAACATGTCATTGCCTATTGGAGTAAATGCCTGTCTAAACCAGAGCGAAATTACTGTACCACCAGGAAAGAGCTACTCGCCATCGTAAAAGCCATAGAACATTTCCATCATTATCTCTATGGCAGAAGATTCCTGCTCCGGACTGACCATGCATCTTTAACGTGGTTGCTCCAGTTCAAGAACCCAGAAGGACAGATTGCCAGGTGGATACAACGTCTCCAGGAATATGACTTCGAGATACGTCATCGTAAAGGGACTCTACATGGTAATGCAGATGCCTTGTCCCGGAAACCCTGCAAGTACTGCTCTAGAGCCGAACAGAAATACCGCCGATAAATCCGGTG
Source organism: Salticus scenicus (assembly GCA_963930645.1). Classification (NCBI taxonomy): domain Eukaryota; kingdom Metazoa; phylum Arthropoda; class Arachnida; order Araneae; family Salticidae; genus Salticus; species Salticus scenicus. The sequence continues at coordinate 200,985,167 of OZ005657.1, read as the reverse complement.
GCCTGCCAAGTTACTATCTCAACACCATCAGAACAAGATCCCGATCCATGGAGTGACGAAGAACTTAGAAAAGCCCAGTTGGCAGATCCTGACGTAAAGCCAATATTACAACTGAAGGAGACGACCAGCAATAGACCTACCTGTCAAGACATTTCCAGATTTAGTCCCATTACGAAAAGCTATTGGGCACTTTGGGACTCTCTTCATATCCGAAACGGCGTATTATACAGAAAGTGGGAATCTGATGATGGGAAAAGCTTCAGATGGCAGATTGTATTACCAAGATCAAAAATTCCAGATGTTTCAAAACAACTGCATAGTAGCTCTACCGGAGGCCATTTTGGGGTAATGAAGACTCTGCAGAAAGTTCGGAAACGCTTCTACTGGTGCAAGGCAAAGGAGGATGTGGAGAAATGGTGTAAATCCTGTGATGCTTGTGCGGCACGTAAAGCCCCGCAGAAACGAAGTCGAGGAAGACTGCAACGGTATAACGTGGGAGCACCATTTGAACGGATTGCAATCGACATCTTGGGTCCTTTGCCACGGACCTCCAGTGGAAATAAATACATCCTCGTCGTGATGGACTATTTCACCAAGTGGCCTGAGGCATATCCCATTCCCAATCAAGAGGCATGCACAGTCGCAGAGGTCCTAGTGCAGCAATGGGTGTCAAGGTATGGCATGCCGCAACAACTTCATACCGACCAAGGTAGGAACTTTACCTCTGCTGTTTTCAAAGGACTGTGTCAACTACTCAGCATAGACAAAACCCAGACAACACCCTTACATCCCCAGTCGGACGGCATGGTCGAGAGGTTCAACCGTACCATCCTGAATAACCTCTCTCTTCTAGTATCAAGGAACCAGCAAGATTGGGACTTGAAGTTGCCGTTGTTCCTGCTGTCTTATCGAAGCGCTGTTCATGAAACCACTGGCTATACTCCAGCCCAGATGCTATTTGGACGTGAACTTCGTCTCCCTTGTGATCTCCTGTTTGGTTGTCCACCCGATGCGCCTTCATCGCCCGAGGAGTACATCCAAGATCTCCAGGCACGGTTTGAGGATGTACACAACTTTGCTCGGGAGCGGATCCACATTGCAACGGAGAAAATGAAGACCAGGTACGATCTAAGGGCTACACAACATGAGTTCAAGGAAGGAGAGAAGGTCTGGTTGTGGAATCCTGTTCGACGCAAAGGACTCTCCCCCAAGTTACAGTGCAACTGGGACGGACCATACACAGTCTTAAAATCGCTGAATGATGTAGTGGTGCGGATCACTAAAACACCTTCATCAAAACCGAAGGTGGTGCACTATAACAGGCTAGCCAAGTACCATAATTTACGGTAATATTAAAATTTAAAATGTAAATACCGGTAAAATTTGCACATGCGTAATGTAAATAGTTGTATCTAAATACTTGTACATATTTGTGAATTTTGTAAATATTTCTCACTTGCTTTTTGTTTCTATTTTATGCAACTTAGTTTTTGTATTTTAGATTGTGTAAATTTGTTTAGTTTCGCCTCTTGACCAAGGGTTGCACTGCCCGGGACGTGCAGTCCTTGGGAGGGGGGCAGTGATACAAAATTGTAAATAATTGTGTTTATTTTTGTATAAATTCTCTCAAAGAGGCTTAGTAAGTTGATAAAGTGCTAATTTTGTGCATTTCTAGTCGTTTTAGCGTTGAAATAGCCTTATTTTCCCTTAAAAATGCATTTAAAAGCCCCAATAAGGCAGGTAATGGATTTGGCGCCAAATTTGGCGACTTTTTCCCACCTTGGCGATTTTTTTGGCGACCTTGGCGAGAAAATCCTTATAAGGGATATACCAAATATGGAAGCTGTAAGTTGATTGGTTGACCACTTTCTAGAGTTTTCTCGAAAAATCTGGGTTCCATGGAACAGTATATAAGCCTGTTTTCTTCGCCAAGGCCAGTTAGTTCAGTTGAGATCTCAGCCAGCTTCGCTAATGCTTGTATTGTGTTGAGCCTCTTTGAAAGAGACTTGCTGTAAGTGTTATTGCTATACAGTTTATACTGTGGATTTGCTATTGACAGCTGTTGTTTAAGCTGTGTTTACTGGTCCAATTGAAGCTCATACTTGGTTTATAGACCTGCATTTTTCTGGAACTTTCTGTGAATAAATTACTGATTTTTTGTACGTTTGGCCTTTCATTCTCGGACAACTCACGAACCCCCAAGTACGCAACAATATTGTTCCTGTTCTCCATGCGATATTATTTCTTCTTGTGGAAAGTTTAAAAAGGTATTCATAATGTGTATATATATATCTTTTATCTCAGTTCATACAACACAACTTATTGTTCAAGGATAATGTTGTATCTTGTTGTATTGGAGATATGCCAGGGAGACAATAGAGGTAGCAAGCAGGATGGGAGAATATCCCAGAGCCTCACAGTGATGCCCACCCACCACTGTGCCCTCAAGGATTTTAGAAAAGAGGGTAAGGATCTCAGTGTTAGCTAAAATTATCACTAATCTTACTAAGCACACTAGTAATGTTTCAATCCAACTACTTTTATAAGACATATGTACATATATAGGCAGGGATTGCGATGCCTTGGTCTTACAATTGATCTTAATCTTACAATCTGTTATAAGAATAGATGTGTTTAAGAACGATCTTAACTTGGTATTACAGTGCCTCAAGCATAAGTCCCCAGCAGGAGAAACGAGCCAGCCAATTAGAGATGCAGAGTAAGGTAAGTTGTGATTGTGTGTGCATCCAGTTACGATTTGACTTAAGATAGCTCTGTAATGGTCGTAAAATAGTAAGATACTACAATGCAACATACATTTCGTTTACATCTTAAGACAGAATTTATGCTTACAATAGTCTTAACCCTTTCAGGGGTGGTGGTATATATTTTGTACCATCTAATTTCACTTCCCAAATGCAAAAATTCATCCCAGAAATTTTTTAGAAAAAACTTACATTTTTAACATATCAGAAAAGGCCAGTTTTTTTAACCTTAAAAGTTAAAATTTCTTTTAGTTTAATTTAGTTCATGAATTCCGGTGGCAGTATAATTTAAATGATCAGAATTGTCTTGTGCCGCAAAGGGTTAAGTGAGGCACCGCTATCACAGCCATAATACTTTTATGTGGGTTCAGATACAACATAACTCATAGTTAAAGGAGAACGTTGTATCTTGGTATACTGAGCATACAGTGTAAGTACCAAGCATGATCGGAATACCACAGTGCCTCACTCTAGTGCCCAACACAGTTCCCTCAAAGGTTTCAGAAAAGAGTGTAAAGATCTCGGTGTCAGTTAAACTTATCACTCATCTTCTTAAGCAGTCTTGTAATGCTTCAATCTAATGATTTTTACTAGACTCATTTACGTATATAATCCGTTTAACTGGGTTTAGAAAAAGCACAACTCATTATATTATATTATACCAAGATTATATTCTACTGCTTCATTAGTTCACTGCTAATAAAGCAGTTTGGAGCAACTGAAGTAGGGGTTAATCCAGGTTTTTGAAAATGGCACCCCATTTGTGAATTTTGTAAATAATTTGTGAAAAAAAAAAAATTAGTTTGTGAAAATGAAAAATGCTTTTTGAACAAATAATCGAAATGCACAAAGCAATTTATGGAGTTTTAAAATAATGAAAATAGAAATTATGTAAAATATATTTATGTCGATTGGGTAAATACCTAAATTGAAGCTATTTATGATTCTTTTGTAAAATATATGAGTGTGCATATTATGTGACATTTCAAACCATCCAAGACATCATATAGTATAGACCCGTTTCAAAAGTCATAAATTTTATAGTTCTCAAAAAGCAAAGGATAAATACGTTATTTCTCTAATAAGCAAATAATATTCCCCTTACCAAATACTATAATATAAAGCTATTATATATACCTTCTTCCTCCTCTCATTTTGTGCACATTGACAATTTTTTAAATGACAGCACTGAAGGAAAAGCTAAATGGCCAATTTCAGGGTATTTGGGATAATGGATAATTAGACTTTTTTTTTTCTTTTCAAGCAATAAGAACATTTAGACGACTTTACAATGTACCTAAAAGTAAAGATTTAATATTTTTACATATAAATTGAATTTATCTCTCTTGAAATTGAAATTTAATGTTCTAAACCTTAATCTGAAACTATCAAAACAAATAAAACCATCGAAAACCGAAGTAAAAATTTTTTATGAAAGCAATGCTTTCTTCTATTGAATATAAAAGAAAGTAAAAATTCACATATGAAGTTTCTGGAAAAAACGGGAAAGTTGATAGCTATGTTCATGCCTTTCACTGAAAAAAACACTGATGTTAACAGTGACCCGTGCGATTAATATAAAAAAAAAATTATTTTCATCATTCGGTAAAACAATATTAGATTATAATTACCGATAAAATGACAAATAATTATTGAAGTAATAATTTATCACAGTTTAAGCTTGTAAATCTTGAATTGCAAGGTTCGCAGCAATTTCGAATTTTAGAGAATTGAGATAATTGGTTTTTGATAATATAAGAAACACGGCACATGCTATTTTTACTCCTTAAAAGCAAATTATGATTAATTTGGCGAATTAAATAATAAAATAGTAATAGAAGAAATGCACTCTGGAATTTTATTAAAGCCTGTATTCTTCAGTTTCTTGGGGGAAGGGGGGGATCAAAAGAAGACAGACAAAAATTCTGTGATTTTGTATAATGTAAATAAAATTTTAATATTATCCCTTTTTATAGTTAGTTCTTAGCTCTCAAAAGAAATAAAGATGTGCAGATGAGAGTTACATTAGTCTGCCTGTGGCCTGCTTAAAGGTCAAAGAGCAATGTGTTAGAAGTAGGTCAGAGATTCTGTTAGGATCTTGAAGGAATGTGTCTATCATTTACCCAAGTCAATAAAGGGCAAAACTGGGAAAATTCATTAGTGGCCAGTGGCCGGTACTGTCAGTTTCATTAGTAGCCACTTTTTTAAGTTAGTGGCCACTTTTCACATGATAAGACTATTTCTTTCAGACTGCAAAAAGCATTGTCACCATTTTGTGGTATAATTACCACAAGAAAAATATGAAAATAAGAAATACATATAATAAAATTAACACAGGGACACTGAAATTGTAATTACGCTCTTTTTAAAAATCCTAAATTGCACATCCTAAATTGAAATCTGCTTATGGCTGTAATAAAGGGCAAAACTGGGAAAATTCATTAGTGGCCAGTGGCCGGTACTGTCAGTTTCATTAGTAGCCACTTTTTTAAGTTAGTGGCCACTTTTCACATAAGACTATTTCTTTCAGACTGCAAAAAGCATTGTCACCATTTTGCGGTATAATTACCACAAGAAAAATATGAAAATAAGAAATACATATAATAATAAAATTAACACAGGGACACTGAAATTGTAATTTGTAATTATGCTCTTTTTAAAAATCCTAAATTGCACATCCTAAATTAAATTCTGCTTAGGGCTGTAATAATAACAGCAAAAGTTTTTATCTTTCAGATAATTCAGTAGTACTTTTTTTTTTTTTTTTTTTCCAATTTATTTAAGTGAAATAAGCTGTTATCATTCAAAGTTCACATTGATATTTTCTAGTAAATGAATCAGCTGATTCATCATCATCACAACTTTTACGTGGTCATGTGTAAGTAAGAAAAAATAATAAAACTGCTAAATACATTTAGCAGTTTTATTATTTTTTCTTATTTCTAAAGACACACTTTTTTAAATGATTTTATTTCAATAGAGTTAAAATATTTCCTCTTAAAAAGTATAGATATGGAAACTTAGCTGCTTAATTAAAAATAATTTACTTAGCTGTCAAATTTGTAGCTTTAAAAATAGGAAGATTTCTACTTAAAAGAAAGCAAATACAATTTTTTTTTGCAAAATACACATTTAAGCCAAATCAAATTTTGATACACACATTTGTCAAATATCTTAAATGGGTTAAATATACATTAAATACTATGGAGATAATAATGGAAAAATATTGCGCTTTGCAGGACATTTGATCATTAACTGCTAGTTGAAATGGAGCGCACATGTGTGTGTGGTGGGGGGGGGGGGAGATACATCTATATACTTCTTTATAGGTCCTAGAATCTAATCAAGAAAGTTTAAAATGAATATTTACATATATGTCATGGATGGAGAGAGATTGTAAATCACAAGGTTTCAGTGGAGCATGTAATTGCCAATCGTTGGAGGGGGGGGGGGGGATTACAAGAATTATGAGTAAGAGATATTAAACAATTCTACTTCTATACAGATTCTAGAATCTAATAAAGTAAGTTTAAAATAGATATTTATATTTTTGCAGCAAATGGAGAATGATTAGAGATTATAAAGCTTTCTATAAGCTGTGTGATCACAGATCGTTAGGGGGAGGGAAAGGGGGGGTCCAAAAATTATATGAGTGAGATATATTAAACAATTCTACTTCTTTATAGGTTGTAGAATATAATAAAGCAAGTTTAAAATGAACATTGACATTTATGCCATGGATGGAAAAAGATTGAAAATCACAAGGCTTCGATTGCCTATCGTCGCTCGATTTTTAGAATCTCTTAATGATCACAAAAAGTGGCGACTTTAGTGGCGATCGATGCATAATTTTTAATCACCATTTTTTTTTTATTTAGTCGCTATGTGGCCGGTGGCAACCGTTAATTTTGCCCTTTAGGCTGTAATAATAACAGCAAAAGTTTTTATATTTCAGATAATTTAGTAGTACAGTAGAACCCCTCTTAACCAGCCTCCGTTTAACCGGTTCTCCGCTTTAACCGAGCCGATATTTATTTGAAGTATTTTTTTTTTCAAATATTATAATTAATAAAAGTTTTCAAAAAGAAACATTGCGTGCAATATCGCACACGCTTTTGTACTCAGAAAAGGGACAGGCACAATTTGACTTTGACATTGGAGAAGGAGGCGCGTGTTCTACCAATGAAGTGGGGTGATTGGCTGAGTCAGACGATCCCAAGTTGCGAGGGGTGAAAGGAAGGAAATGACTAGAAATGCGACAAAAGGACGAAATCACTTACAGATCATTGTTTGTTCCCGAGTAAACATGTTAAAAGCTGAAAGTTCTTTCAAAAATGGCGAGTTGTGGGAAAAGGAAGCGCGTTGTTGTGTCGATGGAATTACGTTTGGAGGCGTTAAAAAGGATTGATAAGGGTGAAAGCCTGAAATCTATTGCTTTATCTTGGTGTTGGTGAAAGCACTGTAGGTGACTGGAAGAAGAAGAGGTCCGAAATCGAGTCATTTTGCTCAAAATTAGATTCGAAAGACGCTCTTGAATCCCGTTCCACCCTGAAGAAACCAAGGCTGGAAAAACTAGATGATGCGCTTCTTCTAGGGTTTAATCAGGAAAGAGCGAATGGAAAGCCGATCAGCGGACCCATCATTAAAGAAAAGGCTGTTCTTCTTCATCAGAAAATGGGTGGAGAAGATGATTTTAAAGCAAGCGAAGGTTGGCTAAACAGATGGAAGAAAAGGCACGGGATCCACATGCTCACGATATCTGGAGAAAAGTTATCGTCCAACCATGAAGAAGCGGCTAAATTTCAAAAGAAATTTGAAGTTTTAGTGAAAGAAAAAAATTTATCCAGTGAAAAAATATATAATGTGGATGAAACTGGCCTCTATTACAGAATGCTTTCATCGAAAACTTTAGCATCCAGAAAAGAAGCTGCGGCACCAGGCTACAAGAAAAGCAAAGACAGAGTGACTGCATCTCTATGCTCTAACGCTGCTGGCACTCATAAACTACCAGTGATGCTAATTGGTAAAGCAAAAAAGCCCAGAGCATTCAGTAATATCAATGTAAAATCTCTCCCGGTTTACTACCGTTCATCAAAATCTGCTTGGATGAACCAAAAGTTGTTTGGGGAATGGTTCCATTCCGAGGTGTGCCATCTGTAAAAAAGCATCTCAAATCCAAGAAGTTGCCTGTAAAAGCGCTATTGGTGTTGGACAATGCACCATCCCATCCAAGTGAAGAGGAACTGAAAGTGGGTGACATTGAGGCAATCTTTCTGCCAGCGAACGTGACGGCTCTGATACAGCCCATGGACCAGGGCGTAATAGAGAGTGTTAAGAGGAGGTACAGAAAAAAGCTTCTGACAGCAGTGATATCAGCGTCATCGATTTGTTGAAAAAGATCAACATAAAGGATGTTATCTACATGATAGCTGAGTCATGGTCAGAGCTACTGGAATCCACACTGGTGTTATCTTGGCAAAAAATTTGGTCTACTAATCATATCGAAGAAGAGACGGTCATTTCAACAGAACTTTCTTCGGACACCTTTTTGTCAACATTAACAGGACTTGATGGATGTCAAGACGTCGATGCAGAAGACGTGGAGCAGTGGCTGGCCGCTGACAAGGATCTCCAGCAAGAGACTTTGTTGGATGACGAAATCGTAGGCGCCGTCTCAGATGTTAAAGATGACGAGGACGACGACACCGACGGCAATTCCGCCACATCCATCATATCACATACGGATGGAATAAAAGCTTTGGAAATGGCACTGTGTCATGTGGAGCAGCAGGCATCGGCCTCTCCCATGGATGTGATGCTCTTAAAAAAATGGCGAAACTATGCTGCAAGTAGTCGAACTTCCCGTCTCCAGCAATAAAAAGTTACTGATTTTTTTAATACTAGTTCATCTTAAAGGTATGTGATAATCTGTGATATTGTAAATTTATACGATAAATTGACGTAATAATTAAATTTTTCATTTATTTATAAAAAAAAGTGCATATTATCTCACATTTTTTCTCTTCTCCGCTTTAACCGGATTTTCGCTTAACCGGCTTACCCTCGGTCCCATTTAAGCCGGTTAAGAGGGGTTCTACTGTACTTTTTTTTTTTTCAATTTATTTAAGTGAAATAAGCTGTTATCATTCACAGTTCACATTGCTATTTTCTAAGTAAATGAATGATTCATCATTATCACAACCTTTTACATGGTCATGTGTAAATACAGTTAGCAGTTTTATTATTTTTTTCTTATTTCTAAAGACACACTTTTTTAAATGATTTTATTTCAATAGAGTTAAAATATTTCCTCTTCAAAAGTATAGATATGGAAACTTAGCTGCTTCATTAAAAATAATTTACTTAGCTGCCAAATTTGTAGCTTTAAAAATAGGGAGATTTCTACTTTAAAATGGGAAGGAAAAAGGAAGATTTCTACAAAAATTTTTTGAAAAATACACATTTAAGTCAAACCAAATTTTGATACACACATTTGTCAAATATCTTAAATGGGTAAAATATACACTAAATACTATGGAGATAATAATGGAAAAAGACTGTGCTTTGCAGGACATTTGATCATTAACTGCTGGTTGAACTGGAGCGCACATGTGTGTGTGTGTGTGGGGGGGAATACATCCATATACTTCTTTATAGGTTCTAGAATCTAATCAGGAAAGTTTAAAATGAATATTTACATTTATGTTATGGATGGAGAAAGATTGTAAATCACAAGGCTTCAGTGGAGCATGTGATTGCCAATCATTGGAGGGGGGGGGGGGATTACAAGAATTATGAATAAAAGATATTAAACAATTCTACTTCTTTACAGATTCTAGAATCTAATAAAGTAAGTTTAAAATAGATATTTATATTTTTGCAGCAAATGGAAAATGGTTAGAAATTATAAAGCTTTCTATAAACTGTGTGATCGCAGATCGTTAGGGGGGTGGGGGGGGGGGAGTCCAAAAAATTATATGAGTGAGATATATTAAACAATTCTACTTCTTTATAGGTTGTAGAATATAATAAAGCAAGTTTAAAATGAACATTGACATTTATGCCATGGATGGAAAAAGATTGGAAATCACAAAGCTTAGATTCCCTATCGTCGCTCGATTTTTAGAATCTTTTAATGATCACAAAAAGTGGCGACTTTAGTGGCGATCGATGCATAATTTTTAATCGCCCTCTTTTTTTATTTAGTCGCCACGTGGCCGGTGGCGACCGTTAATTTTGCCCTTTACAAGTCAAGAGAACAGAATATTGAGCATTATTTATTTTATACCAGCACTTCAGAGATTTTATTATTAATAATATTTTTACTATAATTAAATATTAGACGAATGAACACGTGTTTTCGGAAGTCACAATGGAATGTCGAACTGTCTTGCTGAAATTCTTCATAATCTAAGTAATTGTTATCATGAAATCGAAATCGTGTGGAAAAGAAAAAAAAAATCAAAAGCCATTTTTAAATGCATGTGATGATTTTACAGAACACTCATCCTGCAAATAGAAAAAAAGAAAATCTTTCTTTTGAGGTTAAATATTATTGTGCATTCCCTGGACTTACCATATTAGTATATTTTGTGTCCCGCCTTTGATTTTTTTTTTTTAGTAATTTACATGCTGTAGTGTATATGTAACATTGCTGCAATGTTAATTTACTTCATTTACCAATGCCTTTTATACCTCATTTCTCATTTGTAACAAACTTCATTACAGTAGAAGACTAAGAAATTGCATATATGTTGATACCAGAAAACTTTAAGTAAAATTGTTAAAAGAAAGAATATATAAATAAATTATATTTAAAAAAACATAAATACTTAAATGCACACAAGGTAGGATTGGTCAAAATTCTATTATTGACAATTTTCAACTTTATTAATTATCTGTAAAAATATAGTTTTTTTTTGCAAAAGAAAATGTGATAATTTATTTCAAATTTTATGTTTTCACAAAACAATACAACTGTAAAATCTTACTGAAATTGTTTATGGATTTAGACCCTTTATAAAGGTTCTTGAATTGTATATATACAGACATTAATATGCTTCTGTAATCACGTTTGCTCAACCATTTTATTTCTTCAAATGAACTTAGAATGTGGCATTAAAGATGGAGGTTAAGCTTTGATACAGAGCTTCTTATTAGCAAAAACTTAATTTTACTTTAATTTGATTTAGCAGAGATTTATTAAACACAATGAAAGTCTATATTAATTCAGTTTTTAAAACTTAAATGTATGTTTAGAGTCTGTATGTTTAAAGACTGACAAAGTTTTAAAAACAATAACAATGAATTTATTTAGCAGAAAAACTTAACAAAATTTTGTAGAAAAAAGTATCAAACATTATAATATAAACATAACAAATATCCATATTGAATGGCAACTATTTTATACTTTTAATTAATTAAAGCAAAGTAATCTAAACTAATGTGCTTAAACTTGGGATAAATATTGGAGTACCACCCGAGAAAGAAAAACAAACATTAAGTAAAAAAAATTTGAATGGCTATATTTCAAATTGCAATCACTGATAAAAATAAATTATCAAAAAAAAAAAAAAACTTCTCTGACATCCAGGCCTGCCATAAAGTAATCCATCTTTAAAAAACTCATCTATCAACAGCTTCATAAAATAAACCAATCATAAATAATTCATAAATAAAACCAACTAAAGATTAAAACATAATTAGCCCTAAAGGCTAAGAAAACAAAGTTACACGCTCATTATTTGAGCATAAACAAAAAAGAGAGATGTGGTATATTTATGTGTGTGGCAACACTGATATTATGTATTACCAAGTGGTAACTCTCATATATTGCTGATATTCCATATTCTCTTTATTATTCATATCTTATTCTCTTATATCGCGATGTTGCTGCTTATGCTCCAATTTTAGTTAAATAAAGCTTCTAATTGAGCTCCTATTTATTGTAATGCAATATTTATTACAATTTATTTAACTAAAATTCAAATCGAAAAACGCATTTACTGACAAGATGGAACGACTGTTGCGACCTGAAAGATTTGATGTCGAACCCACTTGTACGGGTGCTGAGTCGAAGTGGAAGCACTGGAAAAGAACTTTTTCGAACTCTTTATCTCAAGTAACTGACATTACAGACGATCATAAGCTACAAGCGTTATGCAATTATGTTTCCGCAAATGTTTTTCAATACATAAGTGACTGTGAAAAGTATGACGACGCTATCGAAATACTGGATTCTTTGTACATTACAAAGAGAAATGAAATCTTTGCCAGACACTGCTTGGCGTCAAGAACACAACAGTCAAGCGAATCTGTAGATGAATATCTGCAGATACTAAAACAAATGAGCAAGGAGTGTGATTTCAGCCGAACAGTACAGAAACGAGTATGTTAGGGATGCCTTCATTCGGGGCTTAAAGAGTTCACTCATTCGGGAACGTCTTCTAGAAAATACGATTATCACTCTAAAAAAGGCTTACGATCAGGCTAGAGCTCTAGAACTAGCCGAACATCACTCTGCTTCATATTCAAGCATAACTTATTCAACACCTGTGGCGGCTACTGAAGAGCCAATAAGTCACATTGAAGAAGTTCAGTCTACAGCGGTTACTCAGGTTCGATCTGGGAAATGTTTCTTTTGTGGGTATGATCGCCATTTACGAAGTGTCTGCCTTGCTAAAGAGGCACTATGCCGTGGATGCGGTAAAAAGGGGCACTATCAAAGAGTATGCAAGTCAAAATCTTTGCGCAACACTACAAATTCGACTGCAGCAACCTACAACTTAGCATCGGTATCTGCGGTTCCTAATGGTCTCCAAAATTCACTAACTAAAGCCCTGATTAATGGTATCGAACTAAATGCTTTGATTGATACTGGCAGCTCTCTGTTTCATAAATCAGAGTTTTGTGGAAAAGTGTCGAATCAAAACTAAACCATACTTCGGCAGAATAACAATGGCTAATTTTTCCCTGAGTTCGGACATTACAGGTTGTTGTACAGTAACTGTAAAATTACAAAACCATTTATATAGAAATGCTGAAGTTTTGATCATGAAAAATCTTTGTGCAGATTTACTAATCGGTCACGACTTACTAAAAGACCATTCTTCAGTTGAGATTGATTTTAATGGGGACAGACCACCACTTAAAATATGTTCTCTGGCGATGGTCCTTGTACCTCCTGTCTCACTCTTTTCTAATTTAACACCAGACTGCAAACCTATCATTACTAAATCAAGGCGTCAAACTGAGGAAGACAAGCTATTTATAGCTGCAGAGATAAGTAGACTATTGAAAGAAGGTGTAATCGAGCCAAGTGACTCTCCTTGGCGTGCTCAAGCATTTGTAGTGAGAGGAGAACACCGCAAACCCAGAATGGTTGTAGATTATTCCCAGACAATAAATAAATTTACAATGCTTGATGCCTATCCTCTGCCCAAAATCGAAGAGCTGATTGCATGCGTATCCAAATATGAAGTATTTAGCACCATTGATCTTAAGAGCGCTTACCACCAAGTACCCATCAAGCATTCTGAGAAACATTATACGGCCTTTGAGGCTGATGGTAAATTATATCAGTTTCTTCGAGTACCCTTTGGTGTTACAAATGGAGTTGCTAGTTTCCAGAGAACCATAGACAAAATAATTGCAAATGAAAAGTTAGAAGGCACTTTTCCTTACCTTGATGATGCAACGATACCTTGACGATGTAACGGAAAAATCAAGACGAGCATGACCGTAACTTAGAGAAATTTATGTCTGCTGCCAAGAAATATAACTTGACATTAAATGAAGATAAACGCTCATTTTCTACTAAATCTGTGAAATTATTAGGATACTCTATTACAAACAAAATAATAAAACCTGATCCTGAAAGACTTGCACCCCTAATGAACATGCCTATCCCTAAAGACACTGCCTCCTTACAGCGAGCCCTAGGGATGTTTGCCCATTATTGTCGTTGGATCCCTAATTTCTCTGAAAGAATTCGGCCTTTGCTAACGAAAGGCCCTTTTCCCCTTACAAAAGATGCTGCTAAAGCATTTAATTCTCTAAAATCTGATATAGCTGATGCTTCCTTAGCTGCTATTGAAGACAATATTCCTTTCAGAGTGGAGACATGCGTCAGAATTCGCCATCGGGGCCACCCTAAGTCAGGCTGAACGTCCTATAGCATTCTTCTCTAGAACATTGAATGCATCTGAACGAAGGCACTCCTCTATTGAAAAAGAAGCCTATGCTATTGTAGAGTCTCTACGAAACTGGAGGCACTACTTGATTGGCCGTCACTTTAAGGTCTTTACAGATCAAAGATCAGTTGCATTCATGTTCGATCAATGCCATAGTAGTAAGATTAAAAATGAAAAAATTATGAGATGGAGATTGGAACTTGCTTGTTTCAAATTTGACATACTATACCGTCCGGGGAAAAGAAATGCAACAGCCGATACATTATCTAGAATAACTGCAGCTATAAGCCCACAAGTGAATTTAAAGGAGCTGCATGACGCCTTGTGTCATCCCGGAATTACACGAATGTACCATTGGGTTAGGTCTAAAAACTTACCTTTCTCTCTTGACGACATCAAAAGGGTCATAAACTCGTGTTATTGATGTAATGAAGTAAAGCCACGTTTCTGTAAAAATGAAGGAAAATTAATTAAAGCAACTGCTCCATTTGAAAGATTGAACCTAGATTTCAAAGGCCCTTTACCCTCAGTTTCTAGAAATTGTTTTCTTCTTACTATCGTGGATGAGTTTTCGAGATTCCCTTTTGCAATTCCTTGTTCTGATATGTCAGCTGCTACTATAATTACTAACTTACAGAATATTTTTTCTATTTTTGGAATTCCCGCATACATACACTCTGACAGAGGACCCTCATTTATGTCTAGAGAATTGAAATCCTTCCTAACATCTCTTGGAATTGCAACAAGCCAGACTACCGCGTACAATCCTTCGGGTAATGGCCAAGTAGAAAGATATAATGCAATAATATGGAAATCCATACAATTGGCATTACACTCGAAGAAAATGAAAATCGAACGTTGGGAAGAGGTAATTCAACCAGCCCTTCACTCAATCCGCTCTCTCCTATGTACTGCTACCAATGTTACACCGCATGAGCGTATGTTCACCCACCCTAGAAGATCCCACAATGGTAGCTCATTACCTACCTGGCTATCTCATCCTGGACCCGTACTGATGAGAAACCATGTCCGAACTAATAAGTATGAGCCTATTGTTCAAGAAGTCGAACTCATTGAAGCAAACCCAGATTATGCTCATGTTAGATTACCTGATGGACGGGAAACCAGTGTTTCTATACGACACCTAGCTCCTAGAGGAGAAATCTCTACACCTACTATAGATAAAACAGCCGTTGATGACAATCAGTTGCACCCACCTTCCTCGTTTCACCAGAATTCTGAGTTGGTCGATAGGTCTCTAGAACCCGCATCTCCTGAGAATAGTGCTTCACCAAGACCTAGCAATCCAGAACTTCTCCTGGAGAGTCCCAGAAAATATGCTGAGGATAATTTGCCTGATAGTCCATCCTTACGTCCTAAAAGACAGAGGCGCCAACCAACCTATTTGATGGATTATATAACAGACTGAACTAGTTTTGGGGAGGGGTGATTGTGGTATATTTATGTGTGTGGCAACACTGATATTATGTATTACCAAGTGGCAACTCTCATATATTGCTGATATTCCATATTCTCTTTATTATTCATATCTTATTCTCTTATATCGCGATGTTGCTGCTTATGCTCCAATTTTAGTTAAATAAAGCTTCTAATTGAGCTCCTATTTATTGTAATGCAATATTTATTACAAGAGAGAACGATGATATTTTTTCTTCTTATTTATATCTCTCAGTGGATCAAATTACAGCCAATGGCTAACAGATACCGGTCTAGACAAACAGCAGACATCATAAACGAATGAGCGATAAATCATGATGATGTCACTAAGCAGACTGTTGACACAGTTTCCTGCCAGTCGATTGACCTACTTCCGTTTAGCCAGAAAACCTCGTACTCAAATGTAAACGAAACATCATGGCAAGTAAGTGTTAAACAGTTATATATGTTCAAAGTACAAATTTCCCAATTAAAGATAAAAATGTAAAACTTCTTTAATAACAGACGAAAAACAAAGTATCCTAAGAAGTAATGTAAGTAAATATTATCTATATAAAGAGTTTAATTTAAAAAAATGCCTTTTACTGTATTTTAAAAATGAACTTATCCAATACTTTCAACATATGTGAGTAGCCTCCATAAATATAATAAAACTTATTAACTTTCCAAAAGAACACAAATTGAAACTGCATGGTACAAAGGAAGCTAAAATATTCCTAACACTTCTGTTGGCAATTCATAATGCGACGATATGATGCGGAGTACCAACACTTTTATTTACTGTAACCTTTTTGGATCAGAACTTCCTTTTCTCATCTAGGACTTTTCTTTTTCTTTTTTTTTTTTGGGGGGGGGGGGAAGGGGGGGGGGGGAGCTGCCCGTGTATGTAAAGTAGAAAATCTGTGTGTCGTAATGCATAGAAATGCTTGTTGATTTTTTTACCCTTTTCCAAATTTCATATTTTGGCTGAGCTTTGATATAGTTCAACTTTCAAGAGTTGGCACTTTGTCCCTCCTTCATTTCGAAGAGTTTACTTTAAAGAAGGGGTGCACAAGGTGAAAAGAATGAATGGGTGAGGGGGAAAAAAAGGTTGCCATGAAAATAACACATCAAGCCAATAATTTTTACTTTTCACCAGCTGAAATTCAATTTGCCTATTAAAAGGAACATGTGTTAATATTTAAAAATAAATAACACATGAAAAAAAAAAAAAAAAAAACCACTTTTCAATAATGTTTGAAATTTCAATAGGCACTAATGCCTTATTTGCATAAAGAAGTTTCGAGCAATAAATTTAAACAAAGAAAAAAAATTGTGCTGTTTGCATGGATTATAAAGTATTGTCCACGCATTCTATTTTGTATTTCAGGAAAAAAATAATTTTCTTTGAAAACATTTAAAAAATAAAACTGACAAGTAAACCTTCTCTCCTTTGATACCGGTTTTCCGGAAACCCATATATTTTCTGAAAGCTTATGTCACAAGTATAAAAACTGTGAAATCTTAGGGGCAGAGGGACAAGCGTTTAGGAGATACAGGGCCCACAAAGTATCAGTAAAGTGTGTATAGAGGGACATATTCCCATAAAAGCGTCTCTATTCCTTGTATGTTCCCGTGTATTGCTGTCAAGTACTAACGTATTGTATGTCTTCTTCTTACATTGCTTCTTATTATATGGATACTATAGTCATTGTGGTGGCCTTGGTCTCCCGATTCGGAACAAGTAATCGGTCTCCGAACATCCAGGAATCGGAGATGATAAAACACATAATTATTCTCCTGGAAAATGATATGGAGATTGTGGAAGGGATCCGGACATTAGGATTTCCTAGAGGCGATGGAGAAGAACGGACGAGGATATGGACTTCGAAGATGATGGTGTCTATAAGGAACAGCAATGCTCGTCGCAACAGTCACAGTCTCCACTTCTGTCATGACATATTTTGGTCAAGTATGTCTAATGACTGGAAGAAAATTCTGCTTTTAGTGGATTCATGGTGTTCTAACAAATATCATGCATTGTCTGCTTCCGAAGTACTTGATGGAAAGTCCTACAAAAAGAATTGGTACCTGAAGGATGTACAGGAAAGATTTAGCCTCTGGATATTCATTTTTTCAGACACTAGAAATCTTTTGATTTTTACATAATGGAAACAATTATTATCGAGACACATGAGCACATCTGGCAGCGTGATAGTTTTCTGGCCCTGCAGTCTTTTTTCCCTATATCAGTTCAATGCTCCTCGTTTCAAGAACTTGATTAAGTATGCTTTTTATAAAAGCGGATACTTGGACGACAAACCTGGAATGTGGATTGCGCCAATGGATTAGTGCTTCAATTCATTGACAAATGATGAGTTTGCAAATGTGCGGCTATCGCTTTTGTAAAATGTGCCCATTGTGAACTGTTTTTCTGCCCGTCTCACTGTTTATTTGGTGAATTGTACATTGATTGTCTCCTGTAATGGACTTCATTTGAAGTCAGTAGCAAGTATCCCAACGTATACTGTTTCTTTTCAACGAGTTGTTTCTTCCTTTATAATGATACCTCCACCTTCTTACCATATTAATACTTCATATAAATACGTGAAACGAACATTTTAGCGACTTTTGGTGCATCTTTCCAACATTTTATGTCCTATAACTCCTAAACGCTTATCCCTCTGCCCCTAAGATTTCACAGATTTTCTACTTGTGGCATAAGCTTTCAGAAAATATATAGGTTTCCGGAAAACCGGTATCAAAGGAGAGAAGGTTTACTTGTGAGAAAAATTTTATGCTGTACTTTTTTTTTTTTTCAAAAAAAAAAAAAAAAAAGAAAAGAAAAGAAAAACATTTAAAAAAATATTGAATAAATAAATGGGGAATTTTAATAAAATAAATTGAGCTGTACACATAATTTACAGTATTATGTACAATAATAGCAGGAGACTTGGCGTTGGAATATTAAAACAGGAATAAACTACTACGTCAGAAACGCCAAAGAAAAATTATTGAGGTGCATACAGCTGTTTCGGTAGCCTAAAGCGTACCGTCATCAGTGCAAAAAGAAGTCTTTTTCCGTCATCAGTCTTTTTGCACTGATGACGGTACGCTTTAGGCTACCGAAACAGCTGTATGCACCTCAATAATTTTTCTTTGGCGTTTCTGACGTAGTAGTTTATTCCTGTTTTAATTATGTACAATAGCTCTCAGAATATTTGCATACACATCAGATACAAATATGAAAGATAATTTCTTATATTATTGTTATAATGGCTTTTAATTTTTATGTATTTTGTCTAAAAGAAAAGAAAAAAATTTAATTACAGGAGTGCAGTTCTTTATTTAAATTTTAAATATAATCAATCTTTACTTTCTTTTCTTTTTCCTTTCACTTTTTTTTAAGAGAAAGAAAGTAAAAAGAAAGAAAGGTTGGTAGATTGGTAGTTTTGTTTATGGTGCTAGGTCCAAATTAGGACATAAGGAAGAAAAGAAAGAAAGAAAGAAAAATAATGAAGAAAAAAAAAAAAAAAAAAAAAAAAATAAAGACTGCAAACCGAAATTTTGAAATATCGTTTAGACAAACATGGCATTCCTCATCGTATTAATAATTAGTAATATTATGTAACAAATATTTTTAATGATATAACGCATTAGAAAGCCCAAAAGTTCTCCTTATTTGGAAATGAGTAAATAGATAATAAACAGTATTTTCGCCAAAATGTCGCAAAACTGGTAAAGTTAGCAAACCACCTCCCTTTTCACCCTCAACCAATTTCAAGGTAATAGAATCGTCGCTGCCTACGTCACGCTTGATTGACAGGGGCCAACTCGTGAAAGTCGCATTATATAGGGCACCCATAGGTGATTCATTACATGGTGATGTGATTCCGTTATGCGACACTTTTTACTATTAATCTTTTCGTATCAGAACTACGTTTTCATGTATCGGAACTTTGTTTTTGTTTACAAGCCAACCAATCGAGTTTGAGTGAGTTTATTTGTGACATTTGATATATAAGGCCAAATCTTTCTTCCCCCCCCCTACCCTACTGACATCATCAAACTTAGGGTCAGAGCAGGTGCTACTATGAAGGTAGCTCACTGGCTCGCTTCAGTCAGAGGTCAGAAAAGCGCATAGTTAAAAAACTTCTACACGTGCAAATAATTTTTTTTTTTTTTTTTTTTTTCAGGAGAATTTTTTAAACAACATTCATATTGTGTGTATACTTTTTACAGATGTTTCAAAATGTGCCATTTTGTAAGGATGAATACAAAAATTGTCCAAAAGTTTCAGTGTTTCCCCCCCAAAAAAGAAAGATTTACGACCAAAATAGCTATTTATTTCAAAGGATTTATTTCAAATTTATTTAAGGATTTATTTCTAATTAAAACAGCAAAGTAAATTTATTTTTCTGTTTTTCTTATAACACTTTCACAAACTTTTTTCTTAACTTATCAACATAATAATGAGGAAAGTTTTACACCTGATATATCCATTAAAACAGTTACATATAAAATGCAAATAATAATAATAAATATCAATTTATGTCCAAGTACTTAAAATTTAGGGGTTTAAAATATTTTTAATCATTAATAGCATAACATTTAAAAAATAAATAAGAATTTATTATTATTATTGTCTATATATTTACACTACAAATAAGTAATTTTCACATCATTTTAATGTGCGTTTTGATAGGGTAAAATGTGATATTTTCATAAATATATTTGGTTAGTTCATATGCGCGTGTATATAAATAATACTACAAACAAATAAATTTCATTTGATTTTTTATTATTATGTTTTTACTAAAATATACTTTTAAATAAAAATTCACAAAGATTTGTATGACTATTATATGTAGAGTACACACTATAAATAAGCAAATTACTGTTGAATTATAATTATTTTATTTTAATTATCCAGGATGTAATTAAAATTAATATTTTTATTAGCATTTTTTGAAAAATTTATAATGTAACATTTAATTTTTCCCCCTTTTTTATAATACTCCTACATTAAAGAAATGCTACAAATACACAAATTGTATCTACTTTTATTTCTTTAAATAATGAATAATGAGCTTTCCCCCTTTATCCTTTTGTTCTATACTTACCAATATGAATTACCACACATAAGCAACATATTCAAATTATTTTTTAATAATTCATAGCTCAATTAATTGAAATTACTGTGACATTACATACTTGGACTTGATTTCTTCAAATTCCTTTATTTCAAAAGAAAATAATAATAATAATTAGTAATTTAATACTCTTTTAAAACCTTCATTTATTTTATTTAATTAATTAATTTATTTTTTCCATACTTAAGTTCTATAGAGCATTCTATAAAACTGGAAAAATTTAGCTTTAAGTGGTCTCGATCATCAACTTCTTTCTAGTTTCATACATATTACATACATTACCAACATAACTGATATTTGTTTACACAGTTTATATTCATTTTTCATTTGTATGCATATTGATTATTTTCAGTGTATGTATAATATACTGAAAATCAGATACTGAATTTTTAAATGAATGTATATTAATTAAAACTGCAGTTGTAAAGTAATATTTTTTCATATAATTTATGTTAGTGAGTAATTTAAGTGAAATTTTGGCAAAATAATACAATGTTTACTTTCTGCATAATTCACATTTTATAAGATAAATTTTGAGGATTGTTTAAAATATACTAGTAATTTTAAGTAAATCCTGGATATTACAGTAAGGAATTATAATATCTATTATATTATAATAAAGTTATGTTATATTTTTAGAAAGTAGGAACTTGCTTATGATCAAACATTAGGAAAAAAGACTTGATTAAATCAACAAACGACAATATCTTAAAAGTTCTGTATTTTTTTATTTTATTTTTAATGTTATATTATTAAAGATTAAAAACATTTTAAACTAATTCTTAAACTTTAAAATTTATAAGAAAATTGGTAATTTTTTTTTTATATGTAACTATTATTAATGTGCATATAACATAAAAAAAATTTCTCTCATTAATATAGCGATAAGTTAAGAAAATTATTTTGTAGAATAGTTATAAGTGAAAAATTAATTTACTTTGCTTTGCTTTTTTCATTTGAAATGAATATTCTTTTGATTGCTGATACTCATCTTAATCAAATATATTTTTCTTTTAGGAAATTATACACCGAAACTTTCGGTCAGACATTAAGTGAAAATGACTGAAATAAAATCGTCATAATAAATTTAACTTACTCAAGCAATACTAAAGGAAAATTACATTTTAATGACATCTATATATTTTTTCTTTTTCCTTTCTTTGTAAATTTAGAAAAATGGAATATTTAAATGAAAATTATGTACATTTGCCATTATGTGAAAAATAATTTGAAATAATCCATGCTTCAAAAAATTTATTTTTCAGTAGCAAAATGAATTATTTAATAGACGTTTTTCTTAATTGCAAAACTTCATGATAAATCTTTTTTTTTTTTAATAATATTAGTTTATATTTAGATTGAAATAACTAAAAATATGTAGTTTAACAAAAAAATATACATCATCTAGTTTATTTTGAGATTGAAATAACTAAAAATATGTATTTTAACAAAAAATATATATCATCAAAGGTAAACATATTTACATACATATGTATAGTGTAAATGAGAATATTATATTGGGAAAAGAAAAGAAAATTTTTATCATATCAGTTAAAAAATTGTTGTGCCGTTGTTATACTCCTTTTAAATGTGTGTATGAGTACTTAATTACAAAGTACAGATATGTTTTTTTTTAGTGTATGCAAGAATACTTAAGTACAAAGTACAG
The DNA here is from genome assembly GCA_963930645.1 of Salticus scenicus. Taxonomy (NCBI): domain Eukaryota; kingdom Metazoa; phylum Arthropoda; class Arachnida; order Araneae; family Salticidae; genus Salticus; species Salticus scenicus. The sequence goes on along the minus strand of OZ005657.1, from coordinate 200,962,951 downwards.
ATATTCTTTTAGTATCAGCTAAATCGACAGTTATTTTAATTTTCTGTGTAACCCTAAGTCTACTGACATCATTGAGGGTTGATGTGGCCTTGTGTTTCGAGGGTTACAGTTTACTGCACAAGATTTACTCATTTTCTTTTCAGTAGAATAGGGTTTTAAAAGATTTTTTTCTTCTTCTCCAGAGTGAGATGCTCCAACAATATAAGAAAAATATAAGTTTTAAACAAGAAATATTTTTAAAATTTGCTTTTTTTCTTTTCTTTTTTTCTTATGACCAAGAACGAACTTTGTGAAAGCACCACATCGTCAGAAATTGACTTTGTGAAGGTGCTGCAAAGTGGCACTAAATTCGTTCTGGATTAACCTCTGTGAAGCCTCTCCCCAAGAAGCCCCTATACTTAGGGTTTTTTCAGAAAAGCTTGCCCTGCCAGACCTTCACTGAAAGGAATTCAACAACAACAAAAAAATATAAAAGGTCAACAAAGCAGAGCTCTCATGCGACAGGGGCAATATTGTGACATATGAAAATGATGAGTGCTGGAGCTTGACTCCTAAAAAAGAGAATTGATACTTACAGTATGGTAGGTAGCAGCAACAGTCTATTTTATGATTTTTAAGGAGACAGATGTTTAAGAAGGTAGGGAAAGGTAGAAAGAGAGAAAGGAAAAAAAAAATTATGAAAAATTGTAATTGTTTTCGAATTACAAATTAAAAATGATTGCTATTCGAAAAAGAGGAAGAGAGAAAAAAAAAATTCTATATTAATTGATTAAGTTAGAAATTTCCAATAGCATTAATTTTTTTTTTTCTTTTTAGTTTCTAGATTTTTAAAAGTTTTAGCCAAAGAGAGAACAGGAGAGAATATTGTTAAGCCAATTATTGGGCCTTGGATAGCGATTTAGAATGTGGCATTATGAAGTTAGTGGGCAGAAGAAATAGCCATTAGCCAGTGTCCTCTCTTCAACACAGGAGCAAAGAAGAGTGCGTGATCAATGAAAAAGAAAAGATAGTCTCTGAAGGGCCCGTGGCCAGAAAGGAAAGCTGTAATGGATGGTGTTAGTTCCCACAATGTGAGTGACACCCTGGGAACTAGGCTATACATAAATCTGCCTTTAGTAGAACAGTCTCATGTCTCTTGACATTCTTGGCATATTAGAAGTTTGAGACAATTTTTTATGTAAAAAGGAGGAAGTGGAAGAATTTGGTCTGGTTCATTGTGTTCAGTGGCTGATTTTGCTAAAGCGTCAGCAGTTTCATTGCCCAACATTCTCCTGTGTGCAGAAATGTGCACTAAGGATATTTAATTCTTAAGAACTATTAGGAGGTATTTAATATTTAGGAATGTTGTATGTAGGAGATACAACAGGAAGACAATGGAGGTACCAAGCAGGATGGGACTACCCCAGTAGCCCCTGAACAGTTTCACCCCTGCTTCTGCATCATTCCTAATGCTTTCAAACATTTTGAAATTGTTGTGTCACCTATCGGTAATGATTTTGCAAGTTCAGCTAGCATCTCACATGGGTCTTCAGTAAATAATTCCTACAATTTTTTAGTCTTCAAGCTATTTTCAGTGCACCAGAGCATTCTTCATCTCCAAGATCAAAATCACTATTTTTAAGCATCAAAACCAAACTCTGCATGCTGTTTCTGACAGAGCATGCTCACTGTAAGTCTCAAGCAGAATTCTGTGTGCTTCAGCTGCAGATTTCTTTTGAATAAAATAGTGCAATAAAATTCCCTGGAATTAGTCTTTACTTGGCACAAAACTTGACATTTTTAAACTAATGAAAAAAAAAAAAAAAAAAAAACATTTACATTGTGGCGAACTGACATGCACTGAAGTTCAAGCTTACCAACAGTACTTCTTTATAGATGCGTTAACATCTGAAATTACGTGCACATAGTTCTGGTAATGTCCTCTGTTAGGAAGTAACGAGAATTTGTTCAAGATTCTAACAGTTAAAATATAAGCCAGCCTACACATGAAGAAAGAGGATAGAATAAGTGATTATAACTCTCTTTGAGCAAGAGGAAGAAAAGCCTGTTTTTATGCTTGCAATATGGTCAGCTACATGCATAAAAACAAGAAAATAATTGTAGTACGGAAAATGCCATGCACTCAGACATGTTCATGTTACAAAAATGTTGCAAGCATGGATGCTAGCAAAAAAAAAAAAAAAAAAAATCCAGGGAAAGGAGAATTTTTTTTTTTTTTATATTGATCTCTAAACAATTTTTCTTCAGAAGATGATGAGGGAGAGAATCATACTTTTATAAAACAATGTTACTCTCATAATAGTTTAAAAAAAAAAAAAAAAAAAAAAAAAAAAAAAAGACATTATTATCTAAAATAATTCAATCCGCTTAGGATGATGTTGTTTGTCCAAAAGAAAATAAGAACTAAACAAACTTAAAGAGTGTTATAATTTTTGACTTATTTATACTATTTCTTAGATGACTGCCTAAAACTATGAATAGAAAAATTAAGAAAAGTGAGAAAACAAACTCAGAAATTGCTAAGCATTAAAAGAATATATAAATTAATACAAACATAGTACTTCATAATAATAAAAGTTTACTTTATACATATTTAAATGCTGAAGAAATACTAAATAATGTATACATACTGGAAGTTTAATAACAAGGAAAAATCAATAAGAAAAACAAAAATTTTGAAATATAATTCATAAATTTATATAAAATGATTTTCTAAAATGATATATTTAGTTTTTACTGATATACTTACAAGTAAAGGTTCAGCCTCAACATATCCACAATCATTGTCTTCATTTTCTCCAGTAACTGAATCAACTAACTAAAATAAATAAAAGACAAGAAATTTTTGTATAATATCAAAATTGAAATTTGTACATTTGATTAGTTACTCTCAAAATACAGAAAGATAAGCATTTTTAATGTAATATTAATTAAAAGAACATTCTGTTAAAACAATGCACAGGTCTTGTTATACCTGATACAAACTTGAATATTCTCTTTTAAGTGAACCCGGCCTAAACAAATAAATACATTTTGTTGATCTGCACTTCAACTTAAAACCCAAAATTAATAGAAGTTAAGACCATATTTTAAATACAATTATGGGAGCACAATTTGCATTTATCAATGATTAATTGTTTCTTTACCAAATAAAATTATTCATATATAGAGGCATATATTATAAATAAATAGACACTGCAATGTAATGAAAAATGTATTGCATGGAAGTAAATGACTATGGTAGTTTTCTTTTTAAGTATGGTTATTGCAATGGCTTCACAATAATAAAAAGGATGCCTCGAACCAAAGGTGCCAAGCAATTAAATGATTTCCAAAGAGAGCATATAGTGAGCAGGGTTCAAAATTAGTTGTCGTTAGTCATAACTTGTAGTACATAAAAAATTTAGTTTGATGACTATAATTTTACACTTAGTTGTCACATTTTTTATGCCAAACTTCTCAGAAAATTTTCAGTTTGTTGACCTTCTTTTGCATCTAGTTATATAATTTTCTACTGATAAGAAAAAAATTCATTTTTTCAGATCAATACCCCACTTTTTTTTTTTTTTAATCTTTGAAAAATTGCAAACACAAATACACTTGTCTTACAAACACAAGTGGACAAGCAGTGAAGTCTGCATTTACTTATTTCTCTCTTTCTTGGCTCTAAATTCACTGTGACTTCCAACTTTCTCCTCCATGTTCCCATACTAATTATTATAACTGGTGAATCCCACAACTACCACACTGTTTGTTATTTATTGCTCACTTTTTGATAAACAGAAGCACCAGGGTTTCAGACCCACCCACATACCTCAAAAAACCTGGGCAGGTTTTTTTTAAATTTACCCACTTAAAAAAAAAAAAAAAATAAAAAAAAATAAAAAAAATAACATAAAATAAAATAAATAAAAAGAATGGGTTTTACTTTTTTTTTTTTTTTTTTTTTTTTAACTGAATAAAATTTTACACTTTTTAAAAAATAATTTATTATTTTTTACTTTTTTTTTTTTTTTTTTTTTTTTTACTTGACATTATTATATATGTAATAAATATATTTTATATGTAATAATTATATATGTAATTATTATAATATATACATATATCTGCATAACAGTGTACCATATTAGTGATATATATGCCAGTTTGAAATTATGTAATTATTTTTTAGGTTCATTAGAAAAATTCCTCTCATTTCAACCATCTTAATTATACAGTTGAACCTTGAAAATCCGGAATCAGCGGGACTGCGGCAACTCCAGATTTCTGGAATTTTAGAGATTTATTAAAAACTATTTTTTTTATGATATTATAAAAACATACAAAATGCAATTTTTATGCTAGTGAAAATAAACAATGATCAAATTAAATTAGAAAACAGAAATATAATAGATTTAATTAATATAGAATTAAAATAATTCATAATTTTGAATTAAAATATAAACACAATAAACAAAAATGTTATAGGAAACTGATATATATATATATACACTCCTTCTCATATTTATAAGGACACTTTATATTTTGAAATAACTAATGTAAAAGTAATTGTGAACAAGATTAACTAAGTGCACTTAATATATCTAGTATTCTAAAAACCAAAATTGCTATAATTTTTTTAATATGAAACAAAATTAATAAAACATAATGCAAAATGTGTTTTTCTCCACGTTTTTAGATGTTCATAATTATAGGGACAATCCAGATTTTTTCGTTTTATTTAAATTACTAGCGGATAAATTACAGTTGACATGCAAATTTGTTAACTACTGGGCTAGATTAATTCATATATAAGCCTTCAATTTTTCTTGGACGGACATTACTGATAATTCCTCGAAAAAAAGAATGTTCAAGTAGTGAAATATGATAAATGCGTTTTTTAAAAGGAAGGATAATTTTAATCTGCCGAATTTCTAATGAAATTCGAAGATCTAAAATTGTTGAAGGAAATGTGATGAAATGTTGAACTGCTGGTTCGATAGGAGAGAGATCTGATACAAAATCAGAGTTGTTTTACAGAGATCGAAGACTCATAATTCCTCTTACTGTTCTACTCATAATGACTGCTGCTAAATTTGCTCGTATTTTTTAACGAAAGGTTAGGTTCCACATTTATGCATGTTTAAAATAATTAATAATATGTTAAAATGAATAAAAAACCTGCAATAATCAATCAGCATTTAATGGGGGAAAGAACGTCTGCGTTAAAGTTGAATAAAGACAATATTAAATGGTAAAATGTTGCATTTTTGGATGAAAAACATTTTGTTCTTGATTAACCAAATGGATTTAACAGTTACTGGCACGATCTGAAGATAGCGAAAGACAGAGCAGATTTTTTAAAGGCAGATATGAATCGGGCATTTAAAAGTTGGATCTATCGTGCTCTGGGAAGCTGCTTCTACTGAAGGCAGAATGAATTTAGTAATTTTTTCAATTATTATGAACATCAAGAGAATATCCGCAAATTTTAAACGTCGAATTATTAGATTTTGGGGGGTAATAATAATTTTTTTTTTTCGACAAGACTTACATTTTTTCTCTACTTTTAGAGCAATAGGAAATAGTTTGAAGAAAGAAACGTCTGTATTATTGCCTTTCCCATGGTCTAATAGTTGAAAAAACCTTAATTTATGATATTAGAAATGTGCATGCAAGTGGAAAGCAATTTTAAATAGTTTAAATGTATTAAAAATATCATATATGCTATATGAAATGGTATTGAAATTGAATATTAAAAAAAAATGTATATATATATACCAGAGAGAATGTCTGACTGTTTAACCCTAAAAAGAGACCCCATAAAATATTAATTTAAAGAAAAACTGAAAAAAATTCGAGCTGTCCTTATAATTGTGAACACCTGAAAAATCATCTTTTTACCATATTTAAAGTTTTTTAAGATAGAAAAACGATAAAACTTTTTAAATATAGTCTATTAATGAAATTCAAATTAATTAAAAATATATTTGTTTAAATTATAGTGTTCAGTGTTTAGTTAATATGGAAAAACGGGTGTCCTTATAATTATGAGAAGGACTGTATATATATAATGCCTGCTAAATAACTGCTTATATAAACTAGTCATTGACTAAAAAATACTCAAACTATAGAAACAGAGAAATTTTTATGTTGATTATGTTGAAAAACATTTCAGCAATTTAAAGCTGCTTTACTCTTTTTTTTTTTTTTTTTTTTTTTTTAATTCCATTTTTTTAACTTACCTGTTTCTAAAAAAAAAAAAAAAAAAAAAAAAAGAAAAGAAAAAAAGGAAAAAGAAAAAATTCTTTAATTAACAATCAAGCAGTGTAAAAATATGTAAGATTATGACTATATTTATGTATTCAGTGTTGAATTAAAAGGATTTTAAACTGTATTCCACAAGAAATGTAGAAATAAGGTACAGTAAAATCTTATTTTAAAAGTAAAACTAAAACTGAAAAAATGTCTGGATTTTGGATGTCTGGATTTTCGAGGTTCAACTGTATATATTATTTTATGTATATATCTACATAACATAGTGTATCATATTAGTGATATATATACCAGTTAGAAATTACGTAATTATTTTTCAACTTTGTTAGAAAAATTCCTTTCATTCAACCATCTTAATCTTTTCCTTATGGAGGAATAACCACAATCCCGAGCAAAAAAGTGTTCAAGAATACAGGGCTGGTACTACTGCCATCTTCCAAGGCATTTCTTCTCCTAGAGCAAGAGGTGCAATTCGTTTTCTCCATGGGTCTCTTATTAATTACCAGCGAAGGGAAAATGTGTAGGGATGATAGTATTTCATTTACAGATAAAAGGAGGGAAAATCATGTCGTCCAATGACATTTGATATGACTCTTATTCTTGATCGTGTTAGCAATATTTTAGTTTCTTTATTTCTTCTCTTTTAATATTTCATACCACAGAGTTCTGATATTTTTGAGGTTTCTCTTATTGGTATACATACTGTGATTAATATACTGATTTTTTTTTTTTTTACATATAGTAAAACACTGTTTATACTTCTTTCATTTAGATAATAGATTTTTTACATTTAAATGCCAATTTAAAATATTCTCAGATCCTTTTTATTCATTTTATACAAAAACATTTTGTTTATACAATGTAATTATTGATTATACTCCGTTTTGCAATTTTTAAAATTTACAAACTGTCCGAGTATATAATTCTTTGTTCTTCATTTTATTATTATTATTTTCTTAGGAACTTTATTTTATTTTATATTGCATTAAAAATAAAATAAATAAATAAATGAACATCCAACGAACTTAGATTCACAATTTATTTAATACTTAACCCTTTCCTTCCCCGTGATTCCAATTGGAATCATAACATTTCAGATTTTCTTTCTTACCATCTAACACTCCCGCTGATTCAAAATGAACAATATTAAAATCTATATATATTTTCCCACAGAAAAATACCTATTTTGGATGACTTCACTATCTTTGTTGATAATTGAAAGTATGTTTTACGCTGTTCTGATAATAATATCGGAATTAGTTTCCTGTTTTGGGCAATTTAAGTAAATTCACTTTTTGAAATATTTTTTATTTTATTCTTTAGCGTTTATAATATGCATTTTAATTAATTGCAATATGTATTTCTCCAAAATTTTGATATTTTTATTTATTGAAAAGTTATGATTTTTAATGGCATCAGTGGTTATATTAAACATAAATAAACATCTATCAGTTGCTTTGTTAGATATATTAATTCGTACTCTGCTATAACTCCTAGTTTAAAAAAATATTTATATACATTACGTTTGAAATAAATTTATGACTAAATATAAGATATATTGTTTTATGGAGGGAAAAAGTTGGGAATGAAAGGGTTGAAGACAATAAGCATTTCAGAAGATTATTAAAGATTTTTTGTAATTAAATTCTTACCAGCATGAACATAATTCGTTTAATGAATGTTGCCTAACATAACCAATGCATATTATAGTATTATACGAGGGCTATTTTTTTTTTCAAGGTCCGATTGGCCGCTAAAGGAAAGCTTCGGGGAAAATCCGCTAGGTCTGTGCTCAGACGTCTTGCACAGTGTCTCTAGTTGGCCTGGGGAACACGTCGATTCACAGTTGTCATTTCTGAGTATGTAGGGAACACATGAACATGCTTCGAAAAATAGAGTCTCCCGCCAAATGTGAAATGTGTTCAGTCATTTGATTTCTGCTTGCTGAAGAAAGCAATGAAGCTGAAATTCATAGACGAATGAGTAAAATGTACAGTGAAATGTTCATGAGTGACAGCAAAGTGCGGCAATGGTGCAGGAACTTTGATGCTGGATGCACAAATGCTCATGATGCAGGCGGCCAGGGAAGGAAGCGAGTCATCAGTGATTGTTTGACATGATATTTAACAAACAAATCTGAGTGAAATTTAGCTAACAGGAAAAAAAATCCTGTGTGTATTTATAATTGTAATAATAATTATTTTCATGCATTCTATAAATTTTGCATGCATATAATATTACAAATTTTACTTATAAATTAAAGTTGAAATAAGATATTGAAATAAATTATATTTCAAATACATGAATGTATTTATTCATTTACTTTTTAAAAGAAAAATTTTTATAAAATCTGTGAAATCATTTGTATGGTGATTTAAAATCCATGGAAAATAATTTGACCGATTTTAGCATGTATATTTAATAGAATATATTGCAGAATTCGTCATGTGGGCATTCTATTCTTCATTTATTCTATTCTTGTGATTTTGCTATATTAGCGCAAATTGGTATTAAACCCAGCACCTCACGTCTACCAGATGTGAGCGCAGAACCCCTCGGCTGTTGATGGGCTCTGGAAAGCAAATGGCAAAGTTATTATGGAAGAAAATAATAACAATGACAGTGTATTTCCATGTATTATGAAAGTTACACTTTCGTGTTTTATGAAAGTTACACTACTTATGTTAAATTTTGTTCAACTGTCTATTGAGCAAACAAGAAATATTACAAAGCTTTTTTCTTGTGTCTTTTATTACTTGGATAAAATTATGAAATATTAACTCGAAAAACTTTAAATATAATTATCTTGTGTACCTCTCTTAGCTTCAGGAGTTATGTATCTCGACAAAATCAAGCACTATTTTTCAAACCAATTAAACATATTTCTTAAAAATAAATAAAATAAATAATGAAATAAATTCTTTTTTCGTTTGTTGATAGTTTAAGAAATTTCTAATTGTTAAAAACTGCAATGTATTTGTAATAAAAAATACATAAATTAATAAATAATAATAAATTAAATTGAATCTTTTTTAATATTTAAATGATACAATACACTGGATCTCATAATTATAGGGACACCCGTTTTTCTATATTAACTAAACACTGAACACTATTATTTAAACAAATATATTTTTCATTAATTTGAATTTCATTAATAGACTACATTTTAAAAAATTTATTGTTTTTCTATCTTAAAAAACTTTAAATACGGTCAAAAAGATGATTTTTCAGGTGCTCACAATTATAAGGACAGCTCGAATCTTAGTAATTTTCTTTCAGTTATTCTTTAAACTAATGTTTTATGGGGTCTCTTTTTAGAGTGAAACAGTCAGACATTCTCTCTGGTATATATATACATTTTTTTTTTTTAATATTCAATTTCAATACCATTTCATACAGCATAGATGATATTCTGAATACATTTAAACTATTTAAAATTGCTTTCCACTTGCATGCACTTTTCTAATATAGGTTAAGGTTTTTTCAACTTTTAGGCCATGGGAAAGGCAATAATACAGAAGTTTCTTTCTTCAAACTATTTCCTATTGCTCTCGAAGTAGAGGAAAAATGTAAGTCTTGTTGAAAAAAATATTATTACCCCCCAAAACCTAACAAAAATCTGAGAATTTCACGTTTAAAATTTGCGGATATTCTCTTGATGTTCATAATAATAGAAAAAATTACTAAATTTATTCTGCCTTCAGTAGAAACAGCTCCCCAGAGCACCATAGATCCACCTTTAAAATGTCCGATTAATATCTGCCTTTAAAAAATCTGCTCTATCTTTCGCTATCTTCAGATCCTACCAGTAACTGTTAAAACTGTTTGGTTAATCAAGAATAAAATGTTTTTATTCAGAAAGTGCAACATTTTACCATTTAATATTGTCTTTATTCAACTTTAACACAGATATTCTTTCCCCCATTAAATTCTTATTGATTATTACAGGTTTTTTATTCATTTTAACATATTATTTATTATTTTAAACATACACAAATGTAGACCCCAACCTTTTGTTAAAAATTACGAGCAAATTCAGCAGCAGCCATTATGAGTAGAACAGCAAGAGGAATTATGAGTCTTCAATCTCTGTAAAACAACTCTGATTTTGCATCAGATCTCTCTCCTATCAAACCAGCAGTTCAACATTTGATTACATTTCCTTCAGCAATTTTAGATCTTCGAATTTCATTAGAAATTTGGCCGATTGAAATTATCCTTCCATTTAAAAATATATTTATCATACTTCACTACATGAACGTTCTTTTTTTCGAGGAATTGTTAGTAATATCCATCCAAGAAAAATTGAAGGCTTATATATGAATTAATCTAGCCCAGTAGTTAACAAATTCGCATGTCAACTGTAATTTATCCGCTAGTAAGTTAAATAAAACGAAAAAATCTTGATTGTCCCTATAATTATGAACATCTAAAAACGTGGAGAAAAAAATATTTTGCACTATTTTTTATTAATTTTGTTTCATAGTAAAAAAATTATAACAGGTTTGGTTTTTAGAATACTAGATATATTAAGTGCACTTAGTATAATCTTGTTTACAATTATTTTTACATTAGTTATTTCAAAACATAAAGTGTCCTCATAAATATGAGAAGGAGTATGTATATAAAAATGGATAAATAAAACTTGAATAATAAAAATAATAATTTTAAATATATAAGTAAAAACGAAGTATTAAACTTTAATTAATAAACATAGAAAAACCTTAAAACATTACTTCATGTGTCATTGTTTAAATTTTTCAGCTGGGTACCCGGCCCTCATCAGAGCGACATCCTCTGTGGAAGACTTGAGCTTGACTGTTGTTGATCTTCTTTCACCATAAGCTGGCGCCATACACGGTCTGGTGCTACTGTGTTGCTGTCGTTGCATGCCTTGCTATTAGTTGTAAGTTCAATTGATTCTCGGAACATCGCATAGTAATAATCATCGTAACTTGCAATTTTATTGGCTTTATCAAATTCAATTTTAATATCTTGTTTACTAAACGTTTTGGCTAAGGCTGTATTACATTTTCCCATTTTTAAATCATTTTTGTGCTCATTAATTCTTGTTTTAATTTTTCTTTTTGTAACTCCCATATAAGATCTTGGTTTATTATCTTGATTTGTAAAAGGTATTTTATAAATTCCTGCAATTTCTAAAGGGAGGATGGGGTCTTTATCACTTCTAATCAACTGGTTTGATAGGGAATCAAACCCCTATCAAATCTAATAGAAATATTTTCCAGTTGATTAAAAGTGATAAAGACCTTATCCCCCCATTAGAAACTGCAGGAATTTATAAAATACCTTTTACAAATCAAGATAATAAACCAAGATCTTATATAGGAGTTTCAAAAAGAAAAATTAAAACAAGAATTAATGAGCACAAAAATGATTTAAAAACGGGAAAATGTAATACAGCCTTAGCCAAAACGTTTAGTATACAAGATATTAAAATTGAATTTGATAAAGCCAGTAAAATTGCAAATTACGATGATTATTACTATGCGATGCTCTGAGAATCAATTGAAATTACAACCAATAGCAAGGCATGCAGTGACAGCAGTGCAGTAGCCCCAGATCGTGTATGGCACCACCTTATGGTGAAAGATGATCAACAGCAGTCAAGCTCAAATCTTCCACAGAGGATGTCGTTCTGATGAGGGCCAGGTACCCGACTGAAAAATTTAAACAACGACACACGAAGTAAGGTTTTAAGGTTTTTCTATGTTTTTTTTATTAAAAATAATAATTTTCAGCATATCTGAAAAAAGAAATTAAAAAAAGAAAAAAAAATGTATCTAAAAATGTATCTGTGGACATACATATACAGTTGAGGATCTATAATCTGCATACCCATAATTCGCAATTGTCTATAATCCACACTCACTTTGCAAATGTAAACAAAAGATTTTGCAGTAACGAAAATCCGATATTTTGGATGTATATGAGGACATATGTTAATTCACATACTAAAATGGAAAAAAAAATGAGTGTAAAATTTAATTTAGGTATACATAATTAATTTTCAGATGAAAAAAAATAATTATACTTTTGTTGCCTTTATACTTTTTTAGCGAATCCGAATGTCGTCTGAATAATATTCAGTTAGTGATCAAACAAAACACATGCAAGTACAGTTTTCTAACTCCTGCCAGTAACAGCATTGTGTATTGGTTGAAAAAAAAAAAAAAAAATGACATCATATGGGTTGGTGGGATTGTGTATTTTCACAGATGTTTAAGGACTGTTAGTGTAAATGTTTTTTTAGGGTGGTATTTCAAAAATACACAAAACTATTTAAGGAAAAATTTATACCAGCATTTGTTTTGAAGATAAAATCTACAATGCAGTCATTAAAAAACTGCACATTGCAAGTATCTGGCTGCAGACTGTTAAATCACAGTCCAGAAGTAGGAGTACAGTTTTTAATGAATTACTCATTTAAGGGTTTCAATTATATATTGCTTCTACTTCATTAAATAAATTTTATTGTTTTATATATTAGTATTACCTTCATTACATTGTATAAAAACAAACAATTATAATTCTAGCTTCATTAAATAAAGTTTACAGTTTTATGTACAGTCACCCAAAAAAAAAACGCCACCCCCCCACCTAATTTCGCCGTAAATTATCGTAGAAACATTTGACTGGTACCGATCGATTTGTAATAACGTCTAGTTTATAACGGTATAGTTAAATTTTGCCTAAGGGGTCGTCTACATATTAAAACTGGCATTAACTTCATTTTCTTCAATAGCAACCCCTATTTTTGACTTCATATTCAGATTTCTGAGATCAAGGCGGTTCGGAAAACATACCTATTTATATACCTTAAATCAATTTTAAATAGAGTTACACGTGAAAATGTATTAGGGGTCCGTCTATACATTTAGAAAATATAAATCACGATCTACCACCCAGTATACATTATTTATTAAGTTTCACACCGGAAAAAAATTTCAGAAATGTTAATTATAAAATAAAAAAAATGACTAATTCACAGAACTTTCTGAGTTAGTTTATGAATTAAAAGATTTTTATTGGTTTCTATTGATTAAACATCAGATAGTTCACTTCATACGAAGAAAATTAAATAGCTTGAATAGATATTAAAATATCTATCAAAAGGAAAAAAAAAAAAAAAAAAAAAAGATGAATGGTTTTAAATTTGTTTGAAAATTCAAAATTATTTTAACTCAAGCTGCCGTATAATTGTCTGAAAAGGCGGCACTTAACCTGGTTCCCACGGCCGTTTCACAGCGACAATGGGAGTTTGTTCTGATACTGCAGTACTTTCATTTTCTTTAATTGACTTTTTTAAAACATTAAAACAGATTTTTTATTTATTTATTTATTTATTTTTTTAATTAATTATTATTATTTTTTTTTTCATGACATTATTAAAAACTTTTACATAAATCTCCACGATATTCTTTTGCTTTTATATTTTATAATGTGTAACAAATTAATATGTAAAATAATAAATCCTACTACTTAATGGGATGTTCTAAAATTCTACAGTTTAACACAGATACCGAAGTGGACGGTGGGTGTAGAAAGGCTGACTACCCTTAATCTGAATCTTCACTTGAAAAGGTCAAAATGTTACATAACTCTTTTTTTTTTTTTTTTTTTTTTTTTAAGGAAAAAAGAAGAAGAAAAGAAGGAGAAAGAAAGATCAAAACGAATATAAAGCATATTAAACATTAATACCCTTTAAACACTGGAAAAAGGCGGGGTTTTGTATTGTGTGTCATTTGGGAGCTGTAGAGTGCCAGAAAATTACTTTATGTAATAAAACTTTTCATTTAAAGGGTATTTAAAGCAGCATTATATTTAATACATAGACTATTCAGAAAAAAAATACCATTCATCTGGTTTATGAAAAATAAAGAACATTTTCTGGCATTGCTCTATGTATACATTCTTGTCAACCTGTCCCGGAAGATTACTGGTCCCGCCCCTTTCCGTACATTTTTTTCACATCAGTCTTTTTAGAGCCGTGTCAGCCATCGGTGGCTGACACTGATCTTTCCATTTAGGCTAAGTCAGCCGGCAGTGTAAAATATGATATAAAACTACAGAACTTACATAGTTTTAAGTAATTACTGACAATTTATTTAAAATTTACTTCATGTTTTTCTTTTTTTTTTTTTAAATAGGATTTTTATAGGATTATATCATTAAGGCCTAATGGGGTTTATTGAAACTCGATAAACATAACACGCTTCTAAACAGCACGTGTGGCCTGAATGGGATTTCCATAAGAATTCGCGTGGCGTTCAATGAGTTAATCTTAAATGTATTTGAAGTTAATTACTCTAAAAATTAAATTGTGTACACACAGGGGCGGGAACTAACAATGTTACGGGTTAGGTTGGCAAGTATGCATATATATTTTGCTTGATTTATAAAAATTTATAACACATTTTCTTCTTTTTTTTTTAGTATTTTGTGTTTATATCTCTCATTAAAAATAAATACAATATTCATATATAAACATTTCCATACAGTAATGTATATAAACATATTGATTAAAGAAGATTTGTTGATATTATATAATTATTCTTCTATCTGTATAGTATATTAACACAAATATATTTTGTATATTTCGCAGCATCGAAAAACAGCAACATAGCTTCCATATCAAGGCTTAATGTAAATAGCCCCGCCTTTTCACAAATTTTCTAAAACTTTATAATATAAAGCAAAATAATTTTGCATATTTGTAATTAAATCATTTAAGTTTTGTCTTCAATAATCGATGTAGTAAATACCATTGTGATTTATGCATACCAGCGTCACATATAGAGTCAAATAGGAATATGCAAATTTGTCTTTTTTTTAAAATAGTGTTTCAGCGAATCAGAGGCGGGGCTTCTTTTCTTTTGAAATTCTTTCACAATCCCTCGCCTACATTGTGATAACTTTACAAAAATATGCCAATTTGTATAATAAACATCGAAATATTGCTTAGGAAACAATAAAAATAACATAAAGGTAAATTAAAATAGTTTTCCGTCAAATTATATACAAACATTTACTTATAGAAGATACAGATTATAACAAGTGACGGCCCCCTAACAGGAATAAAAAGTGAAATATCACTGTAACTCAAAAAATAATGTTAGGAACGAGCTGTAAATTTGGAAACCTATGTTTTTGATGATGCCCGTTCTATTCGTGCAAAAATTAACATAGGTCATAATTCATAATTTTTTCAAATATGAATTTATTAATAATTTTCATAATTCAAAAAATGTTTTTTTAGCAAAAATTTGCATGGAATATGTTTGGGTTACTTCATTCTAACGAATAAAAAAAACAGAATTTAAATATCATAATTATTTCGGAAGATATGATTTAATGTTTGTTACATTCATTTAACATTAGCACCCCCAAATTTTGACAGCTTATAACTCTATGAAAAATTGAGCGAAATATATAAACTATACCATTTTCCGTGATGATTTGATCCAAAGAATTCAAATAAATTATAAAAAATGGGGGTTACAATTGAAAAAAATGAAGTTGATGTCAGTTTTAATATGTAGACGACCCCCTAAGTAAAATCTAACTATAACATTATAAACTAGACGTTATTACAAACTGATTGGTACCAGTCGCATGTTTCTACGATAATTTACGGCAAAATTAGGTGGGGGGGTGGCGTTTTTTTTTGGGTGACTGTACCTTATACTAATTCACATAGCAAGGAAATGGCATCAATGATCTATAATTTGCAAAAATCCATAATCCGCACAAGTTCTAGAACCAAGGTGTGCGGATTAAAGATCTTCAACTGTAATTTTAATTTAATTTAATTTTTATTTTATTTTATTTATTTCTTTATTTTTGTTCAATTTTAGAAAGACTGTTTAGTTAAATATCTGTATATTTAATTTATATTCAATAATTTATGGAATGAATAAAATATTTCATAAGAAAAACTTTTCTCTAGTTCTATTCGTTTTAAATTTAAATATGCAGAATCTACAAATTTAAATTTAAAACGAATCTGAATTCCAGATTTTTTATTTGGACGGTAGCCTTAAGCATACCGTCTTCAGTGCAAAAAGACTTTTTGAACTGAAGACGGTACGCTTAAGGCTACCAAAACGTCTGTATGCATCTCAATTTTTTTTTTTTTTTTTTTTTTTGTGCTTCTTACGTAGTAGTTTATTTGGGTTTTAATATTCCAACACCAAGTCCCCTGTTATTAAATAGTTAATTTCTTAATTACCACTTAATTGAATCAGTAAAAAGGCACTTTAATTTTTTTCTGCCCTTCTATAGATAGCACAATTCTGAAACTACACTTGATGAATGACCTCAGTACTGCCATATATCAGAAAAATTGTCAAGTTTATGGTGCTTGGAAAGCATAAAAATTTTGCTATTGTCCCATTCATCCTGCGTTCTATTCAATCCCACTCTCCCCTACATCCCTAACAGCACAGTTAGGCTTAACTTATCCACAGTACATCTTAAGGACGTTTCTGGGATGTCTTTTCTTCCAGAAGACATTTTGAAGATATCCTGGGGAGGCGATGTGCTGTCTGGGATAGTATTTCAAAATACGAATGGAAGAGAGGTGCCACATTCAAATGGACCTAGGGTACAGCTAAACATAAATCTGCCTCTACTCTGCATACCTATCCAATCCAAACGTAGTTTAAAAAAAAATAAACAAAACCAAACCTGATTTAAAAAGATAAATCCAACTTGAAACAAAACCATAAAAGTTAAAATAAAAACACCATAAAACCAACCTGAAAATTACCTGCATCTTAAAAGTTTAAAATCAACCTGACCCAAACTCACCTCTCAGCAAACCCCAAAACATAGCAAACTCAACTGATAAGTCAAATTTCTTTGGGGTAACTAGGTTACCTGCTTGTACATTTTATGTAAAAGGATTATAGAGTCAAGGCAAATCAATCTTCATAGAAGATTCTTATAGAAATTGAAATAGGAGTATAAATACTAAAAGTACACACAATAAAATAGAATCATCTTCATTTTTATAAAAATAATCCATAGTTATATATATATATATATATAATCTCTGAAAGTGAAATATTAAAAGTTTTACATCTAAAAATTATATTTATATGTACTAGTGTTTTACATTAATTAAAAAAAATATTTGAATTAAGAGTCACAAAATGCATGATTAGTTCAAATCAAATACTAATTTAATAAAAACATGAAGCATTGTTTAATTTTATTAACTAAGATACTAAACAGTTATTTTAATGTTAGCAAGTAGTTTATAATATATTACATGGCCAACTCAAAATGAAAAAATGCAGAAAATATAATGATGGAAGTTCAGAAGCAAATAGCAAAAGGAATACAATTAACATGTTGAGCGCCACGCAAATTCTTAAAATCCATTAAAATCGCATAATGATTCCTCCAGTAATAAATAAAAATTAAGCAAATTTTTAATAAATTTTGAATCATTAAATGTAACATTTTTAGTTTTATATCCTATTTTATATCTGCCACCGATGGTTGACGTGGCTTTATATCATATTTGACACTGTCAGCCACCGATGGGTGACATGGTGCTCAACATTTTAATTTTTCAATGGTACTGCTTTTACTTTCGGGATAAAACTTTCACTGAAATATTTGAAGTATAACATGTTCTGCACACTCCTAAAGTTTCAAGATGATATTTCTTCAGTACTTAGAGATATATGACAAAATGTCTAGAATCTAGAATGGCTGACATGGCACACAATGTGTTAAATTATCTTTAGTAAAGATTAATCTCTAGTAAAGAACAGAACTCATTCTAGAGTGAAAAAAGTAGAATATATAGATCTACAGATTTAATAAGCATATGAAATATAAGACTAGGTTAATTCAAAAATCAAGAAGCTACCATTTGAAAAGAAATTTATTCTATTATTGTTAAATTTGCTTCGATATATGAATTTTATTGTTAAATTTGCTTCTATATCCGATTTTCAGTACAAGAATCTTATTGCTAAATTTGCTTTTATATCAGATTTTCAGTACATGAATTTTTTTCACAGATAGTGATTATTTTCTTCAGAAATTATGACAGCAAAATTTAAAAATCAGCTTATGATTGATTCTAAGTAAATAAATTCTAAAAGGAAAGGATTAAACATTTAAAAAAAAAAATAATTTGATAGTACTTTAAAGAATTTTAATTATACCATATGCATGCATGCAATCTTTAAATATGTACAATTATAACAGTATCTAGTAATTAAATTTTGTACATTTACTACAGATATTTATAAATTTTACAAATAAGCAGTACCTCAAAATGTCTTAAATGGAATAATTAACTTAAACACCAGCATTATGTGCAACCAGAATTAGCAGACTTGGTCCTTGTTGATAAAAAAAAAAAAAAAAAAAAAAAGAAAAAGAAAAAGAACATTCCAAATATATATATATATTTTTAATCTGAATAATAATCTTAATTCAGGTTATTAAGTATTAAAATTTTTTATCTGCACTATTCTAATAACATTTTAAAAAAAAGTAAGTAATAATTTTCTGCCAAAAAGTAATTTTATTTTAAGTGACTTTAACTATGATGATAATATCTTTTAAATGCAAATATTTAATACAATAAAATGTCATAAGTAAACTTACAGCATATGTTGGCTTAGATGTACACTGATCTCTCCATGGTTTCCAAAAAATAAATCCCAAAAGATAAAGCATAAACATAGTTGTTTTCACGTATGTACTAAAAAATGGCTTGTTAAAATTTTCATCTTTGAAGATGTACTGAAATAAGAAAGTTTTTATTAGAATAAAATTAAAAGTATTACAATACATATAAAAAATTAAATGTGAAGCAAAAAATTTGCATAAATCATAGCATTAACCATTTAAATATAGAAATTACCTATCAGTATTCTTAAGAAAGGATTTTATCAATAAAATAACACAAATACAAAATGCATTTAAAACATATTAAATGTCTAATATGGAAACAAATTACAATTAAACAATGACATATCTATTTTAAATTTTAATCTGAAGTTTAGATGCAAGACAAATATGTATAATCTGTATCAGTTCAGTGTGTGTATAGCTTCATCACTTACCCACAGTACTATTTTAAATCAGGTTGACTTGCAAGTGTAAATACTTTTGAAAAAATACTCAAAATTTGAAAGAAAAATAATTTTTCAATACTTTCTAAAAAATATGCTTTTTAATAATTATACAGATTATTTAGAATAAAATTTATAGAAAAAGCCGAAGAACTAGAGAATTGAGAAACTGTGAGATTATTTGGAATTGAAGAATCGCAAAATTGTCAATGTAAGAAAATCTCAAGAATATTAAAATTAAAAAAAAAAAAAAAAAAATCTTAATAATGTATAGAAATAGAGAGGAAATATATTTTAAATTTACCATATGAATAAGAAAAACCTGTAAATGTCTCCCATTTCTGAATAAAAATAACCATGGAAATAAGTCATGAAGTAATAAGTTGAAAGATACTATGAGACCTCTTACTTAGAATTCGTCTTGTTATTCAAAATCAGAATGTTCAAAAACTCTTTTTCACCATAACAAGTAAAATAACAGGAGATAATTTTGTTCAGTGTCTTTATTGATTATATATATATATATAACTTGGCCTTTAGGAATTAAAAATTCCATTATTACTGCAAGTAAAATCAATTTTGGTCTATTAATTTTTTCTACCATCATTGTTGCTAATTAATGCAAACAATTTTGTATTGTCAATGTGTCTGTTTCAAGGCCAAAAGCTTTTTTAATGTGTGGTATAAAAGAGAAATATTGTTTCATTTTTTCTAAATTACAAATTGAAACAGCATTCTTATACATCACTGCATATATTTTTAAATATATTGGTTATATTTTAAATATATTAGCATGCTTTATTGATCACTATACTTAAAGGAATTACTAGTTTTTAGTAAATCTAAAAAAATATAAACTTTGAAAAATTAAAATTCATTGAAATTAGTCAAAACTTCAGTTTGGGTCCCCACTGTCTTTGGCAGCATCTACCTTTGAAAAATATTCTATTGAAATTAGTCAATCACTTCTTCAGAAACAAATTTGTAAACAAACCTTGATTTAAATCACTGCTATCTGCCTCAGTACCTTACCTAGGCACACAAAATATAATTTTTTTTAACAATAAATTGATACACCTTATCTTATGTATAAATCAGTAGTTTACTAAAATCCCTGATTTCTTCCACCCCATCCATACTACATACAAAAGACATCCAGTTTTACTAAGAATATAAAAAAAATGTTTCATAATTTATCCGAAAATACTTAATTTTACTAAAAAAAAAAAAAAAAAAACTTTTTACATTATTATACTTAAATTTACCTCCAGTCTCACTATAACAATATTCTGTAATACGGGAAAATGTTTCATAATTTATGAATTTGTCCAAGATATAATTAAGGAATTTGCAAAAGAAAAAAAAAGAAAAGTTTCAGATTGCATACATGATCTTGATTTCAGTTAAATGCAGTAGAAGATCAATATACCGCAATTCTCCAAAAACTGTGTTAACTTAGCAAATGTAAACAGTGAAAATTGCAGTTAAGAAATTCTTGTCATCTTCATTTCTGAAAAATGGTGTGGATTAAATATAAGACATTATTTAATCTTTTACTGTTTTAACTGACAGTTTTTAAACATAAAAGATATTACGTTGCAATAATTTTCAAAGCAAAAGAAATGTGCTTGCGATAGTAATAAATGCACGCAATGCGCTATTTAATGGCCTTTCAAAACGTGATATGCAAACCATGGAGCAACTGTGAACGTAGTTAGCAAACCATGGAGCTTTTTTTGCATCAAACATTGTATTTGAGTGCATGTTAGCTGCTATTTTTTAAGTTTATTAATTTATTTTGTCAAAAGAAAATGGATGAAAAATTTGGTGAATCATCAACAGGGCATAATAAAAAATGTGTACTTTCAACTATTTTGCAGAAAGTAGAAATCTTAAACTTATTAGACAAGGGTTCAACTGCTAAATATATTGCAAATTTATATGGAATTGGCAATCGGACTGTTTACGATATATGAGACAGTCACAAAAAGATACTGCAATATTATGCAAATTTGGATAGAAGCAAAGGAATTGTAAAACGAAAGCGAATGCGTGAAGAACAATCAGCAGATTTAGATGCCGTGTTATCTAAATGGTTTCAGCAGAGGCGATCTGAAAATATACCTATTTCAGAACCTGTGAAAAAGCAAAGGAGTTGCACAAAGAATTGAATATTGAAGCTCCATGTGAGCATTCATCTGGTTGGCTTACCAAATTCAAAAATTGGCATGGAATATGCTACTTGAAAGCAAGTGGTGAAAAGGAATCTGCAGATAAAGTAGCAACAAATGAATTTGTTGAGGAATTCAAAAAAATAGTGGAAGAGGAAAAAATTTCTCCAAAATTTATATAAAATATGGATGAGACAGGCCTTTATTGGTGTAATTTACCCCGAAAAACTTTTGTGAGTAAAGAGGAGAGAGAAATATCAGGTATCAAAGATGACAAAAGACAATTAATAGTGCTTGTTTGTAGTAATGCTACTGGTACCCACAAATGTGGTTGTAGCAACAATACTTGTTGTTGAAAAAAGTGCTAATTCTTGTCCTCTAAGTGCACTAAAAAAAAGTAGTCTTCCCGTAATTTGCAGAAACAACACTAAAGCCTGGATTACCAGAGAACTGTGTACTGACTTGTTTCAGAGCCATTTTATTAAAGAAGCTCGGTAGCACTGTAATAAAGTTGGCCTACCTGTGGACAGTAAAATTTTGTTGGTGATGGACAACTGCACCACCCATGTTGAACTTGTTGCCCCTAACGTAATGATATTATTTTTACCACCTAATGCTACAGCACTGATCTAGCCTATGGATCAGGATGTAATAAACAGTATGAAATGTCATTATAAAAGTACTTTTCTGAAAAAGCTGCTAAATTCTGAATCTCAATCAATAGCTGAATTCAAGAAAGAATTTAATATAAGAGATTGTCTATATATGCTAAATGGATGCCTGGGATTTTGTAACCCAGGAAACTCTTGTAAATACATGGTGTAAATTATGGCCAGAATCACTCTTCTTTGAAACAGAGTGATGACAATGAATTTACTGGATTTAAGCCTTCATTTGCAAAAATCAAAGCTGCTGAACTCATGCAATATGCACAAAACTCAGCAAACCTACATGAAGAAAATATACTTAATTTTTTAGAAAATAATGAGGAAATTCAGAAAATTCCATTGTCTGAAGGAATTTCTTTAGGAGGTAAATATCTCAAATTTTTAGAAACCCAAGACTGTGTAATTGATCAGGAGTTATTAATTGTCCACAGACTGCAAGAAAAATTATCTGCAAAAAGATTAAATTCTCTAAAACAAACAAAAATTGATAATCTGTTTAGTAAAAAAATTTAGTGCAAATGCTTTTTATTCTTCTATAAATAATACTTAAAAAAATATTTTTGTACTTCAAAGCTTTAGACCTGCTAACTATGCTAGTTTATCCGTAATGGTATTAAGCCCCGCCTTTTTTTCACACCAGAATAGTTGTAGAGCAATAGTATTCTTATTTAATCATGGGAACATATTGCTGAATATTGCTCTACAACTATTCTGAAGTGGAAAAAAAAGGCGGTGCCTAATACCATTACGGATAAACTAGCATAGTTAGCAGGTCTAAAGCTTGTTGTTTTTATTTAAAATTATTTTAAAGCATTAATGTAGATCTGTTACAGATATATTTTGCCATCTTAACTAGGTAAGTTTAATGTTTTGCAAAATGATCTATATAGCGCAAAGCATTGCATTTCAAGCTTTGTAATTATAAAGATCTTCTACTGTATTTATTTTAAATCTTTAATTTTCAACTAAATTACGTCATTTTTTCAGTGCATAAGCTAAAATGATAAATTTAGTAAGATTTCCAATATTTCTCAGAAATCTAAACTTTATTTTATAAATTACAACTCCTTCAGTTATATGCCAGTACTCTTTGTCATTGGACAATTAAGAAAAGTTATTTTCATAAAACAATGGTAATTGCAAATGGCAAAGAAATAAGCTTCAAAGGTAGCATTTAAAAAAAATAAACACTTGAGAAATAGAAAAATACAAGATAAAAATTACAAGTTTGAATGCACAAATAAAGATTAAAAAGAACAAACAATTGTTTTGGTTCCAACCTGGAAACCCTTCGTTAATATAGTTAAAAGGAATGTGTACAAGGAAAAAGAAAAAAAAATAAAATAAATAAGAGATATTTTTTAAACAATAACCAAAAGTAAGATAGTATTATCTAGCAGAAAATACACAGCAACAAACTGTAGGAAAAATTAAATATTGAAAATATTGGCTGTACAAAAACCTGAAAAAGGAGGTGAGATTGTTAACAAAATTTAAAGCATTTTTTATGATGTGGTAATCCTTCTAAAACTCTAAATTGAATGGAGAGTAACATAGTTGAATAATATTAGCAGAAGAAAATCAAACTGGTGGTTCATGGATGAAAATAATTATGAATCAAAATAATTTATATATTGTTTAATAACATCATAAATATGACATTAGTCTTTTCTGCAGTGATTAAAGAAAAATATTCGTCTTATATCTTCGTAGGAGAAACTAAATAAATTGATTTTTTACATGATCTACTGTACTATTTTTTAAATTATATATTAATTATTATATACATGTTGCACAGTGATTGATATATCTAATAATATTTTTTTCTGTAGTTGTATTATATTAATTGCTATTATTTATAAATAATACTTCAAAACATGGTGGGACACCATATCAAAATGGACCTAGAGTGCAATCTAATAGTCCAGTCAAAATAGGAAAAATAGAAGAAAAAAATCGTGTAGTTTTGAAATTTTGCATACTCATAGTCGAGGGGGTCCTGAACAACATACTAAAAGTCCCCGCCCGTGGGGGGTGAGCGGGGGGCAGGGGGGCATGTAAGGGGGCAATTTTCAGTTTTTATTAAATATCTTAAACACTATCGCATTTAGAGAAAAAATGTCAATTACAAAATTAATCTACGTAAGATTTCCTACAAACATGTATATTACATTTTGTTTGTACGATCATTAGTTTAGAAGATATAGGGAGATGAAATAAAACATTTTCTTGAAAATTTCTTTTTTGCAATAGTAAAATCAACTAAAGTGTGCAATTAAAAGGGTTCTTGTCAAATATTTTCCAATGTAAAAAAAACAAATATATACATAGGGAATATGCAAGGCTAATACAGTATGTTTTGTAAGTTTTAAATAATTTTAAGGCTATTAGGCGCAAGTGGCGGTTTGAGTAAAAATCTGGATAAGTCCAGTCAAAATAGGAAAAATAGAAAAAAAAAATCGTGTAGTTTTGAAGTTTTGCACACTCATAGCCGAGAGGGTCCTGAACAACATACTAAAAGTCCCCGCCCGTGGGGGTGAGCGGGGGGCAGGGGGGCAATTTTCAGTTTTTATTACATATCTTAAAAACTATCGCATATAGAGAAAAAATGTCAGTTACAAAATTAATCTACGCAAAATTTCCTACAAAAATGTATGTTACATTTTGTTTGTACGATTATTAGTTTAGAAGATATAGGGAGATGAAATAACACATTTTCTTGAAAAATTCTTTTTTGCAATAATAAAATCAACTAAAGTGTGCAATTAAAAGGGTTCTTGTCAAATATTTTCTAATGTAAAAAACAAATATATACATAGGGAATATGCAAGGATAAAACAGCATGTTTTGTAAGTTTTAAATTATTTTAAGGTTAGCAGGCGCAAGTGGCGGTTTGAGTAAAAATCTAGATAACGAAGACCGAAAACCGATCAACATTAAAAAAAAAAAAATCGTGTAGCTTATAAATTGAGCACAAGTATAAAGTTAAGAGCCCTGAATAACATACTGAAAGTCCCTTACCATGAGGGGGGGGGGCATTTAAAGGGGGCACATTTCAATTTTTATTAAGTATCTTGAAAACTATCGCATTTAGAGAAAAAAAATCTCAATTGCAAAATTAATCTACATGAAATTTCCTAAAAAAATTGTATATTCTATTTTGTTTGTATGATCAATAGTTTAGAAGATATAGGGGAACGAAATAACACATTTTCTTGGAATTTTTTTTTTTTTTTTTTTCCAATAGTAAAATCAACTAAATTGTGGAATTAAAAGGGTTCTGATAAAATACTTTCTAATGCACAAAACAAATATATGCATAGGGATTATGTAAGGATATTACAGCATGTTTTGTATGTTTTAAATAATTTTAAGGTTAGTAGGCGCAAGTGGTGTTTAGGTAAAAATCCAGAAAACGAAGACCAAAAACCGATCAACATAAAAAAAAATCTTATAGCCTTGATACTGAGCACAGTTATAATGTTAAATGTCTTGAACAACATACTAAAAGTTGCATTTTCTTTAAATCCTCTGTAAGTGATAGTAGATATAACATACATAAAATGTGAATGTTATGACACATTAAAATACTTTAAAATTACTTATAGCAAGCATGCATTAAAAATATTAACAATATTTTAGTATAAATATTTAGATTACTCTCTATTTATTTTAAAGTATAAAAAATTTACATTTATCTGTAATATACATATAATAATTTCCGCTAAACATATACATACTTTTTAAATTATGGTTACTAGGACTCATCTTCTGTAATTATATACTCAGTTTCAAGTTTATCATCATATAAAGGTACTCCGGATATCTTACAGAAAAGTGGAATTTTTCGATTTGTATATTTTGACTTCCACTCATTAAACTTGGTTCATTGCGCGCACACACACATACAAATATTTATATACAAATATTTATTTGTATGAGTAAATATTTAACCTGAACCTTTTTAATTACGAAATATAGTTTTTATTACTATTGCAAATAACATAAAAAATTAAATAAAAAACATAGAATAGGGTTGGGGACTTTTAGTATGTTGTTCAGTAAACTTAACCTTATAACTGTGCTCAATTTCAAAGCTACACGATATTTTTTAATGTTGATCGATTTTGGTTCTTCGTTATCTGGATTTTTACTCAAACCACCACTTACGCCTACTAGCCTTAAAATTATTTAAAACGTACAAAACATGCTGTATTATCCTTACGTATTCCCTATGTATATATTTATTTTGTATATAAGAAAATATTTGAGCAGAACCCTTTTAATTACACACTTTAGTTAATTTTACTATTGCAAAAAAGTATTTTTCAAGAAAATGTGTTATATCATCCCCCTATATCTTCTAAACTTTTGATCGTAGAAACAAAATGTAGTATGCATTTTTGTAGGAAATTTTACGTAGATTAATTTTGTAATTGACATTTTTTCTGTAACTGCGATAGTTTTTAAGATATTTAATAAAAACTGAAAAGCGCCCCCTTAAATGCCCCCCCCTGTCCCCCGCTCACCCACCGCTGGCGGGGACTTTTAGTATGTTGTTGAGGACCCTCTTGGCTATGAGTATGCAAAAATTCAAAACTACACAATTTTTGTTTAATTTTGATCGGTTTTGGGTCTTCGTTATCTGGATTTTTACTGAAACCGCCACTTGCGCCTACTAGCCTTAAAATTACTTAAAGCTTACAAAACATGCTGTATTATCCTTGCATATCCCCTATGTATATATTTGTTTTGTACATTAGAAAATATTTGAGAAGAACCCTTTTAATTGCACACTTTAGTTGATTTTACTATTGCAAAAAAGAATTTTTCAAGAAAATGTGTTATTTCATCTCCCTATATCTTCTAAACTAATGACCGTACAAACAAAATGTAGTATACGTTTTTGTAGGAAATTATACGTAGATTAATTTTGTAATTGACATTTTTTCTCTAAATGCGATAGTTTTCAAGATATTTAATAAAAACTGAAAAGTGCCCCCCTTAAATGCCCCCCCTGCCCCCCGCTCACCTCCCACGGGCGGGGACTTTTAGTATGTTGTTCAGGACCCTCTCGGCTATGAGTATGTAAAATTTCAAAACTACACGATTTTTTTCCTCTATTCGTCAAATTTTGGCTTTCATTGCCTGGACTATAATTTAAATCTGCCTCTGGTTATAAAGAATGTTTAAGGTCTTGCTTTATTATACAATTTCACTGTTCACTGATAGATTGTAAGTGCCTGTTTTATCTGGCTTATGTAAGATAACTTATAATAATTACACCAAATATAATAAGTGGTTCTTTTGAATGCAGTGATGAAGAGTCTTCAGGTTAGACTGAAAATAGCTGTCTGGTCATTTTAAACTTTATATTTTTTCATTCAAATTCATACCTTTTATTTGTACATTTCTAATTATTTTGCACAAAGCATACCTATGCTTTAATCTGAGAAATAACATTTAAAAGACAAAGCTGCAAGATTTGCAAAATTTGTTTATTAATTTTATTTAATGAATTTTATAAAGCTTGCATTATTTTAACGCTTTAATATTCATAACAGTCATTTATTAACAGTTTTTTATGAAACATTTTAAAAATATTTTCCCCTTATTTAGATCTCTTTTTAAACTTCTGTTCATTCTCTGTTCCTTGGATAGCAGCCCTACTCCAAAATTTAATGATGTTTCAGAGGAAGCCAAATGCAGATGTCCTATTAAATTTCTTAGTATGCACAAGTGCACCTTGCTGCTTTGATGATGTACTCAAAGCTATTTATTTATTAAATTAACTATTATTTTCAGTTTAATCAGGTTAACATACAGATGTTTAAAAAAAAAAAAAAAAAAAAAAAAAAAATTTAAAATGCTGTTATTTTTTTTTCAAATATATATGATCAATTATGTATTTAATAACCATTTTTGAAATTGATTTAGCAATTGATAAAAAAATACATATAGCATTGTTTTTACAAAGATTTAAAAAAAAAAAACTGAAAAGGGGACAATCCTTAATATATTTAGAATTGTATTGTTCAGTTCAATCTAGTAAATAAGCATCCGATTATTATAATGATGCAATGGAAGAAGCACATCTTCAGATCAGAAGTAGTGTATATAGAGTTATGTAATCATTTCAATTCATCAGCATTATGTAATCATTTCAATTGGTAAAACTCCCCCCCCCCCACCCCCACCCACTAAACATTCTTAAATATACTTGAAATAAATTACCATAGTAACTAGCAACTGAAGAGCAATTTAAAAATGCAAAAGTTTTTATAGTACAAGGATGTGCAATTTAATGATATTTACTACTTAATACTCATGAAAACTTGGTGGGTCATGACTGAAATACACAACTGATACTGAAATGAACAACTTAAATCTTCTCACGATACATCAGTTTAAAATCACTGCTTTAATATATTATCTTCTGACAGAAGGGGGACTAAAATTTACATAAATTCAATGTGCAAAATATTACTTCATGGAATAAAAATTAAATCTAAAGCTTTTGCTTAATCTTAATTGTCTATATGTTTAAAAGTACATGTACTACTTTGTAAAAGAGAAAAAATAGATAAAAGATCATTGTCCTAAGAACATAAACAACGACTTGTATGCTTCAAATTAATATGCAATATATATATATACACTAAGCGACAAAAAAAAAAAAAAAAAGCCACACTTGGTTATTTTCCTTTTCACCTTCTACAACCGCCAATTTTATTGTTTAAAAAGCAAATTTTCGAACAGATTTTATTATGTTGTCCTCCACATACACTTTAGCATTGAGTACAGTGTTAAAAACAAAATGCAATTGTCATGAAAATTGTAATTTTAGAAATTATTTCAAAAATGGTAAGAATACGGCAGTTAACGATGACACAAAAAGTATTAATTTTTGAATGAAAATAAAAAATATTTTAATATGTGAGATGGCAAAATAATAAAATATTAATGCAATATTGGTAAAATGGTTTTTAGCAAGATATAAAATTTTTTGCCCGTTTAAACTGGAAATTTGGCTTTAAGTGGATGTTGCTCATCCAAGCGAGATGACCGTAATTTAAAAAGCCATTGCTTATAAAATCGGTTTGTATTACATTTAGAACATAAAAGAGATTCAGAAAAAGTGTTTAGCAGCATAATTTCTTTAACTACAGTGCAGCAACTATTAAACAAAGCAGGCTTAAATGACAGAAATTTTGAAAAAATTCCATTCTTAGTGAAGCGAATTAGGAAAGCAAGACCTCGGATGGCTAAAAAAATTAAAAAATGATTAGTTAATTATTGGTCTGAACTGGTTCTCTCTGATGAGTTAAGTTAAACTTATTCTGAGCTAAAGAAAACAAGCAGATCTGACAACGAAAATATCCCCGACTTAATGAAAATCGCACTTTTCAAACAGTGACCAGGGCCTGATTATCGCACAGGCCAACAAGGCCTCGGCCTAGGGCACCTCTATCTAGAGGCACCAAAATAATTTTTAAATTTAAAAATGCTATTTTTGGAAAAGATTTCCTTAAAAAAAAATAACCAAAAGTTAGCTAACGATAATTATCTTTAGTTGAAAGTAGGAATTTTTTAATATCTTTTAACCAATTATCCTATTAAATTAAAAAATACAACATTAGCTAGATTATGAAATATACCAGTTTTCGTGGAGATCGGTCAAATGATATAACATTTTACAGCGGACCAAAAAATCCCGAAAAATTTTCACTTGCAGACTTACAGTTATAATACAAATTAAAGAACTTTGTATAATCCTAATGGTAAATATCTTTATATTTTCAGTAGTATTTGGTCATGTGTTCATATTTACATACCCGCTGACTTTGTATGGTATGAATGAAGTAGATTAGGATTAAAAAAGAAAACAGTATTATAAAGAATACCTTGTAAAAAATTACATTTCTATGCAAATGGATTCCAACAGTCATAGAAGAAAGATTACCACTGCACCAATAATAATAATAATAATAATTTGAGGTCTCGTTGCAAAAGAAGTTAAAACTAATTTCTTATGAAGGTGATGCTTTAACTTTTTTACCAGCAGTCAAACTTTGTGCACAAATTAGATTAAAAAAAAAAAAAAAAAAACCTTTAATTTGTTCAAGAGTGGGGGGGGGGGGGGGCACCAAAATCGTCCTGGGCCTTGGGCCCCAACAGGTGGTAATCAGGCTCTGACAGTGACACATTCTTTGTACATTATGGTACAGAGCTGCATAACTTTTCAAACAGTCGGGCAAATTTTTATTCTCAAGGGATCAATTAACTCGAAATAAAACATAAAAGTGGTACCTGACCGACTATTTTGGAGGTATCATGGGTACTTCCGCAAACAGCATTTCAAGATGCTAATGCAACTTACTACACGGCATCTGTAGTAAGTTTATTCACTTCAAATTGTCAAAATTTCTTATCCATTCCCATGAGAACCTATAATTCTGTAAGTAATCATATCTTTTTTCACTCTAAGTTAAATCCCACAAAAGATATAGTAGAATTTCTTCTTTAACAAACATGGAAATAGTCCTAATCGCGATCCGCTTGAAAATGTTTCATCTATAAAAAGACAGGGGAGACAGGAGAGGATTCAAAATTTGCAGCCTATAACTCTGCCAGAACTAGAAAAAATTATTTGTGATATTTGGCACATTGAAATTCTGAGATTCATATTAAAACACTGTATAATACTATGCCATTGTGCATTAAAGCAGTAATTCCATATAGGTGGAATTAGCCAAATGCAGAATACATATTTTTAATTAAAAAAATGCTTAGATCTAACAAATAAATAGCTTTATTTCATATATTAAAATAGAACTTGTCTATTTCATATAATAAATCATAATACAATACAAAGTGTATGGTTATTGCATTCTGTTTAAAATGAAAGTTTTATGCAGATTCTTATAAAGTACTTCGTAGAGTGTAATAAAGCGAATTATTATATCGAAAATGTACATAGGTATCATTTCATCCCTTTGGTACTATGCACACAACAGTTTTATTTGTTTCAACCCTTAATTTTTAAGTTATTACAAATAAAAATGGTATAAGTCATTTTTGCTGCAGTTTTTTTTTTTTTTGTTGTTGTTGTTGCTTAGTGTGTATATATATATATATATATATATAAATAAAATATCAAGCTCAGGCCTTAAATAATTAAGAAAAAAAATTTAGTTGCCAAGAAAATTTTCTAACAACCAGGAAAAAAAGTCCTGTCAATTATACATATGGAGTCATACCTGCCAAAATTTAAAAATGACAATTAGTAGCACATCAATTTTAAAAATGGATTGGATGGTTGTTGGTTCATTTTTATCATACAACACACAAATCCTAAACAAATATATGTATGCTACCATATTTTCTTGTGTATAATCCACGGGGTACTATTTTCAACCTTGATGAAAAATTTTCCACAGATAATACGCACTGCTAGATGCCAGAAATCTTTCTTTTATTTGCCACAGAAATCTGGCCACATTATGTTAAATGCCCCCCCCCCCCCCAGATGAAATATTTTTAAAGTTATTTTTATCAAAATAATTTGAATTAGTGTTCACATATAATGAAAGACTGTACTGTTTAAGAAACAAACACTATTTATGAAACCAGGTGTAAATTAATTTTATTCAAAATTACTCTTTTTACACTATATTCAACCAGTTATTAATATTCAGCAAAATTCATCAATCAATAAATATTTTTGTGTGTTTAATTATGTGTATAATTTAAAAAAATATAAATTATAATTATTGCAAAAAATTATAATCTTAGCATTGGGATAATTATTTTAAAAATGTTAAAATATAAATATTAAACACATTCAAAAGCTTCTGCAGACGTTTGATCATCAATTGTTAGGGGAGGGGGGGGGGGTAAAAAAAAAGTGAGAAATATTGAACAATTTTACTTTTTTATAGGTTCTAGCATCTAATAAAGTAAATTTAAAAAGAACATTGACATTTGCGTTCCGGATGGAAAAAGATTAGGAAGGTGTTTGTTTGCCGATCGTTAGGGGCTGGTGTGGGGTGCGAGGGGGGACGCAAAAAAATACATGAATGAGAATTATTTAACAATTCTATCTCTTTATACATTCTAGATGCTAATAAAGTAAGTTTTAAATGAAAATTGACATTTACGGCGTGGATGGAGAAAGATTGAAAATCGCAAAGCAAAACATAGTCAGAAATGTTGCAGTTTTGGTGCTAGATAAAAATTCGTAATTTTGAGCCGATTTTCGTAGCATCGTAAATTACGGCCCAAATTTGTAGCAACTACGAATTATTCATAGCAGTTGGCAGGTCTGTGAAGTATACATAAAATTCTTAAAATGCATGAAATTTTCAATTCAT
The DNA here is from genome assembly GCA_963930645.1 of Salticus scenicus. Classification (NCBI taxonomy): domain Eukaryota; kingdom Metazoa; phylum Arthropoda; class Arachnida; order Araneae; family Salticidae; genus Salticus; species Salticus scenicus. Next base: position 200,930,357 of record OZ005657.1, on the reverse strand, counting down.
AAATGGAGAAAAAGGAATAAACAAATTAAAACTTTATTTACCATAAAGGTACATTCAGCCCAACATAAATGAAATGAGCGATTAACATGTATTATTTGATTAAGTGATGTATTTGATTATATGGGGAAGACTAGAAATGTAACACAGGTCTGCAAGGAAATGGTTTTCTTCAAGGTTATGTGTTTTTCTGGTGTATTTTTGGATGCTGATTAAGGAAAAACTATTTAAAAGTTTCCATCACATACAGTTTTGACTAAAAATTGGACTTTTTTAGCTTAAAACTCCACTCTTTCAACCCCCATCTAAATTATTTCCCATAAAATTTATGCGAAGCGAATGAACAACAAGGAAAGCTATTTCATCAAGACATCAAAGAAATATAGAGGAGGTATCAAGGATGATGAAGGGTTAACATCGTAGCAAATAATTGTTGAATGCTGCATAGAGAATCCTCCCCCTCCTATCCATGTTTAAGCCAATCTGTACAAAATTCTGCACCTCTGCTTTGAATAACACAAGTTTCAAGCAAAATTGCAGATTTGTTTAAAATAAATTTACTTTTATACCATGTCGTAAAAAAAAATATATAGTTAAAAGATCATTGCCATACTTATGTAAACAAAGCTTTTCATTCTTCAAATTAATATGCAAAATTATACATGCAGACTATACAAAATAAAAATAAAATCTCAAGCTTATTCTTTTAACCCTCTGTCGGGCGTGCTGGATCTCATAGATACAGAACAATGAAATTCTTTTCTTTTGAACAGAAAGGGGAAACTCATGACCTTGCCCAGAATAATATCTGCCCTTCCAGTCACGTGGTCACATAGAATGTCCCTGGAGTATGTTTCAGTGGATATTCTTTTCTGTTTTGGGGATAAATTTGCTGTGGATTACCAGTAGGATACAATGCGCCTGATAACATCTGTCATTTGTTTTGTACTGAATTTTTCCCTTTTTGATTTTTTTAAATGGATAAAAAGGTTTCGTTAGATTTAAATGATTAAAAAGTTTTTAAAAGATTACATCTCTCTTTTTTTTTTTTTTTTTTTTTTTTTTTTTGTGGGAAATAAAGATTTAGGCAGAAAATTTCGATGAATGCATCAAAGGTTAAGATTTCACAGGATATAATTCTAAAAACTGCAGTGGAAGTGATGGCAGTAATTTTGATGATACTGTATTCAGCAGATTATTATGTGGGAAAAAATTATTCAATAAAATGGGCGAAACTAGTACAAAAAAAATTATTACAATATCATAACGAATTATTGTATCGAAAATGTACATAGGTATCATTTCATCCCTTTGGTACTATGCACACAACAGTTTTATTTGTTTCAACCCTTAATTTTTAAGTTATTACAAATAAAAATGGTATAAGTCATTTTTGCTGCAGTTTTTTTTTTGTTGTTGTTGTTGCTTAGTGTGTATATATATATATAAATAAAATCTCAAGCTCAGGCCTTAAATAATTAAGAAAAAAAATTTAGTTGCCAAGAAAATTTTCTAACAACCAGGAAAAAAAGTCCTGTCGATTATACATATGGAGTCATACCTGCCAACATTTAAAAATGACAATTAGTAGCACATCAATTTTAAAAATGGATTGGATGGTTGTTGGTTCATTTTTATCATACAACACACAAATCCTAAACAAATATATGTATGCTACCATATTTTCTTGTGTATAATCCACGGGGTACTATTTTCAACCCTGATGAAAAATTTTCCACAGATAATACGCACTGCTAGATGCCAGAAATCTTTCTTTTATTTGCCACAGAAATCTGGCCACATTATGTTAAATGCCCCCCCCCCCCCCAGATGAAATATTTTTAAAGTTATTTTTATCAAAATAATTTGAATTAGTGTTCATATATAATGAAAGACTGTACTGTTTAAGAAACAAACACTATTTATGAAACCAGGTGTAAATTAATTTTATTCAAAATTACTCTTTTTACACTATATTCAACCAGTTATTAATATTCAGCAAAATTCATCAATCAATAAATATTTTTGTGTGTTTAATTATGTGTATAATTTAAAAAAATATAAATTATAATTATTGCAAAAAATTATAATCTTAGCATTGGGATAATTATTTTAAAAATGTTAAAATATAAATATTAAACACATTCAAAAGCTTCTGCAGACGTTTGATCATCAATTGTTAGGGGAGGGGGGGGGGGTAAAAAAAAAGTGAGAAATATTGAACAATTTTACTTTTTTATAGGTTCTAGCATCTAATAAAGTAAATTTAAAAAGAACATTGACATTTGCGTTCCGGATGGAAAAAGATTAGGAAGGTGTTTGTTTGCCGATCGTTAGGGGCTGGTGTGGGGTGCGAGGGGGGACGCAAAAAAATACATGAATGAGAATTATTTAACAATTCTATCTCTTTATACATTCTAGATGCTAATAAAGTAAGTTTTAAATGAAAATTGACATTTACGGCGTGGATGGAGAAAGATTGAAAATCGCAAAGCAAAACATAGTCAGAAATGTTGCAGTTTTGGTGCTAGATAAAAATTCGTAATTTTGAGCCGATTTTCGTAGCATCGTAAATTACGGCCCAAATTTGTAGCAACTACGAATTATTCATAGCAGTTGGCAGGTCTGTGAAGTATACATAAAATTCTTAAAATGCATGAAATTTTCAATTCATAAATGGAGAAAAAGGAATAAACAAATTAAAACTTTATTTACCATAAAGGTACATTCAGCCCAACATAAATGAAATGAGCGATTAACATGTATTATTTGATTAAGTGATGTATTTGATTATATGGGGAAGACTAGAAATGTAACACAGGTCTGCAAGGAAATTGTTTTCTTCAAGGTTATGTGTTTTTCTGGTGTATTTTTGGATGCTGATTAAGGAAAAACTATTTAAAAGTTTCCATCACATACAGTTTTGACTAAAAATTGGACTTTTTTAGCTTAAAACTCCACTCTTTCAACCCCCATCTAAATTATTTCCCATAAAATTTATGCGAAGCGAATGAACAACAAGGAAAGCTATTTCATCAAGACATCAAAGAAATATAGAGGAGGTATCAAGGATGATGAAGGGTTAACATCGTAGCAAATAATTGTTGAATGCTGCATAGAGAATCCTCCCCCTCCTATCCACGTTTAAGCCAATCTGTACAAAATTCTGCACCTCTGCTTTGAATAACACAAGTTTCAAGCAAAATTGCAGATTTGTTTAAAATAAATTTACTTTTATACCATGTCGTAAAAAAAAAAAATATAGTTAAAAGATCATTGCCATACTAATGTAAACAAAGCTTTTCATTCTTCAAATTAATATGCAAAATTATACATGCAGACTATACAAAATAAAAATAAAATCTCAAGCTTATTCTTTTAACCCTCTGTCGGGCGTGCTGGATCTCATAGATACAGAACAATGAAATTCTTTTCTTTTGAACAGAAAGGGGAAACTCATGACCTTGCCCAGAATAATATCTGCCCTTCCAGTCACGTGGTCACATAGAATGTCCCTGGAGTAGGTTTCAGTGGATATTCTTTTCTGTTTTGGGGATAAATTTGCTGTGGATTACCAGTAGGATACAATGCGCCTGATAACATCTGTCATTTGTTTTGTACTGAATTTTTCCCTTTTTGATTTTTTTAAATGGATAAAAAGGTTTCGTTAGATTTAAATGATTAAAAAGTTTTTAAAAGATTACATCTCTTTTTTTTTTTTTGTGGGAAATAAAGATTTAGGCAGAAAATTTCGATGAATGCATCAAAGGTTAAGATTTCATAGGATATAATTCTAAAAACTGCAGTGGAAGTGATGGCAGTAATTTTGATGATACTGTATTCAGCAGATTATTATGTGGGAAAAAATTATTCAATAAAATGGGCGAAACTAGTACAAAAAAAATTATTACAATATCATAACAAAATTACACAGAATGATTTGACCTGCTAAGGAAATGAGAATTATTTACGGTTTCTTCATGTAACTGTTTTTTTACAGTTCAAATCTTAAATATTAATTAAAACTAAACTAATAAGTGTTCTAGCCCATTAAAAGAAATGAGAAAGAAACAGATACTCATCAAATTGATACTATGTATTATTTTTCATTTCATTTTGTACTTGCAATTCTCTGTATTGAATTTTATTTTCATTGTACTTTTCATTGAAATAAAGAAGTAAGGTCCAGATGTAGGTAAGGAGGATCCTAGTACTAAAAACAAAAATACAATTTGTTTAAAGCTCATTAAATTTATGAATGACTTCCAATCGTGAAATGTATGTCAGACAAAACATGCCTGATACCTTCATCATATGTAATATAAATCTCCTTCCTTAAAACAAATTCAAAATCATTCATAATCTCACTAAACGTTTTACTAAAAGCCCCACCCTCTGCCCTATATTTTGGGAACACTGTGAATTTTTTTAAAACTATAAAAAATGCATTCCATTAATCAAAGAGGGGTACCTTATTTAATTAAAAAATATTGAGGTTGTGAAGGCAAAGGAAGAACCTAAGAGGACAAACTTTGAAATTTGAAATGGGAGGGGAATTTGTTAACTTGTTGAGAGATTATCTTAGAGACCCAAATTAAATTTGTACGTTTTTTAGTTTTCAAAAATTCCAAGGCATTCCCTAGGTACAGGAGGAGGGCGGGACTTTGAAAATTTTTATCATTCATAAATTCCTTAAAAAGTACCTTAAATAGGACATTTTTTAATTGATTGTCTTTAGAACAACCTTTCAAAAAGCTAATAAACACCTACCATTTGTTTTCAAAATTAGCCTTCATAGTTACACCCGAATCACAATTTTATAAAATCAAGCAAACCTTTGACTCATTGAATATGTTTTTTAAAGTTTTCAGAAATTTTGATGTGATTGTAAAATACAGAGAAAAGGGTGACCACTACTTGTAGTATATTAAATCAAGTCTAGAAAAATGGTAAGACAAAGTACATTAAAAAAATATTTTCATTTTGAGAAGACCTTTACAATGAGCCAGCAATCGTTCCATTTTAAATTTCAAAGTTGCCCCCCAGGATACCTGTTATTTCCACCAGCCCTATTTTTTTTTACAACAAAGTCTCCCTGAAATTTATTAAGCACATTTTTAACAGTTTTTAGAATTTCTGAGATGTTCTTGAGATACAGTAGGAGGGGCAGGACTTTAAACAAAAACTTTAACCCATTATAACTTTCTAAAAAAGCATAGTGGGATAATTTTTTTTTTTGACAAAATATTTGTCTTGAAAAGACCTTTACATCAAACAAACAAAAATATTCCCTTCCTATTTGAATTTTTAAGATCTGCCTTTCTAGTGACCTTCTTGACTCAACAAATTGGTTGAACACATGTTTTGCAGCATTAAGAAATTCTTAACTTTAAAAAAAAATCTTCAACTGTACTAATTTGTAATATTTTCATTTCATTTCAGTTGTATTTTAATGGTTCAAACAGATAGAATTTCAATAATAGATGTTCATACATCTGAATTACAGCATAAAAGTACAAATTGGTAAAAAAAATTTGCACTTACATTAAATACAAAATTACAGCAATGTACTTTGTGTATGCAACCTCTGTAAGTTATATGGATGGTATAAAATATTATATATATTTTAATAGAGATAAACGAATGCATATATGAAACAGGTATAAAAATTAAAATAAAAAATAATCTTAATGGTCTTACTGAACAGCTGCTAACCATTCCAAATTTACTGGATTAAATTTGTTTTGAAAATGATTTTTTCTTTTCTTTCTCTCAGTCAAATTTGAGTTTTCAAACATTTTGTAATATAAACATACTTAAAACATACAACCTTTTAATTCTTCATGTTGCTTTTACTGCCGAACTAGTTTTGTATGGGGTGCCCCAGCTTTTTCACTGGCAGGTACAGTGCACAAAGTTTGACAAGACTGTTCTTTCTGCTGGTCTTTACCACTTTTAAACACTCGGCGCCACTGACAATCGAGTAGTGACCCATCGTTGCCATTACAAGAATTAAAATGAGATAAAATTTCTATTGATTCTCTGAATGCAGCATAAATATGACTTTGGTAATTAGTGATTTTTCTTATATCGTCGAACTTTATATTTTCATTTTTATTTACTTGCGTTAAAGCAGTGGTTATTTTTCCGGCAGCAATATCATGACTATGTTCTTTTATGCGTGTTTTTCTTTTTCTTTTTGCTTTACTGATATAACACATATCTTTAAAATTACTGTCTGTAAAGGGGATTTTATATATACCGGCAGTTTCTAAGGGGTTAATGGGGTCTTTATCGTTTCTGATTAATTGAAAAATGTTCAGATTTGGTTTGATTGGAATATTTATATTATGTTTAGCTGAGATATTTTTTATTTTATTTGAGGCTCCGCGATCATAATATATTGAAGTAGTATAATTTAGCGATGGTTTTTGAAAGTTGTTGATTAAATTTAAGTTTTTTAACCATTTTTTATATACTTTGTCTATTAATTTATTGGAATAACCTGCTTTTTTGGTAAACTTTTTGAGATTACCGTATATTTCCGAATATAAGTCGATCCGTATATAAGCCGAGAGTACATTTTTCCCTGCAGAAATTTGCCCAAAATTGCAAACCAGTGTATAAGCCGAATTGAAAAAATACTCTTTTTAAAGTTCGAGTATATCGCCAAAATGGAGAAAATATTGCCAATCTATACAACCTTCAGGATAATCTGTCAAATGAAATTGCACGAAATGCGTGCTTATCCAATAGAATTCCTTACCTTGCTTAGCTATGACGTAAAACTTTGGCAGTGTGTTCGGCAACGGCAATAGTTTTAAATCTGGCAACCCTATCAGAAGGGAGGCAAACACAGACGCAAGTCCCGGCAGCTGAAAACGATGGTTACCGTAATACCGGGCCGGTGCCGGAGACCTAACCCTAACGTGGATGATGCAATGCCGCCGCTGGATGTTTACATAAATAAGCTGTTTAAAGACCGATTGCATCGATTTTTTTTAATGACGTATCTAAATTATTTTGTATATTTTTACATTTCAGTATTTTTATCAGTGCTTCAAGGCAATCTTAAAAAAAAAAAAACGAAGCTTTGCCGCTTTTGCTAGTGTAAGCCTAGAAACATTTTAAACAGAGATGATTTAAATTTAATTGTATAAATTAAAAATATGATCGGGAGTATTGTTTTTAAAAGTTTCTCTTATACTATTTCTGAATCAGACAGAGAATTTACTCCGTTCGTGCACTCTGCCGATGACTTCAGTTACCGGAGGTCAAAAAGAAATGTAAACACACGTGACTACATCGAGCGTTTTGTAAAATAAATTTAAAATTGCTAATTTAAGAGTTTTATATGTGATAATTATTTAAAAACAAGGTTTAATATCACTATTTTACTTTATATATACTTTTTAAGCTTAAAATATATGTATTCAATCATTGTTTCTAAAGTACGTTTTTTGCTAGAAATGTAGATCCGTATATAAGCCGACCAATATAATTCAGCTTCCGAAAAATTTCCAAAAATTCTCGGCTTATACACGGAAATATACGGTATCTATTTCTTTTTTGAGGTTTTTGGGATCTTCACAAACTATAATAGCTCTATTGATATAAGCCTGAATTGCATTTATCTTGTACTTGAACGGGGTTATACTATTTTTGTGAAGTACAAGATAAATACAAGATTCAAATCAAATAAAAAAATGTCGCAACTAAACATAATATAAATATTCCAATCAAACCAAATCCAAACATTTTTCAATTAATCTGAAACGATAAAGACCCCATTAACCCCTTAGAAACCGCCGGTATATATAAAATTCCTTATACAGACAGTAATGGTAAAGATACGTGTTATATCGGTAAAACAAAAACACGCATAAAAGAACATAGTCATGATATCGCTACCGGAAAAATAATCACTGCTTTAACGCAAATAAATAAAAATGAAAATATAAAGTTCAAAGATGTAAGAAAAATCGCAAATTACCAAAGTCATAGTTATGCTGCATTCAGAGAATCAATAGAAATTTTATTGCATTTTAATTTTTGTAATGGCAATGATGGGGTACTACTCGATCGTCAGTGGTGCCGAGTGTTTAAAGGCGGTGAAGATCAGCAGAAAGAACAGTCTCGTCAAACTTTGTGCACCGTACCTGCCGGTGAAAAAGCTGGGGCGCCCCATGTGAAACTAGTTCAGCAGTAAAAACAACATGAAGATTTAAAAGGTTGTATGTTTTAAGCTTTAAGTATGCTTATAACTATGCTTCATGGTCAATTTTTATAAAATTTTGTATTATTACTAATTATTTTCAACTAACCTTTATAAAGCATGAATTTTAATTAATGCAAAAAGTTGTGCATTTTTTTGGCTAGTCAGATATACAGTAAAACACCGTTTATGCGTCTCTTGTTTACATGTCCTTTGGTGAAGTCCCATTTCATTCCTATTTATTTTAATGCAAAATTTATTTGTTTACATTCCCTTAATATCAGGTATACAGTAATTTCCAGTTTATAATATGCGGACTGTCCGTTAAAAAAGTATATATTTTTTAAGGTGCAGATAATACACCGCTATATATTATCGGCAAAAAAATTTTCTGCTAGCGGAGGAGCACACGTAAAAACAAAAAATTTCTCTTTACAATAAAAGGCAAAAAATCATGAAATATGGACGGTAGATGTTTCTCCCTTGCAGCCAAGGCCATCGCGATTAGCTCTCGCTGGCTCTCCGGGCTCCACTAGCCAACAGAGAACGCCCGAAAGCAACTTCATGCAAGTGAAAAACTATATAAGCCAATCAGAGTTGGAATCGGCTGGAAGTTATGATTACGTGCACATAGCATAAAATTTCTCATATGCACACGTACCGTGGTTTTTCTCTGACTCATTCCGGTTCCCTCCAGCACTCATCTGTTAAAATTAGCAGCAGGAAAACTCATACACTCTTTAGTCTTGTACCTGTTCTTATATCAGTTTCTTAACAGTGATTCAAAATGGCTACGAAACATGTTAGTTATACGGCAGAGCTTAAATTAAAAATGATTCTCAAAGTCGAAAACAGAGCCGATGGTCGTTATTTTAATATTGATGAATCAAATATTCGGCTTTGGAGGAGGAATAAAGATAAATTGCTCCAAAGCAATAAAAGGAAAAGGTTGTTTCATCGTGGAACCCCGTCTTGGCCAGCATTGGAGGAGGATCTCTTTCGATGGATTATGGAGCAACGGAAAAAATATTTGCCTATATCTACCATCAAGATCTGGTTAAAAGCCCAACAAATAGCCTGTGAATTAGATTTGCAAAATTTTACTGGTGGACCTACGTGGTGCTATCATTTTATGAAGCGATATAATTTAGTCATCAGATATCTCACCACGATAGGTCATCGCCTGCCTACAGGCTGGGAGGAAAAATTTAAAAATTTTGTAGAACATTGCAAAAAATTAATTTTTACTTATAAGTTCTCCAAAAATGAAATAATAAACATGGATGGAATTCCATTATGCTTTGATTGCCCCCCTTCTCGTACCGCAGAAATTACAGGCTCAAAATCAATAGCTATTTCAACTACAGGCAACGAAAAAACGTCATTCATGGTCATTTTAGCTTGCTCTGCAAATGGGAATAAGCTCCTCCCAATGCTGATATTAAACGAAAAACAGTCCTCAAAGATAATTTCCAGACAGGACTGGAAATTCATGCAAAGGAGAAGGGATGAATGAGGAAGAGATGTTATCCTAGATGAAAACAGTCTGGCGAAAAAGACCAGGCTTTTTTTAAACCCAGAGCACTCTTAATAATGGATTTGATGACAGCACATTTAAAAGATAGTGTTAAGAAAGAATGTGGAGTTCTAGGCACAAAGCTGTCGTTCATTCCAGGTGGATTGACAAAGAAACTTCAGCCGTTGGACCTTGGCATCAACTGTATTTTTAAAAGAAAAGTTCGGTCATTTTGGGAAAAATGGATGTCGGAAGGTCTCCACACTTTTGCAAAAAATGGTAAAAGGCTCCGTGCGTCGTACATCGACGTAGCAAAATGGGTGTATGATGCATGGAATGATGTTCCCAAAGAAACAATTGTAAAACGCTTTTGTAAGTGCGGAATTCTTGAAAATTCCGAAAATGACTTGCAAAACAGTTCAGAAGACGATGCTCCTGGATCTTTGGATCCAGAAATTAATTTATTTCATTCCGATCCTGAATGTTGGGATTTTGATGGTTTTTCAAGTTAAATAAAAAAAATTTTCCCTTAATAATGTCTTTTTTGTAATTTATCACATTTGCGGAATAAAGGTAAGCTTTTTCTATTATATTCTAATATTTTTCATATTATATTATTATTATATTAATATTTTTTCTTATTTTCTTATTATTATATTTATTAATATTTTTTATCATTTTCTTAAAATGATTCTTCCCCTAATGGTTAAATATTGCAGATGCGGATAATTTGCCTCCACGGATTATAGACCGGAAATTACTGTACATCTTTTTCACTTTTCTAAAATTCGCAAAATTTCTCAACCAATCATTATTTTTGCATTCTAAATTTTGTCTAAAATCCATTCTAAATATTAATTTTGATGAGTGTCTGAACTGTGACACCGTTATGGCAACTTTGGAATTATTCACAATCGGAAAACAAATTGTATGTTGCTAATTTAAATAATAATGATGTAGAATGTAAAGAAGTTTTTTACTGCTGTTAAAAAAGCCATCACTTGTTACTTGTATATCTATAACCTTGCATACACATGAATTAAAATAGTTATTCAAGTAAGTTTATATACATACATCATTTCTTAATTAGCATTACTTTAATTTATTTTATATTTAAAATTGTCATACTTCTTTTCTGTTTATTATATGAATGGATATAATACTTTTCTGTATAAGATCTTAATTTAACTTTTTTTAAAATATAGGGATGAACCTCAAATATATTTTCGTCAATAACCCTATCAAGAATTAATTAGAAGTGTATAAAACTATAAACCATACTTTATCATACCTTTTTCCAAATCCCCTTATTTCAATAATTCGAATGTAGAGTCAAAAACAGGTGTTATAATTCGAAACTGAGGTTGAGGTAAATTTTAATTTGTAGACGAGACCCTTAAGCAAAAATATTGCATTAATAACTATATGTTATTACAAATCGATTGTCACCAGTTGCAAGTCTCTATAAATTTACTGCAAAATTAGTTGGGAGTTTTTTTTTTTTTTTCCTGATTGTACAGTGCCAACAGACAAGACATCTCAATCAAATTATCAAACTGGGAAGTATGTGATATGCATACCAGTCTCAAAAAATAACGTTCCATGCATCTGCTTGCTACTTTGCAAAATCCAGTTTTTTTTTGCCCATTGATTAGTTCACCTAACTTATCTCTACTATATATTGTTTATGTGAATGCATGTGACTGTGACATAATATTTGCACTTTAATTGAGATCTTTAATTTAAGGAACAAAATAAAAATGGAAATAGAATGGACATAAAAAGAAAACAGTTTGATTCATTTCAGAAAATTATGGAGTGGAAGGCTGATTTTTTATACCAACTATGTGAAAAATACCAGAGCCGGGAATTGAACCCGGGTCTTCCCGCCTTCCGCACGGCTGCTCAAACCATCGAGCTACCCTGGCTGATTACCAGCTAGGCATTTCTCACATAACATTCGTTGGCAAAGTCACCGAGACTGCAAACACAGCTGTATCAAGTGACATTATTAATCATGGCACAACTCCAATAGACCATGACATTTTCAATTTAATTTAGAAATTTATTCATCAAGCCTGAAAGTTCATTTCAGAAAATTATGGAGTGGAAGGCTGATTTTTTATACCAACTATGTGAAAAATACCAGAGCCGGGAATCGAACCCGAGCCTTCCGCTTTACGTGCGGCTGCTCAAACCATCGAGCTACCCTGGCTGATTACCAGCTAGGCATTTCTCACATAACAATCGTTGACAAAGTCACCGAGACTGCAAACACAGCTGTATCAATTGACATTATTAATCATGGCAAAAGCAGAAGGCCCGGGGTTGATTCCCGGCTCTGGTATTTTTCACATAGTTGGTATAAAAAATCAGCCTTCCACTCCATAATTTTCTGAAATGAACTTTCAGGCTTCATGAATAAATTTCTAAATTTCATGGTCTATTGGAGTTGTGCCATGATTAATGTCGTCACTTGACACAGCTGTGTTTGCAGTCTCGGTGACTTTGCCAACAAATGTTATGTGAGAAATGCCTAGATGGTAATCAGCTAGGGTAGCTCGATGGCTTGAGCAGCCGCACGTAAAGCAGAGGGCCCGGGTTCGATTCCCGGTTCTGGTATTTTTCACATAGTTGGTATAAAAAATCAGCCTTCCATTCCATAATTTTCTGAAATGAACTTTCAGGCTTGATGAATAAATTTCTAAATTAAATTGAAAATTTCATGGTCTATTGGAGTTGTGCCATGATTAATAATGTCACTTGACACAGCTGTGTCTCGGTGACTTTGCCAACGAATGTTATATGAGAAATGCCTAGCTGGTAATCAGCCAGGGTAGCTCGATGATTTGAGCAGCCGCACATAAAAGTGGAAAGCCCGGGTTCGATTCCCAGCTCTGGTACTTTTCACATAGTTGGTATAAAAAATCAGCCTTTCACTCCATAATTTTCCAAAATGAACTTTCAGGCTTGATGAATAAATTTCTAAATTAAGTTTGACTCATATTTTGAATATCGCGATGAAGGGGGAAAAAAAAATCGAGTGTCAGCTATACTCTTTATAAGGACCATTACTTTTTTTTTTTGTATTTGCCAAAGTTTATACATCGATTTTTACAATACTAGCTTTATAAAATAAAAAGAGGTGGTCAGGAATTTTCAAATGTAAAACATAAAAAAGCAAAATTTTACCATATAAAAGGACGACGGAAATTTATTGGAAAAAAGATGGCTGGATTCAATTAGCAAAGACAATTAGGACGGGATTTTATTAGAAAATGGCTCCAGGGCAGACTGACTTGCTAAAATGCTCTAGAGCTCCCTGTAAAATATTAAAGTGCTCTTAAAATTACTAACAAAAATCTCTTTTAATCACAGCATTTAGCTGAAAATAAATATACTTTTCCTTTCTCTCTTATTTACAAGAAAGCTATATCTCAGCTTCTATTGAGTATAACTGCATGAAACATATGTGTTAGAACCATTATGAAACATTACTCTAATTCAATTTGGGTGCATACCACCCAACAGGTGGTGCTGCTATGCAGCCATTTTCACTGCATTCTGGAAGACTATAGCTCAGCTTCTATCCACAGCATATAAATGTATCAAACGTTATATCTCAGAAGAATAACAAGCAGTGCTATTAATAATCATCATCTGCAAATTTCCATATGGCTACATCTTAGTATTTGTTTCTGAAAATTGCATTAAACTGCATTTGTAAAATCTTTATTGGAGAAACTAGAATTAAACATATGTTCATATTGAATGACTATTTTCCGAATATTGAAGAACACTTACCGATTTGTTTTTGCGCTCATTTAATTTTTAACAATTATGCTTTTGGCTTTAATTAATCAGGATTTCTAAGAAAATTACTCTGTTGTATGTTTCACATTTGCTTTTCAAAAACATGGATCAGTTCCCTGTTGTCATGTTTGCAACTGCATGGGAGGTCCGACAAGGTGCCTTGTTAATAGTGTACACAATGAGTAAAGGTAGTAGATCAATTTTGATATTTTAGTTTAATAGGATCTTCTGAAGTTTATTGTTATCTTTGTAAATCCTAAAGTAAAACAATAAAACAATTAATTGTCATTCATAATGTATAAAAGTTCCTTTGTTATTGTTATACCATGTAAGATAATGTTTACTACAGATATAATTTTTTGCTAGAAATATAGTTTATGCGATCGTTTCATCCTAATTATATTTTGTAGCCCAGTATGTTTAACAAGCATTAAAGATGTATTTTAATAAACCAAAATTTTGCACAGTGAAAGTTGACATTTGTTTTAATACTTTCCAACATTGTTAAAAAAATGTTTATAATTTATCTATCTATCTATCTGCCCATCCATGCTGTAACTTACTTAAATAGCTAGTAGCAGAATTTTTCTGACAATCTGTGAGAGCTATTTAAGCACTAGAAAATAATTTACAGTTTAATTTCGCAATAAGTAGCAATAAAAAAAAAAAAAGGTTGCAGGTTTCAGTAAGAATATTTTTATTGCATGTTTGCATTTATCTAATGCCAATTAGAGTCTGGCACAGGTCACCCAAACATAACAGATGAATTTTAGATCAACCCAAACCCGACAACATTTTTTTTACCAAACCGAACCTGCAAAAGAGAATTTTCATTACCAGGATCCAACCCGAAATCTAAATAAACATTACTAATTCACCTAAAAATCATGCAAATCTTTTTACAATTATAAAATAAGGAAAAATTTCATCATCACACACATATTAAATTATTTTAAAAAGAATTAAAAATGTAATTACTAACTGTATTAAGTAAAAAAAAAAATTAAAAATCTGAAAAATGGATTAATTATAATTTTTAACCATTTACGCAAGTTGTGAACTTCAGGTGTATAAAAAAGTGCTTCAAGTTAACTGTCTGTAATTTTTTGTTTAATGCTTATTTTCTGCCCAAGAAAAAAAAAAAAGAAAAAAAAAAAAAGCTATCTTTTGTTTGATGCGGTTGTTTTTTTTACTATAATAATTTGGGTAACATGGATATGATTCGCAATTAAACAACTGCTTTCACACGATCACTAATTTCACACAATCAGGAACTCAGCTTCCCCCAGTTGCAATCCTGGTGCATTGTTTATTTGTTCTAGACGAGCAATAAAGAATAATATCTGCCTTGATAGAAACAGTCTCCTAAATGTTTCAGTTTTATATTACTTTTTTTAAATTAAATTACAACAAGTATTTTCTCTGTATTTGCTGCAGTGGCGCACCCAGAATTTCTGTCTGGAGGGGGCTGAAGAATAATCGGGTCATGTTGTACAGTAAATAGGAGTATGGGCATATACGCACACATACATTTAGTAAAGAATCTGCTTTAAAGATTTCTTTTGAAATAAGTAAACGCATGAATGAAATTGAATTTAAGTTGAATAGCGCAATCGAGAAATTTATATCGGTATATAACAAGCTAAGTTACAGTAGTTTGGTCAGTTGGAATTGATATTGAGCTTGTAAACATAAAGTTGTCTTCATCTATGATAAAAAAAAAAAATATATATATATATATCGTGTACAATATGACAAGCTAGTGAACACAAAATTCATCCGAAATGAAATGCCTTCCCCCATATTTCCATTTAAAATAAAATTTGATCAAATTTAATACTCTTCTGCGCTGCTTTACATGCATATGCAGTAACACGTAAGTAATTTAGAAATTGTAATAATTATAGCCAAATAAAAGCTACAGTTGTAATATGTAGGAATTATAACAGAATTTCAGTGTAAATTTTTACATTGCTATTTCATTTAATTATCTGAAGTATTGGGGCGATGCTTTTAGGTTCGGTTAACAGAAACAAGTCGGACGTGTAGTCTTCGTGGGTGTTAGTCAACACAGCAAGCAGGGGGCAGAACCTTTTAATATCCTAAATCATTAATTCTATTCTAATATATATTACTTAGAATTTTAATTTGTTCAGTTAGCAAATATTTCAAGCGCTACCTTTCTGAGTTCATTACAGGATATTGTATTCCAGTATAATATTTATATATATTGTGAAATTTGAATTTTTATAAAAGGAAAAAATTGCATTATCCAAAAATGAAGCTTAGATCTCAGTGACATGAGAGGCAAAAATGAAAACTGTGCATGGACCCTACTGTGTGTTCTACTAACCGTGATAAAAATAAATAAGTGACCCCATCCTCAGAAGCATCTGTAGAATATCTTAACATATTGCTATCGGGATATTTTCCTATTTTGAACAGTAAATTATGCCTTTTGGCATTCCTCTAAATCATTATATTTTTAGAGAAATAATTTTGCGTATTTGAGATTAAACCAATTAAATTTTATCATCAATTGATGTGAAATTTTACTAGCATGTATATGTGCTAATGACATATGAAGGCTTAACGAATATGCAAATTGCATTTTTAATTTAAAATATTGTTTCAGAGGAACGACTAAGAGCAGGGCTGATCTTTTATTTTATATCAAACGAGAATTTTCATTTACCAATGCGAATGTGTTAATTTTGTCCAAGGACAACACAAACTTTCACAAAAATGCTATAAATACTCATGAATTAAAATATAAAATTTTATAAGCCTGGTATCCCATTTTTCTGACAAATACATCCCTGCTTACTTCCACATCAGATTGCTTCTCCTGCCTGACTTTTTCAGTACTCCCTCGATTTCACAATAACAGTATATGCTTTAGGGCCTTAGAAGCGGATTCCTAAAAATTGCAATGGAATGTCTAGGGAATCTTTCAACTAAAAAACAAATAACTAGTTCACTGTTTTTGTGTTTGAATGTAAGAATTTCAAAAATTTCTAAAAATTTGAGGTTTAATTTATAAACTTTATTTTTGCTTACAATATCTGTGTTTGAATAATATTTTTTCATGCATGTTTTTTACCATGTCAGCTAGTTCTGGAGGGGGCTTCAGCCCCCTAAGCCCCCTCTGTGGGTGCGCCACTGATTTGCTGCATATACAAATAGCAAGAATTGAAATTCATTGAAAACAAGTTTATCCAAAAAAAATGTATATATTCCAAAGAAAATGTACATTGAGAAATAATGTAAATTCCAAGCACATAAAATTGAAGTTACTTATATTCCTTTTTTTTAATTTATATATTAACAATAAACAATAACGATTTATAGAACTTTTTTTCTATTTATCATACAATTTCTACAAAATATTTGTATTAGATTTATTGAAGAAAACAAAAAAAAGAAATGGATATTTTTTCTTGCTTATACAGATCCAGGAATTTATCTATTTATTATTTTTTTTTTCTGGGGGATATCTGCAGATACAGATACAAATACATAGCTCTGGCATATGGCTAGTATACATAGTATCTTTATATCAGTTATAGAATTATAATTATGTCAACAAATTTAGGCTTATGACTGTAAAATTTTTGAAAGATGTTTGCAAGTTGATCCGACTCATTCAACTCATTCAAAATTAAACCCAACCCAACTCGCAAGAAAAAGATTAATTCAACCCGACCCACAAGAAAAAGAAAACCCAACCAGAACCCGACTCACAAAAAAAAAAAAAAAAAAAATTGTCAACCCTATTTGAACCTGACCAATGGGTCGGGTCAGGTTTGGGTAAAATTGGGTTACTGAACCCAATGCAAGGCTAATGCCAGTTAATCAGTTAGATATAATCAATGCGTTTAGTTTTAAAAATTTAATTAGTACATAAAGCAAGGTAAAGGTAGACAATATTTGTTATTCTTGGTATCACATAAGAAGGAATATTTTTGTCCATGAATTTGTATTGGCTTTAGTAAAATTTTTTGTAGCAAGAGAATCCAAAAATTGAAATTAATGCAGCTTTCAAAAATTTTCTGGTTCCTATATAACCATATGGAGAGACATTAAGAAATATAAACACTCAGGGGTGCTAACTTTAAATAAGTACTATGGTTGTTGTGCCACAGTCGCCCTCAAATAAAAAATATCTCACTGACTATTAAGCTACCATCACCAGCAAACCAAACTTATATTAATTTATACGAAAATTTCTTATACAAATTACTTATTACTTAAAATATTTTAAAGTTTTGCTTTCAAATCCAGAAAATTCACAACTGTTTTTGTTTATAGGTAATATGCAAGATATTCAAAATTAGTCAATTTACAATTAGAAATGTGGATGAAAGTTTTCTTAATATCTTTAAATATATTTTCAAATATAGTAACACCATTAAACTTTTAATGAATGTAACTACAATAATTAAACAATTTTAAAAGAGAAGCAATCAATACACACACAATAAATGTCGAAAAAAATTTGGAAATTTTATCTAGTCATTTTGTTTCACTCCAACCTATACAGGATCAAGCCCTTAACTCCCACAAGAAAATTCTATTCACTACAATCAGCAGTAAGTCCAGTACTAAACATTTTTTAAAGTAAAAAACCTGTACTTGTTTAATGAATCACTATGGTGTCAGAATCTAATCTAAATGATTCACAGTAATAAAAATATGGGCAGTTCTCAAAAGGCAGGTGCAGAATACACTTTGTAACGTTAAACTTTAATAAATGTAAATGTAATTCTCACTGACTTGAATTTTTTTTTCACTGGAATTCTAATTCTGTTCAAAGACAAGAATTGATACAATTTATTATAAAAGATTTGCATAAATATCTTAAAATTTTATTATTTTGGACTGAAAGGGTGAATTCTGGACATCCAAAACATTAACTGATTCAAAATGCAGTGCCAGAAATAGTTATAACCAGAGATGCAATGGATATCCGGCGAACATTCATCTGGCTGAACCGGCCATTATGCTGGATGAATGGCAGTAGCCAGATATTATGATTATTTGGCAGTACATCCAGCCTAAAATTATAAGGCCTATGTTCTTATTGTTCACTAATCTCATTATTAAAATTTCAGAATTATAAAGTTGAGAGTTTAATCTTGCAAAATTACAAAGCATTAATTTATTAAATTAATATTGCTGATAAGTAAAGATTAAATAATCCTATAATTAATAGCAAAAATTTAAAACTGAAAAAATATTTTTTTGAACAATTTACACATACTTAAGCACATAACAAAAATACTTACTCAATGGGTAACTTTTTTGCTGTTTTTAATAATTGCATAGGGATGAACTAAATAGCAGTTTTGGCTGAATACTGAATATTGGGGTAACCGAATATTATTTGGCCGAGTACTGAATATTCAACTGGCTGATTACTCTTATATTTTGGTTTCAATGTCCTAATTTTTTTCAAACTTTTTAAATAATATCATTTACATTTAGTAATATTTTCCTTTTTTAATTATGAAAAACTATCATAAAAAATTGCTTTTCAGATATGGTCATCAATTTAAATATAGAAAACTATTCAAAAATATTACAATAGAGAGTGATGTAATGCTGAGCTCATAATAAAAAAAATATAAAAAAAATTACCTCTTCGGTCCTTTAATACATAAAACTTCTTGGATGACAACATCATGTTGCACCCCGGCAAGAAAAATTAATTTTTGAGAAAAATCAAACATAACGATAAAGTACTAACTAGCTTAAAATAAAATTGACACAAATGCCTCGCAGGTAGATAAATTGTAAGGTAGAGATGGGATGCTTTTCATGCATGTTAAGGGCCCTCTCCACTCACCACCGCCGGAAGCCGAAACTAATGCTATTCTATGGGAAATTTTTCTTTACAAATAACTTATTAACTAATACATATTTTTAAATTCTGTTTTCACATTCAGAAAATTCCCAACTGTAAAATTGACGGACCTTTTTTAAAAATGTATTTTTTTAATTTTTAATATTTTATTTCGAAATTGCAAAATGAAAAAAATTCACATATTGAAAATTCGTATTTTGCAGCTTCAAAATAAAATATAAAAAAAATATTTTTTTAGAAAAGGTGCGTCAATTTTGCAGCCGGGAACTTTCAGAATGTGAAATCAGAATTTAAAAATATGTATTAGTTAATAAGTTATTTGTAAAGAAAAATTTCCCATAGAATAGCATTAGTTTCGGCTTCCGGCGGCGGTGAGTGAAGAGGGCCCTTAAGCATTTCATACACATTTTTTCAATAACATAAATTGAAATTTACTATATTTTTGCTTATATCACTTTTTCTGTGGGGTTCAATTTGATCTTCATTTGATGTCTTAAAATGTTTTAGATGGCAACATCATGTGCATTCCTTGTAAACTCAATTTCAAAGACAATCTTTATTAAATTACTGTTATTGATAAAAAGAACTTTTGTTAAATATTATTTGTTATGATTAATGTAATTAATAATTAACTTTAATGTTACATTAAAAGCTATATAAAACAATTGCTTCCATTTAAATGAATCTATTAATTAAATATAATTAATTATTCTGAATAATATCAATTTAATGATAATTAAAAATAACAGCTATGTATGAATTTTATGTAAATAATTTAAAAAAAAAAAAAAATTAATTTTAGATTCTGCTAGCTAAATAATTTCAGATTCAGTCAAACTGAATGTTCGGCAATATGGATGAATACCGAAAACATACTGAACATTCAGTATATCTCTAATAAATGGTTAATTAAGGTGTAGTAACAGTAATTCTGTATTTTGGGGCAAAATTCTATTAGATGAAAGTAATAAATTTTAAAAATGTTTAATCTGAGGTGGAGAGGAAGGGCTAAAAAAATAAACATACTGCAGCTGGATGACCGGATATCCGACATCTGGCCAAATTAACATCCGTTGCATATCTAATTATAACTTATTTTCAGGTGATTTTAACAGAAAATGACAAGTAAGCATAGGAAAGTGATGAGTGTTTGATAATTTCTTCATCAGAAAGTAATATTGGTTTAATGATTTTTGAAAGTAAACTGGACTTTTACAGAAGGAAATATTTTGCATTTTGTTATGTCCAAAAGTAACGATTTAAACAATGTTATTTAAACATAAACTATATTAAGTAAGTAATCTAATAAACACTTCTATTTTTTTTTTTTTTTTTTTTTAAATAACTAGCTGTTTTCTTTAAGTAAAGTATATTTAATACATTGCTTGTAGTCAATGTTTAATGTTCCCACATTTTGAGAATTGCCCAGATAACAACAGTCAAAAATATACTAACTTCAGTTAATTCAGATGATGCAACCCAGATGATGTCCACTACAAGTAAAATTAAAATTCCAAAAATCAAGCGATGAGCATTGTTAAGTTTTGCCATTGGTTGCTGATTGGCATTCATCTGTTCTTTTCATAAAATGATGAATCAAGAATAACATGCTGCAATGTTGTAGATATTCATCAGATACTTAGGATACATAGCCTAAATCCTGAAAAAAAAAGCAAAATTACATAAGTTAAAAAAAAACCATTTCAAATCAAAAAAAGTTTATTTCCACATATTAGTGATAAAATACTTAATTTACTGCTAAATTACAGTTTGAAAAAAATAAAATAATAATAAAATAAAAATAAATAAGTTAACTTTGAGTGATTCCATACCAACTCACCTAATGAGGGTTGCATGACCGACTTGGATTTTCTTTAAATTTGGTACACAGATTGATGATATAGAGGCATGAAAAAGTCCAAATTTTTAGCTACCTGCTCCACTTATTTATAGATATACAGGTCCTCGAAGTTTGTCTGCCCCCTCAAAATACCAAGAAATTGATGTTATTTAATTTTTTTTTCTTAAAAATAGTTCTTATGTAATATGAAAGAGTTAGGTATCTATGGAAACTTGTTATTCCAGGCATTCAGAAAAAAAATACTACAATGTTTATAATGAAAATTGTTAAGGTACAGAACTCTCAGAAGTTGCAACCACGAAAATTTGATTTTTCCGATTTTGCTGAAATTGAGACATCAATTCCAAAAAAAGGAAAATAAAACCAAAGTTTATTCACTTTCTGGTAGAGTACAAGTGTTCACCATAAATTGCTACACAATAAATTACTTGGGTTTCTCACTCCTTCTTGGAAATATTTAAGCTCAAAGACAAACCATAGGGCAAAAACATGCAATTTCGACCATCTTCGCAGCCATTTTTCTCATAAAGGGGGAGCACTATAAACTTTTTTATTTTTTTTATAATAAGCTACTGATGTGTTAGCTATTCACAGGAAAAGAGTTTACTTTTGGTTATTATTTGCATAAAAAAATATCCTGCTGATAATGCATGTTTTTCTCTAATACAATATGCTTGTATCCCCCCCCCCCATAGACTTGACATTAATTAAAAAGAAAAATAACAATGCATGTATTAATAGATGTACTATCTATACAATAATTCAAGAAATTTAATGTATTAAATTATTTAATAATTAAAAAAAAAAAAAAATTCTTCATTTTTTAGCAAAATTAGATATTTGATGGAAACAAAAAATAGCATTTCTCCAAAACTGAACGCTGAAAGTTGTCTCTTCGTTTTCGTAATAAAAAAGTATTAAATAATTTCTTTAAAAATCAATCAAAATAAAGGAGCTATACATATTTATTTCTTAAGCAATATAATTGAAATACAGCAATATATTAAAAATTGATATGTACAGAATTTTATTCAACTGCAAGTTCCTGTATTTTTTTCGCAGTATCATTTGGTATTAAAAACAAGCATCCTGTGGCTGATGCTGCCGATGGCATTGGTATTATATCTAACAGATGCTTGTATGGAATCCAGCATTTATCTGATCTAAATTTTTGACATGTTGCTTACCTACTGCAGATACTTCAATCTGATTCGATATGTTTGTAGGTACAATGGAAACTAAAAGCATAGATTTACTAATAAAAATAAATTTATGATAATTCCTAGTACCCTCAATTCTTACAGTGAAAGTTAGTCTTTCAGAAAGCAGTACTCTTGTTTCTGCTACATATTCTTCAGATGCAAAGAAAAACTTAATATTTTTAAAATTACCTCTGCAATAATGAAACAAATCACATGGAGAAATTATCTGATTCTTGTAAGGATGTTGCAAGCTGGTTCTGTAAGCAAACCTTTTGACTGTGCCTGCAATGGCATCACACAGGACTTTGCCATAGGATGTGGCAAAAAAAATGTCACTCAGCATTTAGCCTGAAATCATCTTTATGTTGGCATAAATTTAAAAAGTTTTTCTTGTTTTTGTACTGCGTTGAGCTACCGCCAATGAAATAAATTATTTCCTATGTGTCTGGATACTGTGATGTTAAATATGGAATTAATTACAAGCCTTTGAAAAGAAACTACTGCCACCGTATCATGTGTCAAACAGTCACTGATAATGCACATAGAAATAATTTTTAGATTATCATTTGACCAAACAAAAGAATGGAGTGTAGCTTGCATGTTTTAGCAGTGATATCCTTGTATTGCATCCTGTACTATAAAAGTAAAATTTTCAGAAAAATCAAGTAATAAAATGCACTTATCTGGTTTTAATTCTGCTTTTCTTGTTTTTAAATATTCTGAGATTTTGCGATGTAATGGTGTTTTGCCAAGGACTTTATTTTCAACAAAAGTTCCGATTTAAAATCAGGTGCAGACAAAGTAATTGAATGAATGTTGAATGGACTGTAGTTATCCACCGTTGAAACGTCACTTCAGATTCTTCATCATAATCATCCTTTAACATATCTAAAAATTCTTCAAATGCAGTTTGGAGTGGAGACTGTGAACAAAGTTCTAACATACATGCTTCATTATTTTAATGTCACACACATGAGACAAAAAAAAAAAATAATCATTGCTAGATGGTTTAACAGATTGTTTTAGCCCTTTCTAAACCCAGGCCGTACGATCGTGTGGGTAACGGAAAATGACGTGTGGGAAGCAAAAGATAAAATAATTCATTGAAATAAATACATTTCAGTACATAATATAAACTTAATGAAAGTGATATATTTGACTGCATATTTGAAAATTAAAAGCAATATTTCAATGTGCAAATATACTTTAATATGCAAAAGCATTTTCTTCTTTAATTTTAAAACTATGCTATCAGAATTTTACTTAAAAAAAAAAAAAAAAAAAAAAAAATCATGTGTGCCTCCCCTTAAAATTTTTTCTGGCGACGCCACTGGGTGTAGATCAAAGTTCATTGGCCTTGAAATCCTCCAGAAGGAGGGAAAGAAGTGATTAGAGTTTTCCAGTGAAACAAGATCGTGGAGTGACGATAATACGTTTCTTGAGTGAGCGGAGAGTACTTTTTAATATTTTTAACAATCGCCGAAAGTGGCGACTGCAGCGGCGATTGGTACATAATTTTTAATTGCCATCTTTTTAAATTTAATTTTGCTCTTTAGCAAGAATCTCAAAAAGCATAAAATTCCACATTGCAGCAATTACTATAGCATGTATAAATGCTCCATGAACTTAAAAAAAAAAATAAATCACTGGGTACCACTAATTTACAATGTAAGAATCTCAAAAATGTACAAAATTACCTACAATTTCATTTAGTATGCTTCTTAGCAATTTTTCTAAAAATTGCTGATGTACGAGCGCGAGATTTTCGGCAATCTAACCAAGCAGCTAAATACATCAGAAACAATATCTACAACAAGCAAAATCATCATAAATTCAATTAAAAAAAAGATAATTCCACAAAAATTTCAGAACTATAACCAATCACAAATAAAAAGTTAGAAC
Source organism: Salticus scenicus (assembly GCA_963930645.1). Lineage (NCBI taxonomy): Eukaryota > Metazoa > Arthropoda > Arachnida > Araneae > Salticidae > Salticus > Salticus scenicus. Next base: position 200,905,985 of record OZ005657.1, on the reverse strand, counting down.
ATAAAACATACAATATAAATGCACAAAATTCGTAATCACAGCACTCAGTAGTATACACGTACATACGCTTTGCATACATAAAAAAAAAAAAAAAAAAAAACTAAATAACACTATTTTACTGAGCATGAACCTAAAATATGCACAAAATTCAATATTGCAGCAATAACTAATATGCATGTATGTACAATTCGCATGTAACATGAAAATAAAAAATATATCACTGGATACCTCTACCTCAATGTACATGAATCTGAAAAATGCAAAAAATTCTGTATTGCAGCAATCATTAATACATATGTATGTATGCTTTGCACAGATTAAAAGAAAGAAAGAAAAAAAATCACTGGATACCCAAACCTTACTGTGCATGAATTTCAAAAATGCCCAAAATTACGTATCATAGCAATCACTATGACACATGTATAAAAGCTTCGTGCACATAAAAACAAAGCACTGGTTATAAATTTTATAAAAGCATCTGTTATAAATTTTGTAAAAGTATCTGTTATAAATTATTTAAAAATACAAAACACATGCAATATGCAAAGTTTCTTATACTTATAGTATGATGGGAAACTAAAACTGAAGTTTTTTTAAGAATGGATTTTAAAACTGCTTATTATTTGAAACTGATCAAGAAACAATTCAAAAATTGCTATATCTAAAGTCATATGATGCTTTACTTTAATATAAATTATACATGCCTAATTTATATAAAATTTGCAGATAGAAAAGTTGTATATCCCTATATTGTCATTATGTAAAAATGATAAAAATTTAAACCGAATTTCAGGAATTTTTACTTGTTTCAATTTAAGGACTTTTTTCTTTATTTCAACTGTTCAGCAATTTTTAACACTAGAAGCATCAAAGTTGTCTTTTTGACAGCTTTTGCATACTAGACTTCAGTTTGAGGTAGCTTCATCTATTGGCATATTGCGTGTTTATAGAAGCGTACTGTCTCGCCAAAGTCAGCAGACTGGAGTGAAGTTTATTTTATGGACGGTTAATTCCTTAAGTGGGTTTTTACATCGCACTATGGAAAATTGGCGACGGTTCAGGATTTACCCTAAAGATGGTCTGGAGATGCCTCATCACAATTTTGATCCTCATGTATGGAAGGTTTATTTCATGGGTTAAAAAGCAATGTGTTTTATTTGAAAATACTAAAAATGTATTTTGAGTCGGGTGACCAAACGTTTCTTTTACGTTACACTAGTCACCAGTGCCACACTCAGTGCCTGATTTACGGCGGGGCATTCGGGGCACGTGCCCTGGGCCCTCACACTGAAGGGGGCCCCCTAGAAATTTCATTATACATTTTAAAAATTAGTTAAAATGAAAAATTTGCATCATTTTACTGTGATGATCGAAGTTTTTCATTTTTTTGTCAATAGATAGCGATAGTACTGTGTTTTTTTAATAGATCGGCGATATTAAGACTACTATATAATAGGCTGAATCATTCACCTGTCTAATCTGTCATTGCTAAACCTAAGACTACTATTACTATATAATAGTCTTATATAGTAGTCCTAGTGCGTCATTGCTAAACCTAAGACTACTATGACAGTCTTATATAGTAGTCCGTGAATGCTAAACCTAAGACTATTATATCGGATCTAGTTTAGCCTTTTACAAATAAAATGAAAAGAGAAGTGAAGTTCTACGTTCTACCCGTAATTAATCTTGTTCCAGACTCAGGCCTTCCCTCTTGATTGTGTCTTTCGAGCTTAAGCTGCCTAAGTTGGCATAGCATAAAGCTCAGTTCCAACCACGGATTAAAAGTATCCTAATCCGTGGTTCCAACCTACCTACCTACCTACGAAGTGAAGTGAAGTATACAACAGTTTATTAAACGCGTGGTTTGTTGATTGCCTCATTACATGTGCTCGTTCTAGCTTTTACATTCATTTCGTAATTTCGTTATTAATTTTTGAATATAATTATATATTGTTAAAGTATTTTTTAAGCGTATGTACCATTATGAAGCGATCCATGTCTGGTGCTATGAAAAGACAGTTAAAAAAAAAGAAAGTTCAAGCTCTCAAACGAATGGAAAGATCTTTACTTCAATATACGATCTACAGAAAAGAAGATTAAGCTGGTGAAGAAAACGGTGAAGAAATTGAAACAGCAGAAAATGGAAAAGATAATAAAATAGTAGAAGTAGAAAATAATGAAACAGTAGAAAATAATGAAGATGATGAAACGACAGAAAATGTTGAAGATAAGGAAACTGCAGAAATTATTCAGGATAATGAAATAGCAATTCAAGATAATACAACAGCAGCAGAAAATGCTAATCAGTTGTCTGATTGTGAGCAAATCATTTGCAATGCAGATTCAGAATGTAATTTAGAAGAATTTAATGCAGATCCTGCTACGTGGGAAAAAATAACGGATCAAATGCGCGAATATTTCTTGGAATATCCAATACCTCAAAATATTGATTTGATTAGCAAAACTGAACGCATCATAGCCGATAAAAAAAGGTCGCTAACTGAAGCCCATTTTTACAGGTATAAATGCACAAAACAAAAAGTTAAGAGAGACTGGCTAACTTTATCATCGTCATCATTAAAACTTTTTTGCTGGATTTGTAAGTTATTTTCCCAGAATTCACAATCTGTATTATCAACATCTGGGTTTACAGATTGGAAGCATGCTACTGAACGATTGCATGAGCATGAAAATTCTTATTTTCATAGGGAAGCAGTATGCGCTATGATACGACGCAAAGAAATTGCTCTTCGTATAGATTCCAGCATTGTAGAACAAGACCGCTGTGAAAGCAAATATTGGTTTGAAGTTTTGCGTTGTGTTGTAGCAGTCACAAAATTTTTAGCTTCTCGTGGTCTACCATTTTTTGGACGGAATGAAACCATTGGATCTTCAAGTAATGGAAATTTTCTTGGCTGCATGGAATTGCTTAGTGAGTTTGATCCTTTTCTTGCCACACACTTGCAGAATTATGGGAATCCAGGAAGTGGACGAACTTCATATTTGTCCTCCACAACACTCAATGAATTTACTGACCTTATGGCTAATAAAGTAAGTAACACTATAATTAAACAAATAAAGTCAGCCAAGTTTTATTCAATTATTCTTGACTCAACTCCTGACTTATCTCACTGTGACCAGTTAACATTTGTTGTAAGATATGTTACCCTTGACTCTAAACCAGTTGAGCGTTTCTTAACTTTTATTCCAATCAGTGGTCATTCCTCTGAATATTTAGAACAAACTGTTATGAATTATATTCAAAATGTTGGTTTAAACATTGAAGATTGTCGTGGACAAAGCTACGACAATGCAAGTAATATGGCAGGAAAATATAATGGATTACAAGCTCGCCTCAAAACCTTAAACTCATTAGCAGAATTTGTACCGTGTGCAGCACATTCTTTAAATCTAGTTGTGGTTAAAGCTGTTGAATGCAATGGAAAAGTGCTCGATTTTTTTCATTTTCTGCAAGAATTATATAATTTTTTTTCTGCATCCACACATCGGTGGAAACTATTATCAGAAGAAATGAGCAAAAATGGACGTTCTCTTACTGTTAAGTCAAGATCAGTAACAAGATGGTGTGCAAATGCTGCCGCTACAAGAGCAGTTAAAGAAAGCTATAAAGAAATTTTACAAGTTCTTGCAGGCATTTCCATCAACCCAGAAGAATCTCCATCTACTAGAAACGAAGCAAATTCTTTGCACAAAAAAATGATGAAGTTAGAAACTGCAATATGTACAACAATGTGGGATTCTATTCTACAAAGAATTGACTGCGTAAATAAACATTTACAAAACCCTCAACTAGATTTATCAGTGGTTTCAGATTATTTTAGATCATTAATAGAATATGTTAATTTTGTGCGGGATAGATACGAAGAATTTGAAGACAAAGCGTTTGATCTAGTTGACCATAAAAATTATTCTGAGACGAGACAGAGAAAAACACCAAAATCGTTCTATGAAGGTCAAAGTACAGAAACTGTTTTAGGGAGCAGAGATAACTTTAAAGTTTCATGTTTTTACACTGCATGTGATACTTTAGTTTCAAATTTAGCGTCACGAATGAAAGCTTACAATGATATCTTGAAAAAGTTTTCGTGTTTGTTTGATAAAGACAAACAAAAAATGCATGATAATGCAAAAATATTACAAAATATGTATTCAAACGACTTAGAGGAAGAATTTCCAGATGAATTGGTTCATGTTTTTCCGCTAATTCAAGATAAGCCGACTATTTCAGAAAAACTGAAAAAAATCACTAACTTTGGTGTAACAGATACATTCACAAACATTGAAACTGCATTAAAATTGTTTTTAACACTACCGCTGTCTAACTGTTCAGGAGAAAGATCGTTTTCTTTACTCAAAAGGATCAAGTCTCCTTTACGTACTTTACTTACGGATGATAAACTGTCGTCATTAGGTCTTCTGTCAATGGAATCAGATATTACACTTACCATTGATTATGAAGATGTAATAAATGATTTTACTGCTAAACGATTTAGGCGGAAATACATAAGAAATCATTGAAAAAGTAGTGTTATTATTATAACATATTAAGCGATTCTTGGCACTCAACTTTATTTTAGAAATCTAAATTTTTAATGACTTTTTTTTTTTTTTTTTTTTTTTTTGATAAGTGATTTCTTAAATTTAGTTATTTACTTTTTACTATTAATTCTTTTATCAATGGAATCTGATACCTTTTGAAATTATGTTAATGATTTAACTTTTATTTCAGAGTATTGTTTTGTTAGTACCCATCTTTTTTTAATATTTTTCTTGAAGGGTATTTTTTTTCCCCCTTATTTAATTGTAATTTCATATTGGAGAAAATTTCACTATAAATAAAATTTGGATTTAAAAAGGTGGGTGTTTATAATGCTCTGAAACAAATTAAAATGTTGACTTGGCTCCTTGGCTGTGGTACTTTTGTTTAATTTAGTGCATGAATGAACTTGCACATTGTACTTTTGGTTCATCATAAATTACACTTTTTTCTTTATTGGTTTTTGCATCTTATAGATTATAAAATACAAATATTTTTATGTATAGTAAATATTTTCATTGTTTATATTATTGGAAGATAAATGCTTTCATGTAATTGCAGTTGACTTAGAATTAAAATATATAGATTAAATGTATGTAACATATCCTTTAAACTAAAATGTTTTTAAATTTATTTATTTCTATGTCTAATGCTATACGTATATTTTTTGATTAAGAAGAAATTAAATTAATTAAGAAACTTGAGTAATGCCAGTAGTTTATTACTGACCACTTTTTCATGTTATCAGTTACTTGATATCAAGAATAAAATATATATATATATATATCTGTACTATAAGTATAAAGGATTTAAGTCCAAAAATGTCTATTTTGAGTTAAGTACATACTCAGACATAAATTCTCTATCGATTGGTATAAAGGATTTAAATCCATGTCATTTAGTCTTTGAGAAAATCCATTGGTAAAAAAAGATTTAAGTCAGAAATTTAGCCATAACCTTTGGTATAAAATATTTAATTCAATTTTTTCCCTTTTATTAAATGAAGATTGACAGTCACTGAATGATATAAAGCGTATAAACCAACATAATCCCTTTTTCCTAATCGATTCTGCTGATTAGTTTTCAGTTAGTTTAACTTTATTTTTAGTCTCCTGAAAAATAAAGAATATGGACTTAATCCTTTATACTTATCAGTACAGATATATATGATGCTGAGGAAAAAAAAAATTATTTTACAGCAACTGTATAACTTTAAAAATAGGAATGAAATGATCATGATTATGCTACACTGTTAAAAATTTCTATAAATTTAATGTAAATATTTATCCAGAGTCTCTGTAAATTTACAGTAATTCTTAGTTAAAAGTGAATAATCAAGATTCTCAATCTTTATTCTGAATTTTTATGTAATTTTATTATTTAATTTTTTAATTAAAATTAAAAATGACTGTTTCTACTTTAGAAAAAGCATTCCAAGTCTGAAATATATTCTCACCAATAATTAATTAAATTAATATTAAAATGAATGTATAAAATAAGTTTTTTAACATCTCCATTTATTTTTCTCTGTAATTGTACGTCTTAAGATAATAGATTACATAGTTTTCTGTTGAAATTTTTAACAGTGTAGTAGTATATATGACCTGTGTTATACAGGCTGAAAAGTTCCAGATATTCGATTACCACCAAATTTACTATTTCTTTTCACGTCTATTTTCAAATGATAAAATTGGTTACTGTTAGAACTAGAAAAAAAAAAGATCCAAGCAAAGTTTTTTTTTTTTTTTTTTTCTCTCATTTTGTTGTTAAACAGCATTATGTATACTTCAAAAAGCATCAGTGTGCAATCACAATATGTTATTTAAAAAAAAAAAAAAAAATCTTAAATCACCTGCAATATATGTTTAAAGTCACTACAGTCACTTAATCCTTGATTACAACTTTTCCATTATTGAAAAAATACAGTTTCTTGAAAATTTACACTAAGCTCTGAGAAAGTTGAAACAAAATCATAAGTATCTGTAAAATGTATTATAACTCAAGTAAATCTTTCCACGATATTGTGTATTTCAGAATTCACTTTTTTTAAACACAGTTGATATTCTGCCACAAAATGACAATCGGTGTTTACCATTTGGTAAATGTATATGCATAATAATGAGGGAAAAATAAAATATTTTCTCTATGTGGATAAATAGAATACAGTCAAACCTCGTTAATGTGAACACTGTTAACGTGAAATGCTTTTAATTTAACATGAATTGTTTCCACAATCCCCGTCAAAACGAAGATTATTTTAGTTATATCATTACATGAAGATTAGTTACTGATAGCATGAAATACTGATAACATAAATAGATTTTTTATCCCCCTTGAGGTTCACGTTAACGAGGTTCGGCTGTTTAGGATTATAAATATTAAAGTATGACGAGTAGGGGGGCCCATTAAACATGAGTGCCCTGGGCCTCCAAGTGAGTAAATCGGTCCCTGGCCACACTATTGGTAATTGGCAATGGTCTGGTACTCACCCTTAAGGGTAGTCTGAAGCAGGGTTGGCAAAGTGGGCTCAGCCCAGAAAAACCCGCCCGGGTTTTTCTGGGCGGGCCCACCAACAAAAACCCACCGGGTTTTTGCAAATAAGTGGGTTTTTGTTAAAAATTATTTATAATTTACAAATCCCATCTATAAAGTATAGGAAACACCTTACCTTTAAATAAAAAACTCTAATTTTTATTTTCTAGAAAATAGTATTAAACATAAAAAGTAGCTACAGTTATAAATATAATAAAAGCAAGTTTATCTTCGATAATTGGTTCAATTTTCCTTTTCCTGTAAAACTAAACAATATTTTTGTTTAACAGCGGACATAAATGTTGTCCAGAATGAATATTTAAATAATTAAATTGTTTAGTTTTAAAACTTTATAATAATTCTATTTTAATTTTAGTAGCAACATAATTATAAATCTAATAAAATGAAATTTTCTTCTATAACCGTTTCATTTCAACTATTAAAAAACTTTAAAAAAAAAAAAAAAAAAAGAATAAAGCAGTGCAACTTATTTTTATAATTAAAACTAGTTGGCATAAGTGGACTCTGCTCAGTTCCCCATCATATATATATATGTTCTCATAAATTTTTAGTACAGGACATTCTCTTAACATGATTATCATTTTAAGAGAAATGAATTGGACCAAACACTTGACACAGTGACAGAATGAAATCCCCACATAATAGGCTATCCACCGTTCACTAATGATATATTTATCTTATTCTAATCTATTATTTTATTAGGATCAATTTCGTAGTTTCGTTTTCATGCTACTATTTCCAATGCAACAATCCTCAAAATGCATATTTATATGGGATATCGCCCCATTTTGCTATGTTGATAAAATCTTAAATTACGAGTAACTTGCGAAATTTTCCTATTAGAATATTTGTAGTCAATTATGTTCAAACAAGTATCATAAATGTTATTTTGAAGTTGTCTGATACATTTATGATTCTCAAAATGGACATTTATGTTCAATTTTGCCCTATTCTGCCATTTTAAGTAAATCATAAATTCCAAATAATTTACGAATTTTTTAAATTGGAGAATTAATACTCTATGATAATCATGCAAGTACCCTAAATAATAGAGATGCAACAATTATTCGGCCTGTCAGCCGAATATCAAGTCCATTATTCAGCCCAGGCCGAATAATTCTGTAAGAAATGTTTTTATTTATATTTACACAATATAAATAAAAACATTATATCACACGATACATTTTTTTAATTTTAAAATTTATATTTGTCATGTATTGTGAAAATTTTATTTGAAATTAACTAATATCCCCCCCCCCCCCCCCACAAAAAAAAAAAAAAAAATCTTTCATACCTTGAATGAATTTCATTATACCATTTTAATGTAAAGATCATGTAAAAACTTTTATGCTATATCAATAAGTGAAAAAATTTAATATTTATCCTTCGTTATTTAATAATAATAATAATAAAAAATCCTTCCAGTGATATTTTTAATTATTGGGGTGGGGTGGGGTGGGGGGGGGCGTGACAAAAAATTAGAAATTGAGTTGTTCAAAATTAGTATACACAGGTTTTGGGAGCCTAAAAGTCGAATGAGGATATTTTCGAAAGTGTAAAATTATTGGGGTGGTGGTGGGGTCGGGAGGAGTGCAAAAAATTAGAAATATAGTTAAACCGTTATAAATTGGTATTTATAGGTTTTGATGGCCTACTAGTCGAATAAGGATATTTTGGAAAGTGTAAAATTATTTGGGGGGGGGGGGGGAGGAAGGGCAAAAAATTAGAAATTGAGTTAGACCATTCAAAATTGGTATGTATAGGTTTTGGGGGTTTAAGAATCGAATGATGATCTTTTAGAAAGTGTAAAATTATTAGGGAGCAAGGGGGGAGGGGGACAAAAACATAGAAATTGAGTTAGACCAAACCTACAATTGAATGAGGATATTTAAAACAATTTAAAAAAGGTAAAATACATTAAAACTTTAAAAAACATTAAAACCCGTTTAAAAGATTACCTCGCTAGCGCTTTCGGCTGCATCACGCAGCCTTCTTCTGGCGTTTTCGCTCCTGTGAACTATCGTACACACGGCCATGTATTCTTCTCTCTTCCTCTCTCTCCAGAATACTGCGCCATCTCGTGTCGATCTCTGATTGGTCGGTGTTGCATGAACCCTCATTAGCTAAAATTTCGACAGTTTCCCGTTTTGTGGAATAGAAATAATTATTGTAGTTTGCTAGTTTTTTGTAATTTTTAAAATCTATTTCTATTTTTTCTGTTTGGTTTATTTTAGTTAAAGCTGTGGTTGTATGGTTATATTTTATATCATTTTGGTGTTCTTTGATTCGCGTTTTTATTTTTCGCTTTGTCATTCACCGGTTTTCCGGTTGCTACATTGGAATGACAAAGCGAAAAATAAAAACGCGAATCAAAGAACACCAAAATGATATAAAATATAACCATACAACCACAGCTTTAACTAAAATAAACCAAACAGAAAAAATAGAAATAGATTTTAAAAATTACAAAAAACTAGCAAACTGCAATAATTATTTCTATGCCACAAAACGGGAAACTGTCGAAATTTTAGCTAATGAGGGTTCATGCAACACCGACCAATCAGAGATCGACACGAGATGGCGCAGTATTCTGGAGAGAGAGGAAGAGAGAAGAATACATGGCCGTGTGTACGATAGTTCACAGGAGCGAAAACGCCAGAAGAAGGCTGCGTGATGCAGCCGAAAGCGCTAGCGAGGTAATCTTTTAAACGGGTTTTAATGTTTTTTAAAGTTTGAATGAGGATATTTTCGAAAATATCCCTATAAAGCCATGCTGAAATTCGTAAATTTCTAGTAACTTGCAAAATTTTTAAAGTAGCATGTTTCTAGTTACTGATGTTCATTCCGACATCAAAACTCATATTTTAAAACTGGTCTCATATTTTTTCAGTAAAATTTTTCCATTTAATGCACGTTTAAGTAAAATTTTGCCCTATTCTCCCATGTTAAGAAAAGAAAAGCATAAATTTTTAATAACTTACGAAGTATTTTAATTCGAATGTTGCAAATAAATAGGGTTCTTGCCAGTGTCAAAAGTAATATTTTAAAACTGATCCGACTTCTCTGTGACAATTTGTTCTTGAGATATAGTGTACACAGACTAACGAACTAACAAACTAACACAAATTTTGCCATTTTCTGTAGTATTCCTCACACAGGAAAATTTGTAAAAAAAACCGAGGTCGAAAATTTTCTCGATTACCTAAGTTCTCCATCTATAGCATGATGGGGAACTAAAAAATTTAAATGATATGTATTGTACTTAAGAATTTAAATTCTTTTATTTTATCAGTTATTGTCATTAAGAATATTTATTTTGAATAAGCATGCATTAAAATAAAATATAGCTTAATCGTACTAATTAACACTATTTTAATATTAGAATCAAACCAATTTTTAGTTCTAAGATAAATATTAGATTAATTATTAATTAGTAGTTTAATATAATTAGTAGTATTACAATTAATATGCTAAATAACATATATCTAACATTTCAATGCAAATGTATTCAAACAAAAACCCACAAAAGCCCAGAAAAACCCACAAATACCCAGAAAAACCCGCAAAAACCCAGAAAAACCCAAGTGGGTTGGGTTTTTCTAGAAAAACCCGGGTTTTTGCCAACCCTGGTCTGAAGACTTGCCATCACAATTTTCATCCTCCATGTAGGGGATAGCTTCTCCCCTTCAGTGATCCCAAGTTATTATTTTGAATGGGAACATGGCTTAAACTATTGCATCGAACAACACTATCATAGCCAAGTGACATAAAACTTTGACAGCTGTGAAATTTCCTACGTAATGTAATTCAGGCACGTAACAGATTGCTTTGGTGCCTCTGATGTTAAAGCAAACTTTTTTTTTATGAATTTCTATAGTGAATTATATTTTTCTAGGTGAATATGAATGTTTAAGTAAATTATGGAAGTAACTGGAAAGTATTCAAGTTTATTTTTATTTGTGTTACAGTGAAATTTGGTGGAAGTTATTTTGACAAATCTACGTAGAGATAATCGATGTAGTATAGAAAATATTTTACAAGTAATTTCATTATGTAAACACCAAGTATATTGATGGTGGCTTATGCAAATAAAATTCCTCATAACAGCAATGTCCTTTATGTTTCCATACAAATTATACCTTTGGGGGCCATCAAAGGGGATCCCCTCCATGGAGAATCAAAATTGTGATGATGCCATGCCTAAAGACCATTCTTTGGGGATGTGTCCCAGACCGTTGCCAATTACCTATGGTGTATTTCTAGTGCAACATAAAATCCACTCACTGACAATTTATATAAATTCTTTGGATATCATATTTAATAATATTTTAGTGAATGATGTAAGTATAATGTATAAACTAGAAAGATATTTTCCATTTATTATGTATACATTGAAAGTGAAAGATTACACCCCAGTGACAGAAAATTTTGTAGCTGCCTGCGACAGGTTTTTAAAATTTCATAATCTGTCTACGAAATTTGCTGTGTAGTCAGGGGTGAAAATAGCTTACACTCAAAAAGCCTGAAAGCTGATAGCAGCAATTTGGGTGGGGGGCTTAACAACAGTGGTGATCTCATGCAACAATACACAATACAATTTTACTACAGAACAATATAGTATATAAACAATTATAAAACAATAAGTTTAACTCATTCAATTAAATATTTTATAGCAATGTTTGACACAACACAATAAAAATAATTATAAATAATAAAAGTATTAGTTTTAGTTTTCATACTGAAATTTTTATAAGTGAATTTTGAAGTGGAGGAGAAGTTTTGGAGCAGTTTTAAATGAAATTAGTACTTTTCTACGTTCCCGTAGAATCTCAGGAACAGGTAACAGGAGAAAAGAATACACACATAACAGATAACACTGCTTATCAAGGGAGATCCAGGCTCATAGGTCGCCCTTGTTAAGCAATGTTTTGTGTGTTCCTACCAAGGCACCTATAGGGGGCTCTAGAGTTCCTACCAGAGAGCGTCTAAGACGTCATACATTGGTGGCGCATTGTTGTGGGCGAAAAATGTCCGTAAATTACAGACAATTTTTTATGACTACAGACCAAAAACTGTCTGAAAGTTGTGGGCAATTTTTTTTATTAGTAGAGACAAAGAGAGTCTGAAAGTTGCAGACTAATTCTTTTATTAGTGCAGACAAAAACTATCTGCAAGCCGATTTTCTGAGTCCGCGACTATGTCACCGTGTCACGGTGTTTCTGCCACTGGGGATTACACTAAGTTTGAAAATTAAAAAAATTCAGAAAAATGAATATTTTTAATTTGAAATTGTCAAATTTTATGCTAATTTACATTTAATATTTAGAATTACGCAATTGGTGACGGTATGAGTTTCACTTCCAAAAGTAGCCTGGAGACAGGCTATCACAATTTTGATCTTTCGCTGAAGGGATGACTCCTCCCCTTTGTTACTCTCCAGGGATATCATTTTTACGAAATATTTAGGCACAGTGACATTGGAGTAACAAAGTGAGTCTCCTTCCTTTGAGTAAAGCCTGCCACTTGCGTGCATTGATTGTTGTATTGACAATTTTCATGCTTATGTGGAAATGTACACTGAAATTAATGTTTTGATTGATTTTTTTTAACATTGAATTTTGATAGGTATATGTTTCTTAAATTTGCATTTTTTGTGATCTTGAGCTTTTAAACGGTTATATGTCCATGTATTTAGCATTTTGTTTTATTTGCCATAAAAATATGTTCTCTTACGTAGGCATTGAAAGGTTACAACTCCCTACACAATACAGATTGGTTGGTTGGTTGGAGGAGTAAGGCCGATTGACTCCTTATGTGTCCTAGGCCTATAGGGGGAATGCCCTCCGTGGGGGTCTTTCTAAGGGGTCCTAGCCCGTATTTACGCGAGTTTCGGAGGAAACCACGGAAAACTCCGAACGGCTAGGTCGATGAGCGCGACCTGGGATCGAACCCGGCACCTCCCATCTACCAGCTTTGAGCGCAGAACCGCTCGGCCGCTGGTGGGCCCACAATACAGAATGTCACTGTGTTGGTGATCTTTGAAGAAGCATGCCAAGCAGCACCCTCAACTGGATTTTTTCCCAGTAAGAAAGTTCAGTGCTTTTAGTGTTAAGATAACTGAATAATGAAAATTTAGAAATATATCTTTTGTAATTAACTAGTATTTTATATATATATAATTACAAAAACCGTACATGTATTTTATTGGTTATAATCATAAAATAATTGAATTTCACCTTGGAATCAGAATTTTTAAAATTGGGACACCATCAGCCCTAAATAAAAAAAAAAAAAAACAGAACAGGAGCAAGAAAAAAATGTACAGAACAACTATTCTCCAATTTCATTTTTTTTCTTTTTTTAACTTGTAATTGGTTAAGGAATTGTTTTACATTTAGTATTAAATGCCTGTTATAGATTTAGGTGAACAAAGATCATCATAAGATTAACACAGGTTGTGATAGAATAAATGTAAACTGCTATAAGCTTTAATTAATAGTTCTAATGAATATGTTCAAACTAATTCATTAGTCACTTCACTTCAGTTTATAATGGTAATTAATCCCTATTATGCTGTTAAAGTGAAAGTAACAAAATTTCAGAAGTTTTTAATAGCACTTTAGGATTTAGGACTAAAAGAAAAAAAAATATTTTTTCAATATCTCCTAAAAATTATGGCCTGGAAGAAACTGAAATGTTTAATTTTCAAACTTTTCTTAGCTACTCTCATTTATTACTTAACCCGATTGGGTTATCGTAGGTCATTGGAGACCAGAGCCACTTTTATTATGTCTCATCCATCAGAATCCACGTACAGAAGAAATATTTATCTATCGTGCCCATGACTTTTTTTTTTGTAAAAATGCCATTCTTAAACTTTATTATGCAATTTGAATTTTTCAAATATTTCAATTTGTTCAAAAGTTATAAATTTTTAGTAAATGTGTGCATTTTATAGAAATGGGAGTATTTCTGATGAAAAATAAACTATTTTTTTAAATTTCTTTTGCAATATTCATAGTCTACCCTTAAATTAGAAGTATTCAAGAATTTTATCACATTTTTTTCATTAAAAATTACAGGTTCTAACATTGCTCGGGTCTTCAGTGACCCAAGATAAACTGACAAGGTGCCGAAAAATATGATAACCTGATCGGGTTAATATATATATGTATATATATATATATATATAGAGAGAGAGAATAGGTTTTTTTTTTTGTTGTTGGGGGGGGGGGTGTTATTAAAACAAAAACACATTCTAAAAAGCCTAAGTTTTTGCCAACCCTACCCTAAAGATTAATTTCAATGCATTACATTTGTTTGATTTCTATACAATTGATTAAGAAACGATTAACATAAAAAGAACTTGCAAATGATGTATGCAATTAAAATATTTTAAGTGACTAAACAATTATTTTGCTGAAATGAAAATTGTAGCTGATGATAAAAACGAGCTATAATTTAAAATAAAGTAAATAATCATTCACCTTCCACATGGGAAGACATGATAAACGAGGGGAGTAATTCTTTTAATGGGCAATTCAACAGTATCACTGGAACAAAAACAAATTGAATTCCTGAATATGCAAATTATAAATTTTTCGACGATTTGACTTAAATTTTTCTTTTCTCTTCAAATCACAAATTTATTTAAGTTGAGCGTTTCACTGACACAAAACGCAGCAATGACAATTATAAACATTTAGGAAAAAAAAAAAACTTTTGATAAAATATTAAATGAACTTACCAGAGAATTCCCAGCAGCTCAGACATTTCTTATCATAACATACGAACGATAACATATTTCATTAGTGATTGACTCAAATATCTAAAATGCTTTCTCATAATTTGACACAAATTACATATTAAACACTGAATATCCTGAGCGGGTTAACAAAATTAAATTGTTTATTAAAAAACCACCATAAAAACTGCATTAAACGAAATATTTAAAAAATTCCATTTCCGACAAAAGCAATGATTTATTTCAGGTGAAAGCAAAATAAATGCCTACATACATCGAACACATTATTAAATTACACATAATAATGTAAGAAATATTTAGCAATGTAAATGAATTAAAGTTTTTTTTTTTTTTTCACAGTTACTTTTCTCCAGAATCTCAATCTCGTGTTTACAGAATCCACACGCACACGCCAGGATAGGATTGTCTTTTAAATCGAAACTGGAATGTTTTCAACCACTAAGCTAAATACTAGAAGGAGAGAATACTGAGCGATATGTCGTCTGCTTGAAATTCAGAAGCGAGCAGGGCAAAAGTTGTGCATTCGCTCCATCCCAAATACATTTGTCCCCATTTTTAGCTTTTCTGTCCTTGTTTACTCTTACCAATTCTTAAATATTAATCTTTTTGCTTTTATCTTTTGCATTAGTTGGTGAAAATGTACATTGGACTTGGGAATATAAGGAAATCTTGTGTATAAAAAAAGATTTTTATGCAGATAACACCTTTTATGTAATTTGATTTGCACATTTTTTTTTTTTAATCAAAAGAAAGTAGAAATCTGTACATATAAACATGAATTATTGAAAAAGTATGTAATCGGCAAATTATAATTATAAAAATTACGATGTAATAGAAAGCCCAGTAGAGCTTTTTGCATTATCTAATAAGAATATTTTAAAAAATGTTTCCTAAAATATATAATCTGAAGGCAAAATTTGGTATCATGAATCTGCTTATGAATTTTACCTTATCCGGCATTCTGGAAATTCTGTCATGAATTTGTAGAATTAAAAAAATATTTATAGAGCGTCCAACCCTCCAGATTAATTTATACGCTATTCTTTTAAAATTATCGTTATATTATTTAATCGTAGAATTTTCATTAAAATATAAAGAGAGAGAGATTTCTATAAAAAAATTATTGGTATTCAAAAATCCGAAGGTTTGGCAACTCTGTATTTAGTATCGAGCCTGATCCGGCGGGATATGTGATGGTTCTGATCTAGATATGACGGTATGGGTATATAATCAGCCGAATACCGATGATTTTCTGGCTAACCGATTTAGTAAAATCATCAAAAAAAAATTTTTTTTTTCGAGTGGTAGGTGCAATCATGCCAATGTCTTAATTTATTCTAGAGCACTGATAGTACCTAACTTTTTTTTTTTTTTTTTACCCTACTTTATTTCTAGTGAATTTTTTTGCAATACGTAATTGGGTTTAAATAAGAAGAAAATTATCCTTTAAGAAAAGTAGTGTGAAATAAGATCGGGTATTACCACTGCTCCGGAATAAATTAAAACGTTGCCATGTCTGTGTGGAAGGATTTAAGATACTAAATGAGATGAAAACAAGAATGTTTCTTGTAACATCAGCTTATGGTCAGCAAAGTTAATGATAGTGTTTTTTTATCCTCTAAATTTCAATTCTCTCTGCAATAGTCCTTTTTTGTTTATGAAAACAGAAGTTAAACTTATGATATATATATATATATATATTTTAAATATGAGTTTTAAATTTCATATTTGTGTTTCTTCTCAGTATGAAATATTATTACTGTATTGAGAACATATAATTTTTTGTTTATCTTCAACCACCATCCCGAATGAGAGTCACTTTATTATACATGTAGACGAGCAATCAAACATGGTAAATTAGCTTAAATCTCAAAGAAAAATAACCTTAAATTCTAATTACCAGAATGCTAATACTGAAAAATGTTAACTTTTTTTAATTTATAAATTTCAGCCGAGGTAAGTTAAAGTTAGCAATGTTGGTTATGAATGATACATAAATGTATAGTGTAAGAAAAAAAAAACACGAAAACGCTGTTATTTTGTTATTAATTGACGCTGAAAAATCTAATAGGTATCATTCAAAAGAAATTGAGTGAACTTTTTGAAAATGATGGGAAATTTTTAATTAGGGGGCATCTACATATTGAAATGAGCGCATACTTTGATTTTTTTTTCAATAGGGCAGTTGCAAACAGCTGATAACAGCATGGCAACGTGGACAGCGTGCCCTCCATCATTGGTTGCTATGCGCGGTTGCCATGGTGCTGTGAGCTGTTTTCAACTGCCATTTGCTTACTGTTCTAAAAATGGCGTCTACTTATTTTCACGTGGAGTTGATAGCCCTCCATCTACGTCACTATGACGTCATATGAAACTGCTCTATAGCAACCATAGCCTCCTAAATTAGATGCCTGTCGCGTTGCTCGGAACTTGGCAACAGTTGAAGCGATAGACAGCGTCACCTGGTACAGATTGCGCGACTTTTTTATTCAACAACCACGAAAACTTTTTTAAAGTGTGATATGATATACAAAAAAGGCGAATAGAATCGAAGAAACGTCGATTATATATATCATACGTCACTTCTTAAAATTGTTGGTGACAGGTGAATAAAAAAGTCGCGCAATCTGTACCAGGTGGCGCTGTCTGCCGTTTCAACAGTTACCAAGAGTCCGAGTCACGCGACAGGCATCTAGTTTAGGAGGCTATGATAACAACACATAATTTTCGCTCCATATTTGAATTTCCGAAAGTCTGGCAGAGGCAGAGCAGAAAAGTATACAGTTTGTGTATTTCATCTTTAGCATTCATAGAGCTATAACCAAAAATGTGTTAGTGGGTAATCTATAAATCTAGAAAAATAAAATTTAGATCGCATAAGAATAGTAATAAATTATATTATATCACACCGGAAATGTTTTATGAAAAAATAATTTATAAAAATAATTGATAATAGAATACTGTTATTTTTAGCACCTTAACTGTTTCTGATTTCGTGTTTTAGATATACTACGTAAATAGATAATAAAGTAAAATGTAAATTTATAAATACAGTCGGCAGCAAAAGTATCCGAGCACTAGCAAAAATTCCTATGTAAAAAAATACACTTAATACAGTTTTGTTAAATAAATCCTTGTTGAATCCTGTTCTTAGTCTGTCTAAGAATATGATTAGACAAAGATTTATTTAACAAAACAGTATTAAGTGAACTTCTTTTACATAGGAATTTTTGCTAGTGCTCGGATACTTTTGCTGCTGACTGTATGTATATAAATGTCATATATTGTTGATATATTTAAATTTATTACACTTAAGATTCATCAGACAATGCTATTTAGAAAATGTTTTCAAGAGTTTCTTCGTTATCTTATGCAGCACTTGTTGTGATATTTAATCTCAGACATTCTTTTATTAACTTTCATTTTTCTTGTTCCGAACTTTCTTTTTTGTTTTTTACTTCCCGCCAAAAGATTGTTCGGTGCACCTGCCGTATCACGTGACGATATGTCGCGTCTCTCTACAAGTACATTGTAATATTTTTATCAATCATGTAATTTTTGTTATTCGGAACTGACGTTCCATTTTAATCGTATTTTGTGCCTAAGAAATCTATAATAATAATATTAAATAAATTGTAAAAGGTGAAATTCTAGGCAGTCCTTTATCATGCAGTTAATATTTAAATTATTAAACAAATATTAATCCCCTTTAATTACAGCAAAACAAGTTGTTATGGTTTTAAACCAGAAGTTATTCATACTGCATATTTAAGCGTACAATCTGATGATTGCGTTACGAGATTTTCTTCAACTTCAAGAAATGGCATACATCATTACCTGTGATAACCCAGGTAAGCCAAACTTTATTTAATTATATCACTGTTATTTTAGCAAAGAATTATTAGTAAGAAATATTTGTTATAAATATATTTAAATAACTAATTTGAGGAAACTCCGAACTCATGCACATATTCAGAAAGTATTTTTCTATGAGATTATGATTCTGATATTTTGAATTGAAAATTTAGATTTATTCTTGACAAAAGTTCAAAAGTTTTTTTTCATTGCACATTGGAAGAGATTGCTACATTTAAATAATAAAATAAATAAGAAATGAAAATGTAAGCGAAAATATTTGTTTTTGTTTCTTCAAAACCGAAGTGACACTAAATCGAAAGTATTGAAAAGTGCTTATTTTTATGAAAACTATTTAATTTTATTTTCTTCTTCAAGTACTATTTATCCTAACTGTGTTGATTTAAAATATTAAATGAATATTTACGAATTGAACAAATATTAACAAAACTATTACAAAAATTTTGTTTAAGTATGTCAGCAACGAGAGATATACAAATTGAACCGCTGAACTCTACAAATTATAATGTGTGGAAGTTTCGTATTGAGATGTACTTGCAAAAAGAGGATCTTTTTACAGTCATTACTGACGATCCTCCCAACCCAATAACCGATCAGTGGCGTTCAAAAAATAGAAAGGCCAGAGCCATTATAAATCTACTTATTGATAACGAACAAATCGTGTATGTTATGAATCTAGATACAGCACGAGAGTGCTGGAATGCTCTGCGCCAAGTCCACGAAAGATCATCCCTTACGAGTAAGCTTTTCTTACTTAGGAAACTTTATTCCATAAAATTAATGGAAGGTGGTGATGTAAACCAACATATAGCTGATATATATAAAACACGCGACAGACTCACTGCTATAGGTGAAGTCATAGATGAATCGCACCTAGCTGCATTAATGCTATGCTCACTCCCTCCTTCGTATGACGTTCTCATAACAAGTCTCGAATCGAAAGACGAAGCGCAATTGACACCTGAGTATATACGAAACAAATTAGCTGATGAATATGCCAAAAGGCTTGAAAACAAAACTTATCAAAATTCAGCGTTAAAAGTCCAATACCATAACAAATCGGAGAAATTCTGCAAATACTGTAAGAAAAGTAATCATAATATAGAAGAATGTTATAAGTTAAAAAACAAAAATAATTCTGCTGTTAAAAGTCACAATAAAAATTTCAACAAAAAACCCAACTTCAGATCCAACATATGCTCTCAGAACAATGAGAAGCCAGATAGCGCTCAAATTGCAGAGGGGAGCAATAAACCAAAAGCTGATAAATTGTATTCTTTTTATGTTGGAGATAAAACTGTAAATTGGGTGGTTGATTCAGGGTCGTCTTCACATATCTGCAATGATAAACTAAAATTTCGCGATCTTAAAAATAACGTTTCTAACGTCACTATCGCGAACGGCACGCAGCTAAAATCTTTGGGTTCCGGTACTGTGGATTTGTATACCGTAAATTCGGAAAACACACAGAACAAAATAACACTTAAAAATGTTCTTTATGTCCCTGAAATAGAAACTAATTTAATTTCTATAAAAAGAGCAACAGAGAATGGCTGTATCGCTGTATTTGATGATAAAACCTGTAAAATTGTAAATCAGGGAAATACATGCATTGAGGGATATGTGAAAAATAACTTATATGAATGTCAATTAAATTATTCTGAAAACAAACACACAGCGAACATTGTAATACAAACTTGTGATAACGAAAATTGCATAAACAAGTGGCATGTGAAACTTGGCCACAGAAATACTAACCACATTAAAGATTTAGTTAACAAGGACATGGCTGTGGGTATAAAATTAAATGATTGCAAACATAATACTGAATGTAAAACATGCATAATGTCAAAATTAACTGATTCACCTTACCCCAAAGCTGCACAATTTAGAGCCTCCGTACCACTCGAACTGGTCCACACAGACTTATGTGGCCCTATGAAAACCCCCACTGTAGGTGGAAAATATTACTTTCTTACATTTATAGACGACTACAGTCGTTATACTATTATATATTTGCTAAGAAATAAGTTTGAGGTATTTTCTAAGTTAAAGGAATATGTGGCTATGACCGCAAACAAATTTGGCCGAAAAGTGCAAGCAATTCGCTCCGATAACGGGGGTGAATACACTAGTATGGAAGTGAATGAATTTTTGAATAAAGAAGGAATTGAGCACCAGTTTACCGTTCCTTACTCTAGTGCTCAGAACGGCGTGGCAGAACGTAAAAATCGTACGCTGACCGAAATGGCTCGCTGTCTGCTTAAAGACAGTAATTTACCGAATTCCTTTTGGGGGGAAGCCGTAAATACTGCAAATTACATACAAAATAGGCTCCCGACCTCCTCATGCGACTCAACTCCTTACGAAAAATGGACCGGCCGTAAACCCGATTTATCAAATATAAAAACATTCGGATGTCGCGCATATGCATATGTACATAAAATACATAGGGGAAAACTGGATAGCACCGCTCAAGAAGGAATTTTTGTGGGATATGATAATCGTAGCAAAGGCTACAGAATTTGCACAAATAATAAAAATGTAATAATTAGCAGAACAGTAAAATTTTTGGAGGATGAAAATAGAGAATCCCACAATAATGAAACATCACAAATTAAGAATGAAAATTCAAATGATGAAATTCCGGTGTCCAAATTACCAATATTAGATACTGATATAAATATAGATATAGCGGGCGATAACGATAGTCCGGATGACACGCAAACTCTGCCGCGACGATCACAACGATTAAATAAAGGTGTTCCGCCCGACAGATTTGCATTTGCAGTAAATGACAAAAGAATTGATGAGCCTAAGTGTTTTGATGATATACTAAAAATTCAAAACCCAGCTGAAAAAGAAAATTGGCTGAATGCCACACTCGACGAAATGAATTCACTCAGACAAAACAATACTTGGGAACTTGTTGACGCTCAACCAGGGACCAAAGTAGTAGGGTGTAAGTGGGCGTTCAAGGCCAAATACAATAGCCAAGGACAAGTCGAGAAATATAAAGCCAGGCTTGTTGCCAAGGGTTTTTCTCAAAAATACGGGGTGGACTATGACGAAACTTTTGCACCAGTTGCATCGCATACCACTCTAAGAAGTTTCTTGACCATGTCACTATATAAAAATTTGAATCTAAGGCATGTAGATATAAAAACTGCTTTCCTACATGGAAATTTGCAAGAAGATGTATACATGCATCAACCCGAGGGTTATGTTGTCCAGGGCGAAGAAAATAAAATATGTAAGTTAAAGAAAGCGATATATGGCTTGAAACAAGCCGCTAGAGCGTGGAATTTGAAAATTAATGAAACATTGTGTAAATTAGGATTTAAACAAAGTCAACATGACAAGTGTTTATATATACGTAACAAAGATAACACAGAAACTTACATTCTTGTGTATGTTGATGATCTACTTGTAGCTGGTAAAAATCACGATATTGACATACTAATTAATCAACTTAGGGAAGAATATCCATTAACCGACCTTGGGGAAGCCAAATATTACCTCGGCATAAATATAGAAAGACCTTGTAAAGGGGTAATTACGCTTGATCAAAATAATAAAATACGAGACATTGTAACCAAATTTGGGCTAGATAACGCACGGCCCTCTGACACACCAATGGAACCAGGGTATATAAAATTAACTGATAATGACAATCTCTTACCAAACAACACAATGTACAGACAGGCTATAGGCGCGTTACTTTACATTTCTACAGTATCGCGACCTGATATAAGTGTTGCCGTTGGCATCTTAAGCCGTAGAAACGAAAATCCTAGAGCGAAAGACTGGGAGGCAGTTAAAAGGGTTATTAGATATTTGAAAAATACCCAAGATATTAAATTAAAACTTTGTAACTCTGGTGAACCTGTTCTTAGAGCATATTCGGATTCGGATTGGGCCAATGATCCAAGTGATAGAAAGTCTATATCTGGAAATTTATTTAAGATAGGAAAAAATCCAATATTTTGGACTTCGAAGAAACAGTCCTGTGTGTCCATGTCTTCAGCAGAGGCTGAGTACGTCGCAGCTGCGAGTGCTGCACTTGAAATACAGTGGCTCAACAAACTACTGGATGATTTAAATTTGCCGCAAGAATGTCCTATAGTGTTGTACCAGGACAACCAATCTACCATCAAGATTGCTGAAAATGAAAAATTCCAGTCCAAAACAAAACACTTACAGCTGAGATATCATCTTCTGCGAAACTTAATACAAGAAGGCCTAATAAAGCTTCAATACAAACCTACCAAAGAAATGAGCGCCGATACCCTCACAAAAGCTCTACCAAAAACTGATTTTAATAGACATAGAAATGCATTAATGAACAATTGAAAAATTTCTGAGCTTAAGAGGGGGTGTTGTGATATTTAATCTCAGACATTCTTTTATTAACTTTCATTTTTCTTGTTCCGAACTTTCTTTTTTGTTTTTTACTTCCCGCCAAAAGATTGTTCGGTGCACCTGCCGTATCACGTGACGATATGTCGCGTCTCTCTACAAGTACATTGTAATATTTTTATCAATCATGTAATTTTTGTTATTCGGAACTGACGTTCCATTTTAATCGTATTTTGTGCCTAAGAAATCTATAATAATAATATTAAATAAATTGTAAAAGGTGAAATTCTAGGCAGTCCTTTATCATGCAGTTAATATTTAAATTATTAAACAAATATTAATCCCCTTTAATTACAGCAAAACAAGTTGTTATGGTTTTAAACCAGAAGTTATTCATACTGCATATTTAAGCGTACAATCTGATGATTGCGTTACGAGATTTTCTTCAACTTCAAGAAATGGCATACATCATTACCTGTGATAACCCAGGTAAGCCAAACTTTATTTAATTATATCACTGTTATTTTAGCAAAGAATTATTAGTAAGAAATATTTGTTATAAATATATTTAAATAACTAATTTGAGGAAACTCCGAACTCATGCACATATTCAGAAAGTATTTTTCTATGAGCACTTATAAGGGATGGTCTCCTAAATTTCTCCAAAAGAAAGATTTATTTATACCTCGAAAACTAATAACTGGAATGAGCTCAAAATTTGTACACCTTTATCTTTCAGCATTAGAATTCGTTTTATGTAAAAATTAATATAGGTCATAATTCATAATTTTTTTGAATATGAATTTATTAATATTTTTCATAATTAAAAATATCTTTCTGAATCAAATGTGATCATGCATTATGTTTGGCTTTCTTCACTGTATACTGTATCTCGTAAAAAAAAAAAAAGTCAGTCAAGCTATTTTTTGTCAAGATATTAATAAAAGTTTGCGATATGAATTTAACGTTAGCACCTTCAAACTTTGAATGCTTATAACTTTATATAAAAGTAAGAGAAATATAATACACAATATACTTTTTCACATTGCCGAGAACCCAGGAATTTAAATATAAAACCAAATTAGGGCATTACCATTGGAAAAAATTAAAGTTGGTGATCGTTTTAATCTGTACACGACCCTCAATTTAAAATATCACTTCATTTTCTAAAAGTGCTTTCAGTTCCCCGATGAATGATACCTATTACATTTTTCTGCACTGATTTGCAACGAAGTTACCTCGAGTGTTGCGGGTTTTTTTTCCTCGACTGTACAGTCGGTAACAAAAGTGTCCGAAAACTAGCGAAAATTCCTATATAAAAAAAGTACACTTCATACGGTTTTGTTAAATAAATCCTTGTCGAATCCTGTTCTTAGTCAGTGTAAGAACATGATTCGATAAGGATTTATTTAACAAAACAGTAGGAAGTGTACTTTTTTACATAGGAATTTTTGCTAGTGTTCGGACACTTTTGTTACCGACTATATTTATTCTAATATAATTGATTAAGTTCTCTTGAATTTTTCTCCTCAGAAATGTTTTCATTTTTAGCCTAGACATGTCCTCATATTTTAATAAAATCTGAGAACACCGCATCATTTTGTACTCATTTTGACTTGTAAAAATCTGGCCAGCTTAATCTAATCCGCGAAGACCGCTGCTTTAGGCTTTTCGTTTCAAAAATTTCTGCAGTCTTAACCCCTTAACTGCCAAGAAAATCTTCCGAGATTCGTTTTCCAGTGCCACCGTTTTTCACACAAGTGCGCGTAGTTATGTTTTCACTGTTACAGAAACATTTCCTTTCAGATTCCTCCCGCACCTCTCTTCTCTGAAATAAGTAAATCCATTGAAAACGCTATCAAGGTCATTTTATTGCATTCCAAAGCCGTAGGACTAGTTTCACTGGTAGCAGCGCAATACAAAGAAAAGACCTTTTTATACTCCCGGGGCAGTTAACGCATTGGCTTGGCTTAGCGAGTAGAGCATATACGCCCGGGGAAGTTAAGGAGTTAAAAAAGTGAAAGCTATATTCATTTAGCTTGCGATAAATTCCTAGGGTGAGTGCACGATTCCTACCCGTTTTTATTACTCATAAAGAAGAGTAAATAAACGCAAAATGAACAGTACCTATTATTGTGCATAATCCCCATTGCTATCTATGGACCTCTTGCCATCTTTCTGGTAGGAGATAAATCCCACGGCGGTAAAATTCCGTTGGTTTCGCGACAAAAATGTCTTGGATGGCAGTTTTCAGAGCATCAAGATCATCAAAGATTTTCTGACTGAAGAAATTGTTCAACGCTTGGAATAGGTGATAGTCAGTTGGTGCCAAGTCAGGAGAATAGGGAGGGTGGTGTAAAACCTCCCAACCAAAGCCCAGTAACTTTTAACTAGTGATGACAGCAGCATGTGGCCTGGCATTATCGTGATGAAGGATAACACCGCAACGATTGATGAGACCTGGCCGCTTTGCTATCAAATTTGAATGCAGCCTGTCTAACTGTAGACAGTAGAAGGTAGCATTGATGGTTTGGTTGAGTGGCAGGACCTACCAGTGAATTATTCCTTGCGCATCCCACCACACACTCAATAACACCTTCTTGGGATGAAGTTCAGCTTTCGAAGTCGATGCAGGCGGATCAGAAGCGCGACACAGTCCTACTTAGAGATGCAAGGCTTTCAAAACACCCGGTTTTTTCCCCTGGGAATTTAAGACAAAATTGGAAATTTTGAAAATTCCCCAAAACTGGGAATTTTGAAATTATGAATGTTTTTTATAATTTTTGTATTTGTTAAATATTTTTTGTGTATAAACAGCCTCCGATCCTTAAATTAATTTCAACTTTAACTTCTGCGTAGATTTCATTTCCCTTTTCCTTTCTCGTTAATTCGCATCTTCGATGTTCATGTTCATTCCGAAAACGAAGAAAATAATTAATTATAATTAATTCTTCGCTAACACTAATGGTATGTTTTTGTCACTATATTTATAATTATTAACATTTTTACCAACTTTTTAATACGTAGCAGTTTTACAAACTGAATCATAAGTGGAAAGACTATAATTTTATTTTTTTTATATAATACTTTATATTAATAACAATTATAATATTAAAATTTGTAGTGCTTAAAGGAAAAAAACAATTGTTTTTACTGAGTACAAAAGTAGCTAATACATGTTATTTTATCTAGAATAATGTAGTGAAATTAATTGAATTTTAGGCTTATGAAATAATGTTATCTTGTGGAATTAAAAACTATATGTAAGAGGTGTCTGTGGAGAAAAATGCTTATAACAATCCTAAGTCTAATTTTTGCCAATCAACAAGCCTAAGAAAAGTAACATGTTATGATTTAAAGAATTAATTTTTCTTGGGAATTACTTTCTCATACCATTATCTTTTAAGCTTATATATTTTGTAATCATATTTAGTCATATAAATATCCATATATCTAGTAAAAAAGGGTTTTATATTGGAATATCTTTTCAGATATATAAAGTATGACTTGTTTATATATGAAACGCTAATGAATTGGCTGCAGTTCTAATAAATCGAAAATAAAATGATAACTTAAAAGAATTTTATAAGCTTATCAGTATATCAAAGTCTTTAAAATTGCCTTTTATATTAGGTAAACAACATATTATTTGCTTTAGAGATTTCTAGTTTGTTTTTTCCCCCGCAAAATTCCCAAAGTTCCCAAATTTCCCAGTTTTTTCCCCAAAACTCTCGGTTTTTTTCCCCTTGGTTTTAAATTCCCGGTTTTTTTGCATCTCTAGTCCTACTACGCTTTACGTTACTTTACATAACCCACTTCTGATCTCCTGTCACAATTCGTGTCAAGAATGGGTCATTTTTGTACTAGGAAAGCAAGGAAACACTCGTTGCGATTCTGTCATCCCGTTGATTAGCTGTCACGTTATGTGGAACCCAACGATCCAACTTTCTCGTAAAACCCACGTAACCAGCTGTCTCTCGACCGTCGTCCGGTGTACACTGAAGGTCTCTGCTAATTCTTACACGGTTAGGTTCGGGTTGTTCCTTATGGCTTGACCAATAACGTCGTCTACAACGTGTGATGGCCGTCCACTCCTAGCCTGATCTTGGCAGCTTCTGTCTCCTTCCCTACATTTACGAAACCATTGACGACATGTGCTTTCGTTTATTGCATCCTCCCTATAAAATTGACAAACATTGCGACACGCTACGACTGCCATACTCTTTTTACCGAACTCGTATAACAAACAATATCTTATATGCTTCTTCTCGCTTTCCATGTTACACCCTCTGATATTTTTTTGGGATGATTAACTTTGTGAGACACGATGCCTTTATATGTGAGGCATCCATATGTTTGATTGGCCGAGTATTTGCGTCATTACAATGTCATGTGTAACACCAATTCCATTGCAAATTTTTATATCCAAAAACAGGTAGAACTTTCGCGGAATAGATTAGTTTCGAATTGAAAAAGATAATCAAGAAAGACACAGAGCAAAATACACGCAGTAATAGAAATAATGTGACCAATCGTTTCCATTTTGTGGGAATAGTCTCCACTTTTGGTAGTTTGTATTTTTTTCCTCCCACATAAATTAATTTTCTAAATAAATCTTTTTTCGTGATTTATCATTTAAAATTTATGATTGTGCACTTCTTAAAGTACTGTTTTTGTCCTAATTTCTTGTTTTGAAATTAGAGACAACGCACAAATTTGTCCCACTATTTTCAGGCTACTTCGGAAGTAATCTACTTTTATAGACTCTGAACTTTTTTGCCTCGCTCGCTTCTAAATTTTGAAACAGACCGCTCAGTTTTCCTTTCACAGAGCTCAAAGCAAGTATAAGGAAAAGGCATGTTTACGAAAAAACGCTTCGTCAATCAATTTTTGTCAATCTCGAGTGGTAAAAGATCAACCTGTATTGGTGGAAATACCAATGTTTTGCCACTCCACAAATTGTCATACAGATAGGACAGTGAAGCTAAAATGCGAACCGGAAATATAGTAGCACCACTAGTGTCAACAGAGGGGAACAAGTCTACATGAATAGCATCTTTGATCGAAATTTGTTTTTCTATTTCGCGAGTAGTTAGTAGCAGGTTAGTATGGGAAGTTTTCATTTTCTTCACTTTCTATTGTTTTTGAATTCACAAAATTATCCTCAAAACATTCACAGCTATTCTTCTAAGAAATAAAAATAATTTTTATAATGTTTAAAAATATGCTTTGTCAAAGATATTCATATTCAAGTACAGTCGGTAACATAAGTGTCCGAACACTAGCAAAAAATCCTATATAAAAAATGTACACTTACTACAGTTTTGTTAAATAAATCCTTACAGGATTCGACAAGGATTTATTTAACAAAACTGTATTAAGTGTACTTTTTTTACATAGGAATTTTCGCTAGTGTTCGGAGACTTTTGTTACCGACTGTACAAATTAAAATGTGTTTGGTTTGGTTTGATAAGTGCATGAGATTTATTGCTTGCCTCTAGGGCCGCTTATATCTCGAATAATCCACACCACAAGGGTTTATACGTCTTTATTTAAGAACAGATACAAGAACACAACAAGGACAATACATACATCCATGCCTTCTCCGGGATTCGAACCCGGGCCCAACTGTGTAGAAGTCAGGGTCGCTAACCACTACACCGTCTGGGCGGCCAAATTAAAATTACAGACTGTAATACTGAAATAGCAGTATGAAATCCTTAAATATTTAACGTTGCTTGGTTTAAATAATACAAAATGCTTTAAAATGAAAAAAATGTTTTTATTTTATGTATATTTTCAATAAAGTTGCCAAACGAAAACGTATGTGCAGTTTTCTTTCCTTCACTTTTTCTACTACTTTTAAATTCACAAAATCATAACATTCATAGATATTTTCTAAAAAATAAAACTAATTTTTATTATGTTTGAAAATATATTTTGCCAAACATATTCTTATTCAAGTACAGATTAAAATAACAAACTGTAACTCTGAAATAGCAGTGTGAAATCTTAAATATTTAACATTGCTTGGTTTAAATAATACATAATGCTTTAGAATGAAAAAATATTATAGATTTATGTATAATTTCGAAATTTATTTGATTAATATTTAGTACTTGCTTCTTAAAATAAATTGCTTTCGACAATCAAGTTCGTAAACAATAACAAAGTTGCCAACGTAAACATCAATACAATGATTAGTTTGTTGGATGTTGGGTTTAACGTTGCACTAATATTACGATATGAACATAGGTACAATAAAAATAAGACGAGCGATTGCGTAAGCTGGAGAGCTCGAAAAACTTACAGCCTTTGACAATAGGGTCGTTGCAGTCAAATTTTGGTTACCGAAGAATACACGGGAGTGTCCTATCTGTATAATAATCTGTGTGCCACTCTACCCATAATTTTACTGCGAGTGACGTCACGTGCCATTTCCTTAGTCTCCGTGGAGGATCAAAATTGTGATGGTATGTCTCCCGGACCATCCTTTGCGGTGCGTCCCAGACCGTCGCCAATTACTAAGCTCAAGCGAACCAAATGTTCCATTTTCTGGGGACAGCCTTTATTTTGAAGGCATTTTCTAATTGTTTAAAAAATTGTAGAAAGTACAGTCGGTAACAAAAGTGTCCGAACACTAGCGAAAATTCCTATGTAAAAAAAATACACTTCATAAGGTTTTGTTAAATAAATCCTTGTCGAATCCTGTTCTTAGTCAGTGTAAGAACATGATTCAATAAGGATTTATTTAATAAAACCGTATGAAGTGTACCTTTTTTACATCAGAATTTTTGCTAGTGTTCGGACACTTCTGTTACCGACTGTAAATTACTTATCACTAATATTTTACTTTTAGTCCTTATTTTTTAAGAATGAAAAAATACATCCGTAATTAGATAATTATTGCAATTTCTAACGCTTCTTTGTTATAAAAGTACTCTGATCTGGTCAGCCAACTGCGCAATACTAGTGTGACCACGGAGTAATAAGACAGGAGAAGAAGGTAACGCTGAAATTTTGTGATGTTGTTTTCTAATGTTTACAGATGGCGCCAGCGTGCAATCCTTCCTTCTCTCCAGCTTCCGCAATGTTATTCAATGGGGAAATGTCTCGTTTTAATTATTTTTTTAAAAATAATATCAAGCTGAAAAAATTTCGATTGAAAGCAAATTTCATTAAATAGAGTATTCTAACCAACATGTTTTTTTTAAGAGCCATTTTATGCTAATTTTACTTTGAAAGAAGGCTTTTAAAAAATGACGATTCTTATGAACCGAAGCTAGCTAAAACAGACAATTGGAAGGAAGGAAAATGGATGAAATTTTGTAAAGAAAAAAAATAAACTTACTTTAGGTGCAGAAAACACGAACTCGGACTTTATTTTTCTCCTAGGGCTTTTTTTTTTTCTTCTTATCACTATCATAGCCTGTTTTACAACTAGGAACGAAGCATTTATTTGAAACATCTGAATTATGCAGTTTTAAGCACTTACAAAGAAATTAAATTGCTTAAAATAAAAAATTTTAAATGTACTCCAGCAAAATTCGATTGAAAACAACAGTATATCCGCGCCGAGGTAGGGAGGAATGACAAGTGGCGCCCTCAATATTTACCAAAAATTTAGATCACAGTTTCGTAGCTTTCTCCCATTGGACCTTCAACTCCTATTAATATTACTCCGTGAGTGTGACGTTAAAACCAACACACTTGCCGACCAACGATAGGCTATATACTGAGCTGAAAAGGAACTGGAGTAAATGCTTCCAATACCTTTATACAGCGTTTGTGCGTGCCAGTTTTTTTGCAATCATTTGCCTTACAGAGTCAAACCTTGCACGGCAGGCAACATTTGTCGGGTCGTCTATTACTATTATACTCTTTAAAGAATTAAAATTTAAAATTGTAATATCATGTTTAGAATATTTTTGTTCGAACAGACAACCTTTACACAATTTTACTTTGAAATATAACGGTATCAAATGCTTTCTGCCGTGCAACGCTCAGAAGACAAACCTTCCAAAAACGGCACGCATAAACCGGTTTAGCATTTCTTCCAGTTGTTCTTCAGCTCAGTGAGGCTATATGAAATGTAAGTGACTTATGAATTTTTTACGAATTTCATAGATTTATGTGAATAGCATCCATAAAAGGAGTTGAGTTGATTTAACGTCCCACTATAGTTATTCAGTGGTAACGGTCACTGAGCTAGAACGTAAGGAGTGATAACTTTCTACTGAATAACGTAGAAAGTTAGCGGTCTTCTCAGAACAGATTAGTTTCGAATCGAACAGGTCAAAAAGCTGCGCTTAAACCTATTTTAGCAGACAGCACAACATTTGACCTGCTCGCTTTTAAATTTTAAAGCAGATGACAGACCGCTCTGTTATCCTTCTTCATGGTATTCTAGTTCAGTGGTGACGGTCAGGAACTCGCCGCTAGGGGTAGTCCGGCTTAATGAAAGGGTGTATGGAAAATTATCGGAAATAAGAAATAAGACCCAAAAATGAAGAAAGGGTAAATTACGGGTGGTATTTCAAAAATACACAAAACTATGTAAGGGAAAATTTATTAAAGTGTTAATAAATTCACCAGTTTTTCAGGAAAAAAAAAAAAAAA
Source organism: Salticus scenicus (assembly GCA_963930645.1). Lineage (NCBI taxonomy): Eukaryota > Metazoa > Arthropoda > Arachnida > Araneae > Salticidae > Salticus > Salticus scenicus. The sequence goes on along the minus strand of OZ005657.1, from coordinate 200,874,252 downwards.
AAGAAACACCCGGATAATTGTGTAAAGAAAATGAGGAAGAATAAATGCACAAGAATGTAATCCTTGGTGCAAATAAAATTAATGGTGTAAGATAGACGTCATTATTGCTATGATAGATACTGGCAGGTAGGCATGATGGGTTTAACATTCCCTAATGCTGTGTTATTGGGAAATTGGCGACGGTCTGGCAATCTCCCCTAAGGTTGGTCCGGAGACATACCATCACAATTTTGATCCTCAACGGAGGGAATGGCTCCCCCGCTTCTGTGACCCCAGAGGTATAATTTGGATGGGAACATGGAGGACATTTCAGCCACGAGATAGATACTGAACTCAGTGACTATAAGTCTGGTGAGTAGCCGTCATCGGAAACTATCTTTGACCATAAAAATTAGAACACATCTGAGGATGGCGATTATAAAGTTATTACTGTTTTATTATAATAATTTATTACATGTATAATAAATAAGCTGAAATAAATTCTTTCAGATACTGAATGCATAAAAATTGCTAAAATGTTACTATTTAAGGTGATTTATTTATTTTTTCCTCGGAATTCGAGGACCACAACACCGCCATATTTGCCCTCAAATGGACCTTATGCAAGAGTGGCAACGGCTGCGGATATTTACCGATTTAAGCGGCTGGTATTGGCTGATAGAGAAGTAAACAAAAATTTTGGGCTTAGCGATTGGCGAAGGAACTTTCATATACCCGCAATGACGCGCGGTGCATAAGGTCCATTCAATTTAAAATACTGGTCGCCCTATTATAACAGTGGACTGAGCATTCCTTTACTATGGAATATAAGAAAGTGTGGCAAAAATGAAAGAGCTGAATGTAGTGAAAATGTTACCTTTTTTGGCATTTATCGCGTTTTTGACGATTATTTGTTTTGAATACAAATATTTTATAATTATTTAAACATACAGCAAGAAAAACCTGTGTAAAACACTACAGCTGTTGAAATTTATTTTTACCTTGTTATTAGCCCATTACAGCAAAGTTCAAAAGTGTTCGGTTTGTCTATCTATTCTCGCTTTGACTCCCATAAATAATCATAGAATTTCTTGAAATTAATATATAGTATAATATAGTTTAATTTAAAGAATTTAATTTAAAGAATTAAATGTAGCCATTATGAGCATTTTACAAAAATAATTATTTAAGAAATATGAAATGATAAAATATAAAACATCTTACAAGTGAAATATAATAGCTCCTACTTTTATAAGACATTCTCTATTTACAGTTTTTTTTACAGAACATCTAGCAACCATTGCTTCCGATAAAATTTGTTTTACATTCAAAACAATCTAACTTTTAAAATGGAAATAACAATTAAAAAAAAAAAAAAAAAAAAAAAAAAAAAAGGGAAAATATCGTCTGCGGAAGAGAAAGCAGCGTTTAGAGCTTGGCGAGAAAATTTCAATGTTGGTCAGTTTGGCTGTAGTCACTGTAGTTACTCGTGTCGCGTGATTTTTTTATGAATGATCTTTGCCACACAAAAATATTGCCATTGTCTCGTCGACTGTAATAATAGGTCTATGGTCAAATCCTGATTTAAGTTGGTTAGTTGGGGCGCACTAGTACTGTGCTATGGGTAACTGGCGACGGTCTGGAACGCGAATTTGGAAAATTCCCACTCTGCAGCCCTTCGGCGAAAGAACATAATCCAACTTTGGCGAGCGCGAGTCATGATGATAGGATAGGGTTGCGCTCATACGCAACAAGGCTGATGACGTAAACAAACGTCAGAGTACACGCTTGTTGATGAAAACGTAAACAATAATATACATTTGTTTAATAATTAATATATATATATAATTTTAGGTTCTTTTATCTCCTGAATTAGATAGTTTGCAGTATGATTTATGATATTTATTAGTTATTGAATAGATTTTGTTTTCTAAATAAGCTTTTTCAGGTTTTGAAATTGAAACGTTTATAGCTAATTGGAAACATTTGTTCGCGGGAAATAATTTGTTTGTGGAAAATAATTTGTTCGTGGGAAATAATAATAATAATAATAATGTAATGTCTTAAATCTAAGTAAACAGACAGTAAAATAAATAAATAAAATAAAATAAAATAAAACTGTAATTAATTTATGTAAATGATCTATGATTGTACTAAAAATGTATTTTGAAAATATCTGTAAATGTTTTCACTAAATTTCAACATGAAATGTCGAATAAAAAACTATTCTGATGCCCAATCATTAGTTGCTACTGCTTTGCTTCCCCGTGACCAATCACACGGGATTATTCCATCATTATGAATGAAAATAAAACGAAAAAATCTTGATTGTCTCTATAATTATGAACATCTAAAAACGTAGAGAAAAAAATATTTTGCATTATTTTTTATTAATTTTGTTTCATATAAAAAAAAATATAGAAGTTTTGGTTTTTAGAATACTAGATATATTAAGTGCTCTTAGTATAATCTTGTTCACAATTATTTTTACATTAGTTATTTCAAAACATAAAGTGTCCGTATAAATATGAGAAGGAGTGTATGCAGAGGACATTAAAGTGTTAATAAATTCAGCAGTTTTTCAGGAAAAAAAAAGAAACACCCGGATAATTGTGTAAAGAAAATGAGGAAGAATAAATGTACACGAATTAATAATGGTATAATAAATTTTATTTTATTAAAACTAGCTATAATATGTTACGATATATAATATCATTTGTATCTTATTTCATGTAATTCGTCCAGCGAAGTTGAACACATTGTAACCTTCTCTTTATATATCTTAACAAGTCAATATCAATAACTTATACACAGTCATCAGTAAAATAAATAGAATAATACATGTATGAAGATATAAATAACTGATGCAAATAATAAGTAAAAAAGTAGTTTATGATTTAAAAGCTTCCAATTTCATCTTGAAAATTCTAGTTGTTCTTGAAGGTTCAAGACGTGATAGGAGGTTTTCAAAGTATTTGTTACGTCTCTCAATTACGGTGCCCCTGGAAAAAAATATATTAGAAGCATTAATATGTAGCAAACTGCAAAATAATACTACAATATAAGTTTATAAACTAATATATTTAGTTCAAGTATTTACAATTTTCTCATAATAATTTCAGGATGTTGGTGTTGGTTTCTTTCTGAAATTTTAGAATTTAGACAAATATTTAAACTGAAGAACTTTTATACAAGTCAATTAAGAAATGAATACATTTATAATTTTTTAAGATAGCAACTGATAAATAATTAAAAAAAAAAAAACTGTTTTGTTTTCAAACTAAGGTAGTCGAGCGCTAACCCAATAAGCGACATCATTATTAACACATTCGTTGCAATAATAATATTGTCATTCGTATTTGACTTGTTGTAACCAAGTAGTTGATTTTGATTTAAAAAATTGTCCTCTGCTTGCTCAAATATTTTTGCCGAAATGCCAGAAACTACCATTTGAGCTTCAAAATGTTTTTGGGTTCTGTGTGTTTGTGTATATGTATCACGATAGTGACCTCAAAAATCATTTGGTTGACTTGCAAATTGGTACACATATTTATAAGTCTAACAGAATTAGCTGTACAGGGTGATTATAATTAAAGTTACAATTTCAAAACACTATAATTTTAAAATTAACGGTCAAAATGACTTGATATTTTACCAGAACAACGTGAGGCAATGAAATTTTGTTTGGTGAAGGGAAAAAGTATTTGTAAAATGTGCGTATAGATGACGCTGTCAATGTAATCTCAAAAGAAATGCCTACATAGAATCATTATACGCAGGAACGTTGTTAGCTATAGAATAAAATAGCAGGCAACAATACACTTTAAAAGTTTACGACAACTTTTTTAGCAAAAAAAAAAAAAAAAAAACAAGAATACGCCTTTACAGCAAAACAGTGATAATGACAACATAAAAAGAGGAGCTTCATGAAACAAACATCTTGCAAATGGTTAAAAGTACATTTTGCAACTTTTTTTTCCTTTTCCAAACAAAATTCCATTGCCTAACAATTGTTCTGGTAAAATATCAAGTCATTCTCAACGGTATTTTTAAAGTTATAGCGATTTGAAAACGCGACTTTAATTATAATCACCCTGTATATTTTTGAGTGTGTATTCTGTTCGTGGTTCATGTACAGGGACAGATCAATGTTTTTCTTATGGCCTATGGACAGGACTTGTCTATACCGCAATAGAAGCCTGATTGGCACACATATTGGTACACATATTCACGCGCCGTACAGAAATAGCTTTATATATTTTGGCATGTATATTTTTCGTGATTCATGAACAGCGACAGATCAGATTATTTCTTATTATTACGGCCTATGACAGTTTCGCTGGAAAAATGTCGGATTAGACTTAATAATTTGTCCACAGGACTTTACAAAAGTGGTCCGAAACTGTTAAGCAATCATTCAAATTATGCCGAATTTTCTTCAATTATTCATGAACTACACAAAATAAGTTGCATAATTTTTACTAGTGTATATCATATTTATTGCTCGTTTACAAGGACACACAAAATAATTTCGTAACATTAGAGTCTATGGACAGGTTTTTATTTAAGCTCATTTTAACGCGTTTATGCTGCATTCAACATAATGAAATTAACATACAATTTTAAGATGCTTAAACGCATGTTTCCTTTAGAGAAAAGGTATGTATAGACTAAATAATTTATGTTCAAGACCACACAAAAGATCTCCGATGAGATTCTGCAATCATACAAATGATTTCAAATTTGGTTAAAATATTAATGAGTTACAAGTAATTAGTTGTTTAGTTTTATTGGTGTATATAATGTTTGTAGCTCGTGTACTGCGCCACGCAAATGAATTTCGTACCATTACGGTCTTTACGTACTATTACTCTGGTTTCGTACCATAGGCGGTGTTTCTTATAAGTGCATTTTAACATGGTTACACTCCATTAAACACAGTGAAATAAACGTATGTTATTAGAATGTTTAAAAGCATAGTTTTTTGTAGAAAATAGTAGGCATAGAGTTGGAAATTAGTGTATAAGGCTACACAAAATAATACTGATATGTTATGCAATCATTTGACATCTAATTTGGTACAAGTATTTATGAGTTACAAGGAATATACACAAAGCTATAAGTTACAAGGAAATATATATATCCTTATAGACCGATATAGGCATATAGATACAACGGACCCCTCAGAAACGTATCTGATTATGTGAGTTAATCATATATCTGTGTTAATATATACAGGGTGTTCCAGTTAATATGTTACAAACTTCGAGAGGAGGTGGGGTACACCTAGATGATTCAAAATCACATAGGAATGCCGGGTCAGATACGTCTTCCTGACGCAATAAGGCACTGAAAAGGCTGGATCACACAAAGCTCATACTTGTTTTCCGGAGTTGCGAGAGTAGTGCCAGTAGATAAGACGGGCAGGGTTCTCGGGGCAAAGTTTCTTGAGAGAGTGTTAAATGTACAATATGAAAATTTCTCGATGTAGATTTGAACTAGTTGCCCGACGGACTCTTCTACATGAAAGAGTTGTGCTGAGATGAAGTTTCATTTTGCAAGAAGACAGATAGGCTGCAGAATGGCAGATTAAACGAACTCAGAGGAAGCAAATATGCTTCTGGCATACGGGTCCTCAGACTGTAATAGTCGAGCCGCTCAGAGCTTGTACGCCCAAAGGTATCCGTTGAGGTGAACTTCCGCCCATACCATGTTTGCGTCTACACCAGCAGTTATGTGAAAGCGGTTCTTTCCATATGGCCCCACGTAATCGTGATTGAAAAGTACGTACGCCAGCCAACGAGGAAACTGTATTAGATCTGGTAGAGAGCACTCTCTGTAGAAGTACACGAGGTATCGCAAACGAAATCGTGATTTCACCCAACAGCGTGTGAAGAAGCCTGAATAGCAGCGTGACTTTCAACCTCGTTTGGCTTTTTCACTTTGTTACTTGCAAAAACGTGCTGCAGATCCCCGTTTCCCAGTCTCCGTGACGTTCACAGATAAGGTATATTTCACGCGAGAGGATATTTTCAATACTCATAACAACCAATGCACAGGCGATAGCGAAACCACATGTGATACCTACTCGGACTACACAGACACGTTTATTTATGGTAAACGTATGTTCAGGCATTGTAGGAGATCGCATCATCGGGCCCTACCTGTTGCCTGATCACCTGAAATATGCACACTACTAGAAATTCTTGGAACAAGTGTTACCAGAATTATTGAAAATGCATTCCTTTCCACTGCGACGCATCCTTCCCTGTGGTACTAGCACGATGGAGTTCCCGCCCATTACATACTTTCTGTACGTAACCATTTGAATGGAACATTTGGCTAACGAAGGATCAGGCACGGTGGCCCATTGGATTGGCTTGACTGATTACCAGACTTATAGTGTATGGATTACTTCTTCTGGAGGCACGTGAAATCCTTATCTACGAAACCATTGTTGACAGTGCCGAGGACTTTACAGCACGAATAGTTGCTACAGATGGGAAAATCAATGCGCTCTTGGAATGTTTGCGAATGTTCGAACTTCCATGCAGGAAAGATGTGAGGTCTGCATCATATGCGGAGGTCGTTAATTCGAACACCTCCTTTCATACCAGTTGTACTTCCCGTTTGTTACTTTCGTTTTTATGTTTATAAACAGCGAGTAATAAACGCATTTTCTTTTGCTATTTTGTGTTCTTTCCCTTGCTTGTGTTTTATGTCTAAAATATGCGAAATGGAAATGAAGCTCCGAAACAAGCTCTTTCGAAACACCTACTCTTATTCAATGTCCTCTAACACGTCAGGAAGGCGTTTCCAACACGGTATTCCTATGTGATTCCGAGTCGTGTATCCTACCTCCTTTCGAATTTTGTAAAATCTTAGCTGGGACACCCTGTATATATGTAAGATCAAAATATAAAATTAAAACAAAATGAAAGGAATGAAAGCTTAATGAATTCTCCTTATCGCCAGATGCATTGAAAGAGTCGAGCAAGCAAATTATGGTTTTCACTTTTTAGAGAACCTAATGCTAAAATATTTCCAAAACCAATGTCCAAACAATAATACCATGACAAAAATATGAAGATGGAAATAAATTAAAAAACGAAAAAAGAAATGAACTTAAGAACAACACTGTACATACAAAATTGCTTGCGTGTAACAAATGAAGAATCTTAAACTGATGCAGTTAACAGTTAAACATTCAATCCAAGTAAGTGAAGATGTTTAAAACATGGAGATAATAAAAAGTTGCAGCAATTTATTTTTGTTTAATTTTGACTAGATATATTTTTATTAAATTCAATAAATATGTGAATAGTTTTAAAAATAATAAATTTTTAGAAATAATAGATGATTGATTGTATGGAACAAATGAAGAAACTTGAATTAATGCAGTTAACAGTTAAACATTAAATCCTAGTCAGTTAATATGTTTAAAAAATGGAGATAATAAAAAGTTGTTGTAATTCATTTTTGCTTAATTTTAAAAAGAAATATTTTTATTAAATTAAACAAATATGTTAATATTTTTAAAATCAATAAATTTTAAGAAATAATAGATTATTAGTATGTTAGAATTATTTACCCTTAAACACACACACACATATTTATTGGAATATTTAAACATTAAGAGGTGCTGCCATCTATGTGTAATTTTTTAAAACATAAAACTAGCTTACAAGATTACAAATTTAATGTTACCATTAGATTAAATAAATAAATAGAGAATAAATATTTTCAAAAGTGATAGTTAATATTAAATTTAAACTACTTTTAAATTAAATAATTTACTATTCTAAAGTAATAATTAAGTTAAATCCAATATCCAATAGAAAATTTGTACAAAATACTATTTTAAAGTTCAACCTGAAAACAAGTTAAATAGTTTATTGTACATATTACTATTCTAAAGTAATAGTATAGTTAGCATTAAAAATTTAATTAAAAAGATGTACAATTTGAATAAAACAATGAAAATTAGTTTTGGACATTAATACAATTTGTTAAAAGTTTTTAACATTGAAAATATATAATGCTTTCAGTTATGAAAAATAAATTTAATTAAATTACCAGGATAACCATTAGCTAAAGCAAGATTTTAATACAGTTATATTGATTTTTCTTATATATATTAGACACTAGATTTTTAAACCGTAGTTTAAAATTTATAAGAATATTTGCAAATACAAAATTTATGTAAGCAAGAGTTAAAATTAGTAGGAAAAAAAAATTAAAAGGGAAATCTTCAGGTTTATCATATAAATTAAATTCTAATTATAGTAGATGATTAAGAATATTTTTTATATCTAAGAAATTAATTTCATTAGACTTTAAATCAGTTTCATCAAATGAAAGATTATTAGGGTAATTATTGGGTAAAGCTAGATTATTGTCATAATTATTCAAATAAAATAAAAGAATATCATCAATATACCTGAAGAATCCATAATTAGCACACTCTTTCATAACAATATAAATATAAATCAGCTTGTAGACTAGATACAATTCCGCCTTGCGATAGTCCGATTTGTTGCTTATAAATAAAATGATTAATTAAGATATAATTATGATATAGTATAAACATAGTTAAAGTTTTAAATGAAGATAGAGTAATATTATATTTAAATTTAGATGTTGTTGATTTTCTTTAAGTAGTATATTAATATCACAGGTCTGCGAAAACACACTTTAAAATTTTTCTGCTCAGCGTTGGATGTCTCTAATGTGCTATGATCCACTGAATAAAAAAAATAATTGTCTTTTCTTCCTATTCCGTAAGGAATTTTCACAAAGTTAGGGCAAATATCAAAAGAATTCACCCATACAAATCGAGATAATTTTTGTATAAAATACGTTAAAATAGGCTATCATTTAGACATTATATTTTATGTTTCTTTACATCGATGTTCCTTTTGGAGCAATTTACCTTGTGCACCGCCTTGAGGGCTTTCTGGGAGGGGGATTCTCTATGCAGCATCCAACAATAATCTGATAACATGTTAACAATCCATCCTTCCTGATACCTCCTATATATTTCTTTGATGTCTTAATGAAATAACTTTCCTTATTCTTCACTCACATCACCCAGATTTTCCGGGAAATAGCTTAGATGGGAGTTGAAAAAGTGGAGCTGTAAGCTTAAACAATCCCGTTTTTTGGCAAAATAGTGCGGGATAGAAATTTTTGATTCCTTAACCAGCCTCCAAAAATACTCCAAAAAACACATCATCTTAAAAAAAAAAAAAAATCATCGCCGACATGTGTATGTATATCTTTGATATCAATATTATTAACGAGATCATTAAAATCAAATGTTTTAATATTAGAAATATTAGTTAGGTTTTAATAAGCTTTATGAGTTAAAAACTATTTTTTAAGCAAAAAATATTTTTATTAAGTATTATTTAGTTATATAATTTTAAGAGTATGCAATAAAACATTATTAGCATTTGTAGTATAGGAATTACAGGTAACAGTAACTGTACGAAATTTTATAGGATTCTTATAAATTTAGGTATTACAACTAAATAAGGATGATTATATAACCATTATTCTTGGTATTAATTAATTTATAATAATTGTCAATATGTCTTTTCTTTTGTATCTATATTATCAGAAATTTTCAGAAAAATATTCCCGTTATCCATAATTTCAAATATAAGTTGTTTATTTATTTTTTGTTTACACATAATAGAATAATTATTAGCAGCCTTGTCAACATAAATAATAATAAATTTAGTTTGCAAGTTTTTAATTGCAGAATTAATTTTATTAAAATTATAGTATTTGATATATTTTATATACCGAATCTAGTTTAAATTTATCAAGTAAAAAGCGTTTCCATGCGTTAAAATATTCCACAGGTTTATTATAATCTATTGCAATTTTATGCATGAACAAATTTAAATCTAGATTAAGTTGGGTAATAATATCATTTAGCATAAGTACGAAATTTGGTACCCAACTTCATTAAATTTCTTAAAGTAAGTTTTTTTTACAATATTGATATCGCCAGTAAAAATATGACCATCTAATGAATTAAAAAAAGATTGATATTTAGAATTTGAACAATAAAAAGGAGGATTATCACTAGTAGAAAGATAGCACATTTGTTATAATTAAAGATTTTACGTCCAAGAGTAATATTTATATTTGAAGGTTTTATGAATAACAAAATTTTTAGGGGAAACTGATTTTTAGGATCATTAAAGAAATTTATGAAAATTAATTTTATTAAAAATATGATTAGTAAAGTTTAATACTATTTGAGAGTTATTAATTTTATGACAAGGTTTTAATGAAAGTGTAACATTAAATAAAATAGCACTATAATGTAATAAATCAAAAAAAAAAAAAATATATCTATCACTAAAATGAGAAATAAAAATGGAAGTTTAAAAAACTAAAAAAAAAAAAAAAAAAAAAAAAAAAAAAAAAAAACTAAAAAAAAAAAAACTTTTTTTTTAATGGAAAAAATTAAAAGCTTACGATTATCTTTCCAGTTCTAGTTTTGATTAAAAACATTTTCTATTTGTTTTTCATTTTTTTTTTAATATGGTAGATTTAATAAATTGATGGGATAATGTACGTGAAGAATCACGTAAATTTGCAGAAGTCTTTTTATTTATCGAATGATTTAAATCAGTACAATAATTTTGATAAAATTCTATTTTTGTTAACTTTGAGTAAACCATACGTGGTTTATTATACACATTGGTATTATGTCCGTATGGATAAATCATGTTCGCAGTTTTATTTAACTGAGATTTAATTTAGAGTTCTGCACGGGTCGGGTTTTACAAGACCCGAACCCGACAAGCGAATTTTGAATCAACCCGAAACCCGACCCGAACCTGACAAATAAATTTTATTCTGCCCGAACTCACACTAAAGAATGTTTGGCAACCTACACCCGACCCGAACCCGATTTCTTTTACCCGAAACCGACCCGAAACCCGAATATAAATGAAAATCAGCAATTCATCTAAAAATCATGGAAATGATTTTTAAATTATAAAATAAAGTAAATTTTAATTGTCACACTGCTGTATGTGCGTGGTAAATCATTTTAAAAAGAATTAAAAATGTAATTACTAATATTAAGTTATAATTAAGTTAAAAATTAAAAAATCTGAAAAATGGATTAATAATAATTTTTAACTATTTATGTGTGTTGTGAACTTCAAGTGTACAAAAATGGGTTTCAGGCTTAGTGTTTGTAGTTTTATTGTTTAATGTTTATCACACCCAGAATAATATTAAAATAGTACAAAGTTACAGACGCCAACTAAACGTCCACGAAACTAATCTAAATCTACATTCCTATAACTTAAAAACATCTGCAAGAAAAAAAAAAAAAAAACACAAAATAAAATATAATAATACTAATAAAAACATAAGAAAAGTAATAAAATTATAAGGTATAAACAGAATTAATGAATAGAAATAAGCATAAGAAAGAATTGAACATAATGATAAGTATTGAATTAAATTGCAAATGATAAAATAAATAATTAGGTAGATAAGTTAAAAGAAAATAAAAGAAATAATAAATAAATAAATCATAAAAACAAATAGTAGTTATTCAAGTATAGCATACATACATACGTACTATCTCTCCCAATGAGAAATCAGAGCACATGAGCCAAGTTGCTAACTTTACCGTACTGGGTGGTGCAACAACTGTTGGAATGACTTGGAAGTCATTTTTTACAATAAAAACCGATAGTCATACACATTAAACAGAACAGTTGGTTTAACGTGCAACTCATACCATGCTGTGCTGCCAGATTGAGGGAATATCCACCACTAAATTTTAATTATAACGGTTGCCTAATCACTTCGAAGACTTCGTTGTAAGATGACATCAAAACGATTAGGCAACCATTACAATTAAAATTTAGTGGTGGATATTGAATAAATTTTTTCCTTAATCTGGCAGCCCTGATGCCATATCCACCGGATTGTGATTTAAATGTCACTTGTCGATTACATTTATGATTAAAGTGACATTTATTTGGCATATATATATATATATTTTCTAATGCCATACCATTTTACCGTTTCTTCGAATATATTCAGTTCAAATTTCAGGTCATTATGACAATGACCAGTCGAGAAAATTTTGCGAATTTTTAAAAAATGGAAAATGCATGAAACAAATACTAGTAAAGCAGCGTATAAACGAAGGATTTCTGCATTAAAATGGATAGGAATGAATCGAGACTTCACTAAAAAGACTTATAAATGTGAAGGGCTCATGAAAGACGTATAAACGGTATTTTACTGTATATTTCTGAAAAAAAAAAAAAAAAAAATCCCTGTATTTACACCACGAAGGATTTTTACAATGAAACCAAGTAAACTCGGTCATCCAGGTACTGTATTAATTAGTATTACTTTCTTCATATTTTGTTTATTTTAGTTTTTAAAATCAGTATTATATCTTCAGATTTTCATGCAGCACCTCTATTTTGTTATCATTTCACTTTATATTTTTTGTATCCTTTCACTAGCTCCAAGAAATATTTTGTTCTGTCAGATAAAAATAGACTAAAACGGAGAAATTGAATGATTTATTTATTAACTTACCTGAAGAAAACATCTCCCCTTTGAGTTAAAGGAGCTACCCATGCTAAATTAACAAAGGTTTTTGGTGTATTGTCCTTGTTCATAACAGCTGAACATTCATCCAATAAATAAAGGCCGTCAGCATCGAGAAATCTTCCAATGTATCTCCCTGTCATTTTATCCAAGGCTTGAACAATGAACCCATCAAATGTAGAATGTGAAGTTTGTCTCTGAATGTTAACTAAGAAAAAATAGAGCCATTAAAAGAATAACAATTTCAAGTCAATAAAAGTAATTTAACTGCACTGTATTAACTCATGTAGTAATGAAAAATATTGGACTTTAATCAATTATGAAGTAATAAAATTACAAATTATCATAAAATTATAATTATCTTTCAGGGAATTGATTGTGTAATGCATTATAAAGTTATTTTAGTTTTGCAAAACGTAATTAATTATAGTCAATGTTCATTACATCTGATAATATGTAATTCAGCTAGTTTTTAGTGTGATGTAAGATTAATATCGAAAACAAATTATTTCAAAGCATAGTTCAGTAACATATAATGGAATTACAAACATGTCCATATTACAACTTATCAAGTGAGCCCGTTAGCTGCCAAGTGGTGTAAGTCCAAAATTTACGAAATTGAATTAGAGGTATAATATTGTTCCTCGAGGGGTCCTCTATTCATTTGCCAAGTGGTGTAAGTTTTAGTTTATATTTATGCTACTGAGAGCAGCACATTATTTGTCAACTGAATGAAACTGCTACGCAATTTGGGAACAAGTGGTGTAAGTCCGTACACGCGGTGAACAAAAATAACCTCAAAATAGTACAGAGAAGTAAGAAATGTTTGCAGAGACATTTTATTGCTATTAGTTAATTTTTACCAAACTAAACCTACTCCATTTCTCTTAAACTTTTGCGGTAATAATAAAAACTGTTAAACATTTACTGATGAAGTATATTCTAATGGTGTACAACTGAATCTTTTTCAAAACAAATAAAATAAATATTGTTAAAATGTAACTTCATGACTGAAATATTATTATTTAGTTCAAATTATCATTCAAATTTAAGAAATTTATTCACATACAGTGTTTTTCAGGGCAATTTTTTGAAAGAAAAATTAAAGACAACATTTTATATGTTTTTCAATTTGTTACCAAAGATTTCTTATATTTGCTTCTTATACATTAATTTTCTCATATATTTGTGTGCAAACTGTGAACATTTCTATTCAATTGCATTTATTTAGAATTCCTTTTGAGCATGAACACAAAAGTTCTTTTTTTCTCAAAATGGTACTTTTGGACTTACACCACTTGGCAGCTAAAGGGCTCAAGTGTAATTCAATTACTCAGTAATTGATTTCAAGTCAATGCCAATTACGTTTGTGAAGTAAATAAAAGTTAAAGCACATGAATTAAAAGTCCATCGTATTTGTATCTATAGTGATATGCACTATATGATGTCTAAATTACAAAAATCGTAGTGATATATGTTTGTGAAAAAAAAAGTATTATTCGTCGCTTTGAGTATTTATTATATAAATCTTGCTCGAATCTTAATATTAAAAGTTTCATAATTTTACACATCCAGTTATATACCTATGAACGTAAACGAAACTGTCGATATTTTGATTAAGGTCCTAATGAAGCTTAGGTTTACAAAACGTATAAGAATTACTATTACATTCAAAAACATGCAAGAAAGGAGTTAGTAAAATATCGTTATTTCAAATAATTTATTTAAAATATGTATAGAATATTTAAACTTCATTAGCCCTACTGCCCACCCCTGCTTGTTTGTGAATTCAAGATATTTCTGTTTCTCCTGCTTCATTTGTCAAGAAAGCAAATGTTTTTACCACTTTTGTATTTTTTAATTGAATTAATATAACCAGTAACGTGCAGTGGTCGAAACTCGATCAATTTTTTTAAATTAAGCATTTAAATAATAAACATAAATATTTAAAATTTCCGTGTAAGCAGTGTTCTCAGTAATAACACTATTCTTCAAAGAAAAAAAAAAATCTTTATCATAACCTTTATGTACACGACGATGTATATCCTTATGAGCTTTACTATCTGCACTGCTGGCCACCCAAAATGCAATACCAAGAAGGAATGCAAATATCAGGTTGACATTTATTGAGCCCATATATTATAGTAGGAAGAATAATTGATTAAATTTTCAGGAAATTTGGAGTAATATATCCTGAGAAATCAGTACATAAAGCAGCGACTTCTGGGAGCAATAACAGCACTTATCTGTCTAGGTATTGAATCGAACAGAGATTTGAGGTTATGTCCGGGTAAAAAATTCAATGAAGATTCAGCACGATGCCACAGTTCATCGACCGTAATTACTGGTGAGTAGTGGCATGCCAGTCGCTTTTCACCGATTAAATAGTCATTTTCATTGGCGCGAGATCAGTTTAACGCGCTGGCCAGAGCAACAGTCGAACATATTCTATATCAAGGAATGTTCGGAAAATACGAACAACTTGCGGTCGTTCATTGTCCTGCTTAAATATTGCGTTACGGAGACCTCGAATATAGGGCAGAGTGACGTGCCTTAACTCGTCAGAAATGTAATGGTCACTATTCAGAGTGCAGGGAATGCGAACAAGAGGCCATCGAGACGTGTATCGAATGGTACCACATACCATGACTCTAGGCAATGAACCAGTATGCAGCTACCAAATCTTCGGTTATCCTAAAAGCTGCATCACTGACATGAGTGCCTTTAATGTGTGATCAACGATGAACCTGGGTGCATGCATGACGTGCCGTCACCTTTTCAGACAGATGACAATTCTGTATTTAGCATCAAGAATGCTGCATCCGTATTTGGTGGCATTGTGAATAATGCACATTGTCAGCTGACATTCGACATCGTCATATTGACCCATCACCTGAAGTGATGATATGGGTTTCCATTGGATACACGTCTCGATCACCTCTTGTTCGCATTTCCGGCACTCTGAATAGCAACCATTACATTTCTGAAGAGTAAAGGACTGTCGCTCTGCCCTATCTTCGAGGCCTCCGTAGCGCAGCATTTAAGCAGGACAATGTACGGCTGCAAGTTATCTGCATTGATCGGACCTTTCTTGATGCAAAATATGTTCGACTGTTGCTCTGGCCTGCGCGTTCTCATGATATTACACGAACGAAAGTGACTGTTTAATCGTTGAAAAGCGACTGGCACTCCATCACTCACCAGTAACTACAGTTGATGAACTGTAGCATCGTTCTGTAACGGTACATGACATCCAATCGCTGTTCGATTAAATGTTTAGAGAGATAAGTGCTGCTATTGCTCCCAGAGGTGGCTGCTTTATGTGCTGATTTCTCAGGATATATTACTCCAAATTTCCTGAAACTTTTATCAATTGTTCTTCATACTATAATGTATGTGCTTGATAAATATCATTCTGATATTTACGTTCTTTCTTGCTGCTGCATTTTGGATGGCCAGCAGTGTATTTGCCTTTCAACTCGAGCAATCAAAGTTCTGCTTCTAGACATTTTAATGAACAGCAATGAATAGCAATAAACAAAGTCTATATCAAAACAATATATCAACAGTTAAAATAAAAAATATATACATATATATATATTTATATTATTACTTACAAACTTTGAATAAACACCATAAAATGCAATAAACTCGCAACAATTGTTTCGGGTCGAAAAAACACACGACCCTTCATCAGGCAAATAAAGTAAGCACGAGTGCTGCAGTCAAAGCGGCAACGCACAAAATCGTTTAAAATGAAAAGAAAAACTTTATGAAGTAGAAAGTAAATATAGCTACTGGTGTGAGTAGAATTGTACAAGAAAAACAAGAAAATAAGTAAATGAATGAGATTAAACATATAACAATCTAAGGATATCAAAAATTAAACGAAAATCTAAGTTACGTGAGTAATTTCCAAGCATCAGATAAGAATGGAGTGGAAGAAATATCATTAACAAGATTTTTCGAATTTTTAAATATGTAAAATGCTTCATGAATATCCAAATGGAAGGAACAGACAGGAGATGAAATTATGTTAGTTTTGGAAAAATCAAAACGATGACCTTGAGACCAGCAGTGGGAAGCAATAGAAGATTTGATAATCTCTTCATTACGAACATTCCGACGGTGCTCATTTATTCTGTATTTCAAACGCCTCCTAGTTTGACCAATATAACCTAAGTTGCAGGACGAACAAATAAATTCCAGAACGGTTTTCGGTGGGAATGGGATCCTTAAGAGAAGATAATTTAATTTTATTGACGGGTTTGTAAATAACTTTGAAACCAAACGGTGAAAGAATTTTAGAGATTTTAAAAGAGAGTGAAGAATAAAAAGGTAAAACAACAGGGATGAGACTGTGATCGTTTAATTTGGGAGCAGAACGTTTAGGATTCTTAAATTTATATAGAGCTTTATCGATGATAGATGGGTTATAGCCCCGAGAGAGAGCAAGAGATTTTAAATAATTAATTTCTTTCGAAAGATTAGACGGATCAGAACAAATGTGTAAGGCACGATAAACATAAGTGTATTCATTTTTATTTTCAGAAAAATGAAAAAAAAGGTGAAATAATATCTTAGTAATATAAATTTATAAAAAAGAAAAAGACAATTCTTTCCTCGACAGAATTTTATTTAGGAACGAGTTCTATTTTTGACACAGGCTTTCCCTGTTTACATATTCACAAACCCCTAGATTTTGTTTGCATATTACTTAATGCAATTTTAAAGTAAGGTCATATCTGTCAACCTTGGCGATTTTCTAACACCATTTCTCTAATACGAATATTTCTGTTTTATTTAATAATGAAAAATCTACAATTAACTAAACGAAGATAACTTATCTAAAAAAAGTACAGGGTAGTTATAATTAAACTTCCCCTATAAACAGCATCCTACAGCGCAAACGGGCGAACGGAATGTAACGAAATTTGGTATATAGAGTATACAGGAGATGCGCTCAATTGAATTTCAAAAAAAAAAAAAAAAAAAAAAGTTCAAAAATGTCCACTAGAGGGTGCTTTTATCGGAAAAAACAATAAATTTAACACAATAAACAACCAAAACGGAATAAAGAAGCAATATTAACATTTATTGACTAGTTTTTGATCACCTTGTCATTGAACCACTGGAAAGGTAAGGAAAAGATAACAGTACGCTGTTTGAGGGGAAAATACCAGTTTGTAGAAACAAGAACAGATTAGGACGAAATTTTACAAGAGGAGCAGTTGTAAATCGTGTCCAGGACGATGTAGGGAAAGGTGCACCCTGTGACTACCCTCATTCACCTGCAAAATTTCAAGTCGATGGACAGTGTGTTCAACAGCAGATCGTAGATGATCAGTTGTGATGCTTCGCACATGAAGTGTTATGGAGTTCTTTACGTCATTCAACATCACAACACCTCCACGACACACCACACTTTTTAAGTGGTCCTATAACAAGAAATCGCATGGATTTAGATCCGGCGAACGTGGTATCCATGGATTACGAAAGAAGCGACTAATAACACGTTCGTCTGTGAAGTGTTGGAGCAATAGCGCCTTCACGGACGCATGAATATGTGGGGGCGCACCATCCTGCAGGAAAATGGTCGATGTAAGGATCCGCCTTTGTTGTAGTTGCGACACAACAAACGTCTATAGCATGCCATGGTACCGACGGTCCGTAACGGAACATATGACAGGACCACGTGCAGTTACTTCCTTAAAGAAGAATGGCCCAAGGATGAATTTCGCCGTGAATCCACACCAGACATTCACCTTTGGAGAATGTAGGGGAACTTCAGTGTGATCGGCGGATTTTCCTTAGCCCAAATGCGGCAATCCTGTGTGTTGATTGTCCCATTGAGGTAGAAATGAGCCTCGTCGCTCAAAAGAATATTGCAAGGCCATGACAGATCAACAGTCATTCTGTTGAGGAAACTGACTGCGAATGAGAGACGTTGTGGCTTGTCCCTATCAAGCAGCTCTTGGGTATGGTGGATTTTGTATGGGAAGTAGTGTCTTATGTTTCTGAGCACTTTTCGGACGGTGCTGTAAGAATAGCCTGTCTGTCGATAAACTGTACGTGCGCTACTGCCCCCAAACTCTCATGTCTGTGACTGTGCGGCAACAGCTGTCTTGACGGCATCAAGAAGTACCAGTGTGAAATGTTTACTGCTTCTTCCAGGTTGAACACCTAATTTCCCCGTCTCTTCAAATCCTTTAATCTTGGCCCGGGTACATTTAGTAGACATTGGTCCACGCTGTAGGTTCTTTATACGACGAAATTCACGAACTGCAGCAGAAGCATTCTCCTTGTTTTTGTAAAACAGCTTCACCAATAACGCACGTTCAACTAAAGATACCGTCATCATTACAGCCGGAAACATCGGCATAAAACATGACAACGTCTGGAAACGTTTTATACCCTAACTTGTTTTGCATAATGCTTCCTCTTCTTTGCAAGCATGTAAATCTAGACTTTTTTTCCTAGAACTGACAGCTTTTCCCGGTTTTACATTTTATTACTCATAATTCTTGTTATAACTACCGTGTAGTATCAGAAAATATGAAGAGTTGGCAGCTAAGCTATATAGCGTATTGCAAATGGAGACGACGTTTTTGCTGTTTTTTTTTTTTTTTTTCTTTTCTTTTTCTATTTTTTTTGTCTGGGCTATTTTGTCTTCGGGGTATTTTGTTGTTGCTGCTTTTTGTCGAGGCTTTTTTGTTTTGATTCTCTTTTTCAGGGTAATTTTGTCGAGCTATATTTTCGGGAGTATTTTAATCTGGGGCTATTTTTTTCATCGGAGTCGTTTTGTTCTAATGTTATTTTGACGGGCTAAATTGTCGAGGGTATTTTGCCTTTTACCTAATTTGTTTTGGTGCTTTTTTGTACAGTTTCTTTGTAGATGTTTCGTCCTGTGCCATTTTATTGGAGCTGTATTGTCTGGGCTATTTTGTCGGAGGTGTTTTGTTGATCTGGTTTATCCCAGTGCTATTACGTCAGAGTTATTTTTTCTCAGGCTATTTTCATGGGCTAATTTGTAGAGCAATTATTTTGAGTTATTTTTCATGACGTTGTTTTGTCGCGACAATTTTGTTCTGGGGCTAATTTATCGGGGCTATATTTATTCTTGGGGTATTTTGTCAAGTTTTTTTTTCCTAGAGCTAATTTGTCCTGAGGCTATTTTCTCTTGGGCTAATTTGTTGGGGGTATTTTGACCTAGGGCTTACTTATCCCGGGGCTATTTTTTCTCGGGGGTATTTTGACCTAGGGCTTATTTGTCGTGGGACTTCCGAGAACATTTTGTCCTACAGCTATTTTCCGAGTCTATTTTGTCGGGCTAGTGCGTTAGAGTTCTTTAACTTTTTGCTTTTTCGTTTAGGCTATTTTGTTCAAGGGCTACTCTTAGGACTCCTATTCTAATAAACAGAAAAAAAAAAGTAGAAAGTAAGCTAAATAACGAGCTGTTGTATTGAATTAAAAAAAATGCATGTGCATATTTAACAAATCTCTTCTATAGGAATTTTAAATGTAAAATTTACACGCATAAAATAAAGAAGTTTATAAAAAATAAAGATATTTTTGTATGCCTTTTTGGCCTTATATGAGAATAATGTTTTTCTGCAATCCACATTAGCCATACCTTTTGAATGATATTACTTTTAAGATCATCTTCTTATTAAAAATAGGCTAATAACTTACGGCAAATTTTATGTTTGCGAATTAATATATAAATACTTAGCTTGAGAGACACTAATTTATTTGAAATAAATAGTTTTTAATTCGTTATCTACGAGAATGATTAGTTACAGAGTAACACTTATTTAAGTTTAGTTGTCTATAGTCAATTCAATGCTAGTTAATAAAATAGAACATTAAAATTTCTGAAATATACTATACAGTGAATTAGAAATTAGACTGGTTCTTTTTAAAGGCATGTACATTTGATGTTTTAAAATTACCACTTCTCTTAACCATGTATATATTCCACTTAAAAAAAGTTCTCAGTTTAAATACAGCTGTTAAGCATATCTAGATAAAAGTGAATTCTTTATATTTTTTAAGTATCATTTTTCCTACAATTTACATTTAAAAAATATTGTTCTGCACCAAGAAAAAAAAAAAAAAATGTACCTAATGCATTTGAACGAACCCTTCACTGAGTTATCGTAAATATAAAATACTAGAATATAATACTTAATATAATACTTAACATAATACTAGAATATAATACCACAGCTTTTTAGAATGTAGAAATCAAAAAAGAAAAAGCTAAAAATCCATAGAAAAACCATGAGATAAAAACGGAAAAAAAAAAGGCTAACACCAAAGGAATAAAAGGGCAAAATTGACTAGAAAAAGACATCGAAGAGCGGGAACGGGTGGGCTGGTGCGTTAAACCTATCGTCGAGGGTTAATACGCATCGCTTATTATGTGACATTATTATATAGACCTCACTTATTATATAGTTAAATGCGACATTTTTATATTTTTTAAGTATCATTTTTTCTACAATTTACATTTAAAAAATATTGTTCTGCACCAAGGGAAAAAAAAGCACCTAATGCATTTGAATGAATCCTACATTAAGTTATCGTAGATATAAAATACTAGATATAATACTTAATATAATACTAGAATATAATACCACCGCACTTTAGAATGTAGAAATCGAGGAAGAAAAAGCTAAAAATCCATAGAAAAAGCATGAGGTGAAAACGAAAAAAAAAAAAAAAAAAAAAAAAAAAAAAAAAAAAGGCTAACACCAGAAGGAATAAGAGGACAAAATTGACTAGAAAAAGACATCGAAGAGCGGGAACGGGTGGGCTGGGTGGTTAAACTCATCGTCGAGGGTTAATACGCCTCGCTTATTATATGATAATAACCACCGAACTTTAAAATGTAGAAATCGTGGGAAAAGGAGTCAAAAATCCATAGAAAAAGCATGGGATGAAAAGCAAAAATCTCACAATGTTAAGTGTGTAAAAAAAAAAAGAAAAAAAAAAAGGCTAACACCGGAGAGGGAGGGCTGGGGCATTTAACCTATCGTCGAGGGTTTAAAACGACTCGCTTATTATATGACTATATTATGTCATAAAAGGTTTTTTAAATTTGAAAATGTAACAAAAATATATTCGATTATATGGATTGTGGTGATTAGATTGTGTTCAGTTCGCCCTCTACAGCAACATTTAACTACTTTAATACATCTGCAATAGGCTCATTTCAATTCGGACTTCTAAAATACAGATAGATATTCAAATGTGAAATTTGAATAAACTCAATCGCAGTGCTTATTGCTTTGAATAAAACATTCGCTAGGAATAAATGAAGTTCAAATTAATAAAAGTCCTGTGTTATATATATTAGTTTTATTTATTCTTTTAGTGCACACCCATATTTATTTACTAAATATAAAAAAAAAAAATAGAAAAGAAAAAAAGGATGCATTTTTTCTAAATTATATAAAAAATCATTAAAGAAAATGGAAAAGCAGCGGTGATATTTTAATAAAAAATTCTTAATATGAAATGCTTTGCATGCAGCAACGACATAACAGGATATTCTTTGTAAGATAAATTTATATATGAAGCAGATTTTATTTGAAAAGAAAATGTGAATGAAAAGTTGCTATGTTACTTAAGAGAGTTTCGTGTTCCTTTGATTTGAATTTACTTTTAATTTATTCTGTTTTCAAGTTCTTCATATCACCGATTCCGTTCATGTAGAGTTTCAAAATCTTTCAAAGTTTGCGACGTATTTAAATGTTAACAGGATCTTTATTTGCTTTTCCTATAGTTGATCTTTTAAAGTAAGGGATATTTCGATGCAAAAGTCAAGTCATGTACAGTAGTGAACATAACTGAAGAAATACTTTAAATTTTCTCAAAAAAAAAAAAGAGAGAGAGAGGAAAAATATAAAAGACCATTATTTTTCTTTCCAAATCATGTAATATTTGCAGAATATTTAGCACATCATACTATAAAATACAAAATTTTATATTTGAATTTAAATTAATAAAATTATAAAAGGAATAGACCTTATTAACTCATGAAAATGATGGACAAAAATTAAATCAATGTCATTAAGTTATCAAAATAAAAAATACTGTCAATTCTTTTTGACAAATATTTTGTTAACCCAGGATGGCTGGTTCGACTCTAAGCGGTGGGGATGCTCTCTGCTTGTTACTTCCAGTTATTCGCGGTGTAATAATATCTTGTACTACCTGTTCTCAGCTAGGTGAATATTTTGAAACAGACTTCCATTTCAAGCATTCAACACGTATTATGAGTAAACACTAAATAAAATTCTTTCGATCCGAATTCAGATTACATGCATGCTCAAAGATTTCCCAGCCTTACGAAGAATAGTATTTAATTTTAGAATGGTGAATGGCGGAGAGCTACAAGATATCGCCCAATAAGGTTTTACGCTACGCTCTAAGAATTCAAATCAGTAGAGTTGTCAGCCATTTTATGCGCTAAATTCAGAATGGTTAAAATTAAACTGATGCTAATAGATCCTATTCTATTGATCAGATACGAATATAACTTAAAATGTGTGCCATATAAATCATGGGGCAAAAAACTATGAAAAAAAATCGTTTTATATTTTATTAAGAACACTTTACGGTCAAAAACAGATACAAACAAGTAAAAGGCAAATGAATTTTGATATAAAAGGGATTTCTGTTTTTAGAACAAATTATTTGCCGAAAATGAGCATGTAGCCGGGCAAGAAGAAATGACCATTAATTGCATAATTAAATAAATATAATAAACCTTTAACATACTTCATGCTTAGTCGGAATACTTTCGGCTGGGCGCCCAGCTCTTCTCAACGACTTCATCTGTGTTGGAGCTCCTAGAATGATGGTCTTTTATAGTTGTTTTCATAAGTCGGTGCCACATTTGGTCAGGTGCCATTGCGCCGCTGTCGTTGCACACATCTGGGGTAGTCGCTATTTTGATAACTTCTCCATACATTGCATAATTGTGATTAGTATAATTCGCGAGTTTTTTAGTTTGTTCAAAATTTATTTTAATTTCTTCATTATTGAAATTTTGGCTAACGTTGTATTGATTTTCCCGGTTTTTATATCGTTTTTATGCTCTTTAATTCTGGTTTTAATTTTTCTTTTGTTACACCGATGTATGAACCTTGTTTATTGTTTTGACTATTGAAAGGTATTTGGTATATTGCAGCAGTTTCTAATGGGGGGATGGGGTCTTTATCATTACGTATTAATGAAAAATATTTGGGTTAGTTTTAATAGGGATATTTACACCAACTTTATTTGCAGTATTTCTAATTTTGTTTGAGGCTCCGCGATTGTACAGGGTGGAAGATGTGAGCTATGAAGGGGTTTTTTGAAAATTGGGTATATTATCAATGGTTTTTAATCTATTTTTAATTAGTTTTTTAACGATTTTATTAGGGTAACCCGCTTTCCTGCTAAATTCTTTGATTAAATTAAATTCGTTATTCAGGTCAACAGGATCATTACATATTAATATAGCGCGATTTGTGCAACGACTGCGGTGACCAAATGTGCCACCGACTTATGAAAACAACTATAAAAGACCACCATTCTAGGAGCTCCAACACAGATGAAGTCGTTGAGTAAAGCTGGGCGTCTAACCGAAAATATTCCGACTGAGCATGAAGTACGTTAAAGGTTCATTATATTTATTTAATTATGTATAAAAGTACTTTGTTAAAATTTAGTTTTATTAAGACCATTAATTGTTTTTAAAACGATACTTCTTTGTATCTGCACTGGTCTTCAAAGCTCATTTGTTGCATTCACAACGCAACAGCATCAACAGAGCAAGCTGTTATCGGATTTTTTTTTTTTTTTTTTTTGACGTAAACCTACATCCCATGATCTGCATCATAACATTTAAAGTTTCATTAAGTTTCAGTCAGTTACCTGAGCTATTTATCTCCGAATATCGTCAGTAAAATTTTAACCGTACTGTCTCTTCTCTTTCAAGGCAGGTGTCGACCACAGTGGTTCGGCGAGGATGTGCATTATCACCTATAAGCAGTATATGAAGATCGACAGCTCCTTGAAAGAGGCAAACGGCAGGTTCAAGGATTTTGTCTCTAAATCTTAGATAGACAGCATTTTTGCGGGCGTCAATTATGTTACCTGAATAGACTATGATTCTTTTTGATAGAGTTTTTTCTTTTATTTCCGTGATGTTTCCTGAATGATAATGCGTTTCATGCTCACTACAAACAACGGTACGACGAAAATCATAGTACACGCTAAGCACAGTAACCTGCCAGAAATAGACATGTAAAATCTTGGGAATTTTGAAATTGAGGAACAAACTTAAGAATTTTGAGGTTTAATCAGGAAATATTGGGCATTTTCAAACAGTGATGGAAAAAAAATGGCGAATACCGAATGTTTACACATATTATACGTGTATATTACGACTGTCTCCTCAGGCTTCTAAAAGAAATTGTTACATTCTTATGAGGATAGATTATTTCACAAAAGGGCCTGACTCATCCCGATACGAGACGGATATCAACTCTTATGGATATCTTTGTTCAAAATCGAGAATAGCATTTTATAATTCGTATGGTCCTTCATTTAGACCAAGGTATTAATTTTACCTCGGCACTGTTTACTGAACTTTGGAGATATCTTGGCATACAGAAGAGTCGAACAACATCTTTGCATCTTAAATCTGATGGCGTGGTAGAGAGATTTAATCATATTCTTTTGAGGAGGTTACCGAAGCGGGTCAGCCCTTCACTTCACGAGAATAAAGATTGGGGCGGTATATCTTCGAACCACCCCTAGGGATAAATCCAAAACCATACCAATCGTAGCTATAATGCGACGTCAAACCGTCTCACGTTCAACCTCAACTTACGTTACTGAATTATCAGTCTCTTTAAGTTTACAAAAACCAAACTGACTGTGACTTGCACCTTCCAATGTGTTTAATTACGTATAGAAGTGCATAGCATAAAATTACGAGATCGACGCTATTCTAGGTAATGTTTGGACGAACACATATGATAACCTGTCTGGGTGACCATTTATCTTCCTCTCCTAAAGACTACATATCAACTTTAGAGGCACGTTTCAAAAGTAAACATCAGTTTAACAGTGAAATGATAAACCTTATCAGCGACCGAATGAAGACGCTCTTCGCAAAGGAAATAGAAAAGTATCTGTAGAAAGGATACTGCCTGTTTTTTTACAATCTGAAACACTGAAAATGTCAATACACAATGTTTGAACAAAGTCAGGAAGAACCTTATGTTATAATAAGAAATTAAATAATATCAAAGTGAGGATGCTGAATCGTCAAGCACTAAGCCAAAAGAGATTCATATAGACTAGTTTTGTCGTTTTGTGCCATTTGACAAATCGTGAAACGGTGTAGAAAAACTTCCCGGACTTACAGTCGGCTGCAAAAGTGTCCGAGCACTAGCAATAATCCCTGTCTAAAAAATTACACTTAATACTGCTTTGTTAAATAAATCCTTGTCAAATCATGTATTTAGTCTGTCTAAGAACATAATTCGACAAGAATTTATTTAACAAAACAGTATTAAATGTACCTTTTTGACATCGGAATTATTGGCTAGTGCTTGGATACATTTGCTGCCGACTGTAGATACGGGAAACGATGTTGCAAAGGGTTCAACCCTTTTCGCACGTTATAACTGTTATTGGAGAAAAAGTAAGTTTATAAACACAAGAAAAATAAGAGTACTCCATTCCCTTCTGCAGAGGTCGACCTTTGCGACAAACTGGGCGACTTAGCGATAAAATGTGGTGCATAATAATAGCACTGCTCTGCAAAAAAAGAAAAAAAAAATGTTTTCGAGATCTGATACCATTCTTGCAGGTTCTTAAAATGACCTCTTGAATCCGAATATGAACACCATTTTCCCTAATCACCCACCGTTTTCCAGATACACCCTCTCCCTTATTTTTATCATTGTTTGGTAATTTTATACCCAACAGTTTGATTTGGAGAGGAATGATGATTATTTTAACCATTAAATGTCTTCTGACCTGAGGAGCTGCAAATGTAGAAAGTTCTAAAACACGAACATTTGTAGTAAAGAGGATATTTGAGGTGATTTGTGCCCAGAAAACAAAAGAAAATCAATAAAAACAATCAGTTTCTGTTCCTTTTTTTATTCGCAATATTTCTCTTATGTTTACATATTCCAGCTTCCAGTTTGCCATTTTCTTACCAAAACACCCCAAATAATAAAAATTATACAGTGAAATTTTTTTCAAAATGTTGGTGAGTGGAGTAAAGTCTCAAAGCCCTCACAAGAAAGTTTGACTGATTCACTGTACGACGTTTGCTTTCAATAACTCCCATATTAAATGTTTTGGGCAGTAAAAAATGAAAAGTAAAATATCCTCCTTTGACACTCCTTTTGTGTGTGTGTGTGGGGGGGGGCGGATATCTAGAAAATGGTGAGTGATTGGGCAAAATGGTGGTCATATTCGGATTCCGCAGGTCATTTTACATAAGAATATGCTGAAATGGTGCCAGAGGCAATTTTCATACCGAGCAGTGTAGGTAAGGTTGACGAAATTCGGAAGAGCTATCTTGAATAATGAAGTTCTGAGGCTATTCCAGAATGATCCATTGGTTTTTGTTACAGAATCGTCGTGAAACTTCGTCTAAACTAAAACCAAGTTTTTAAAAGTGACACCACCCCCTCCAGAAGAAGTAAGTTTATATTCAGATTTCAACTGAGCGTTTTGTTCCCTAGAGACGAGCAATATTCCTGATTTGCGGTGCATATAACGCTGTTAATTGACTTTCATGTTACGAGTTATAGTTATACTGTATTGTTTCGAGAACATTGGTTGAATTAAGTTCATTCATCAACTGGGAACTGCGAGCTTATTATTTATTTATGAAACTTTATATATTCGAGAAAGTCGACAATTTTGTTATAATATCCATTAATTTCCTTTTCTGTGTTAGCTTTTTTTCAGTACATCTGTTTAAGGATTCACAAAATTAATACTATGTACAGTATAGATATGAAAATTTGGTACTTCTTCACTACAAATATTTGTTAATCTTATTTTCTTGAGAAAAGCAATATTTATTTTAAAATTTTGTCACACCAGCCTTTTATTTAGACTACGCATGAGGAGAAAAGACAAGCTTAACGCTTAAAGGGTTAAAAGCCTCACAAAAAGAGAGAATGGCAAGATTTTCTAATATTTGTATTATAAAATCTATAAAAATTTAAATAGATTACAAATGTATATTTTAGTTGTTTCTGATAAGCAGTACTATTAGTCTTCATTCGCAATAAATAATGCTACTAATTTATAATATTTTTTTTGTATTCATACAAAACAAGATACTAGAATTTAATAGGATAAAGATATTTTTAAAAATATTATTTATAAATTCTTTAAACATATTTTTTCGTGTTTAAATATATTTTTGATGCTTAGAGAAAATGTAGATTTATTATTCTCTAAAGTTTAAAATATCTTTCTTAATTTATACATTATTTATAGATAAATTATTTGGTTGTAGAAAGAGGGATGATAATAATAATAATAATAAAAAAAAAAAAATGGCAAATGTATGAGTTACAGAAAAGCATATGGTTAAAAAGCTAAACATAACATCTTCATAAATAATGTGAGAATTCTGATGTATGATATTTATTACAGTCATGTTTATACTGGAAAATTATCTTTTCTGCTTGGGGATAAAAGACGTTTCAAACTTCCTCATGAATGGATAATATGATATACTCTCTCATAAATATATTTCCATCTGTAGTATGATATAAAGAATTCAGAGGAAGTTTAATGTACTGGTTGATATGAATAGTTTTGAAAGAATAAATTATTCAGATTTTGCGTACAAAGAAAAGTCTATTATTAATCTTATCTACTTGCGTCTTCCTATGCATATTTTCAAACGAATGCAGCAGAAACATATTAAAATGCATGGAAAAAAGTGTTTATCCTTTGTTTGCGCACATCATGTTAAAATAAAGTTGATATAAGAATGTAGAATAATAGAAAAGAAAACAATTATAATTTTTTTTAAAATTGTAATAGCAGAAAAATTAAGATAGTATTTGTTAAGTAATAAAAATCGCTATTTTTATTTTATTATTATTACTATAGAGTTGAATCCATGATAAGAGAATTATAAACCTTAATTTTTTGTAATTCCAACCTTAAAAAGGTAATAAAAAACTATATATTCGAATTTTTTGTATTATTATTTTTCGATTTTATCCATTGATTTTACTGTTACCTGTCTGTCTGTGTGTGCTCTGGTACTCAGGCCATTTATCAAAGAGCTACAAAACTTGGCAGAAGGATAGCTTGAACCTCGCAAGAATGCCCCTCATCAATATTTTTTCGATTTTCGATTTTCAATTTTCGAATTTGAATTTTTAAAATTAATTTGTCTATATTTTATCTATTGATTTTTCTGTCACATTTTCTCAAATTTATTCTTTTATTTCAGTCGTCTTCGTGCCTTAGCAACAGTTATTATGCTATTTATTTAATTATTTAAATTTTTTTATTGATAAAGTGATAAAAAATGATTCAGCTTTTTTTAAAAATTCATTTAAACATGATGATTAGCGAAACTGATAAAGCCTCCTAATATTTAATTTAGAAAGAAAGAAAAAAAATCGCAGAGAAGCTTCCCTACATGGCGTAATGCCATGCGATTAAAACAGGTGTAACAGAGGGAATTTAATTTTTTTAATTGGTTTTCATTAAACAGGGCAGGGTCTAAAGTAGCCGAGATTATTTATGTCTGGTGGGTAACTTATATGAAACTCAATTTCAAATGAGGAAACGAAATAAAATGGGTTAAAAATTAATTTTATGAAAATATTTAAATAAACGGGTTTGAGTTTGGTTAGACATTCTACGGTCATTTTTTACCCTTTAAAGTTCTTTAGACCGAGACCTATCGTTTAAAATGGATCCGAACCACTAAGAACATCCATGCCTGTTACGGGATTCGAACCGGTGTCCTGGCGGCAGTATTCTAACCATTCGGCTACACATGGGATTAGAACATGGAAATGAAAAATTTCGATTAAGAACAGCATATCAGAATTAGATTGAAAGTATTTTTTATTAAAGAAGACTATATTGATTAAAATATAATTAATGTAAGGAGGACAAAACTGGGGATTTTTACATCACACACACATTTACATGTCGAAACTTGAATGAAAGTTTCAATCAAATTTATTAAAACCTATTTTTGACTTTTGTAGCAGTAAAACGTTAAATAATTCTTTTTAAATTTCTAATTGATGATAAGAAAGTATTTTAAAATTATGGCCACAAAAAATTGTTTATATTAATGCGTACACAAAAGATATTTTGCTTTCCAGTAAAATGGAAAGTTTATATATTTTAAACTTAAGATTTTTTGAAATATTTCTAATAACATTTCTATAAATGGTCTTATTATTACTTTCTTCTATATATAAAAGAAAAAGTATTTGATTTGCGAAAATTTTCGATTTCCAGTTTTCAACGGATCTACTCGTTTTGAAATATCCTGAACACGATTTAACTGTTTTTAGAAAATGTTTGTCTGTGTATGTGTATCAAAAATTTTGTGGATGTTGTATCTCACGAACTAATGAACGAAATTTAACCAAACTTAGTATTTAGTTGGACCTTGACTTAAACTAGTGCTGATTAGACTAGGGGATCAATCGTTCAACAAGTGACGCCGTGACTCTATTTTTTCTAAATTTTTAACATGGTAGTATAGGACAAAATTTCGCGTATATGTACATAATGAGAATTATTTTTAACGTGTGGTTGTAAAATTAATGTGAATTATTGATAATAGTAGCAGTAAACGAGGAAAAATATTTGTGCATGTAGGAGCATTGCTTTCCCCATAAGGAGAAGTAATTTGCATCCCCTGGGGATGTAAATTTTTGATATGGGTATCTTTCGAAAGAACTCGTCAATATCTTTAAAATGAATACTTGAATAATAGATTTGTGATAATTTAAAAAAAGTTATCGTTTTTTTTTTTTCATTTAAAAAAAAAAAAGAAACTTGGGAAAAAAAAATTGCATTTCTACGAAATTGACTTTCTTTCGGCATTTTGAATTATAATTCTGTGAGATAAAAATCGTCTGCATTCCTCATGGAAAATAATTTTAATAAATAATAATTTAATAAATAATTTGTACTGCCTAAATTTACGCAAAATTATATAGAAGAAAGTCTTGTGGTGGTTACATCATACTAGTTTCTATTCAATGAAAGTAAGGGAAAAAAAAAAAAGAGGAAATCGAGAGTTTGATACTTATATTTTATTAATTTATCAAATAATAAATTTGGACTAAAATTTCATAATTTTTTTTATTTTAAAGCTACTTACTCACATTGCACACTTTGTTCCGGGGAGAAGATGCTCTTTACTGGATATGCTTCATATTTTTCATCAATTTAAGTCTATAGGAATTTCGACTATATTTATATAGATATGAACTTGAAATATATAACTGATGACATGATTCCACATGTCATTCCATTGTTTTACATTGTAAAACATTTAGAGTAGTTTAGAGAAAATTCCTATATTTTAATGAGACTTACTCTTAGTGTAGCATTTCGTTTTCAAAATAATAAAAAAAGCCAATTTCCATGAAATAACCGAATTAAAAATACTAAAACTACTATAATAACAATCAAGAAATCATATATTAATTTTTGCTGATACTAGCACATTGTATTTGCTTATTTAATACAAATTTAAGCTTGCATTCAACTGAAGTTTGATCAGAAAGTCCACGCTATAAATGGCAAATTCATAATTTCAGATACCAAATTTTACTATAAAAGTTATTTAGCCTATTGATTTTAACATTATCACGACAATTCGTTACAATATTTGTAAAGAATGCTTAAATTATTGGTAGTCTTTTGTTAATAGTAAAGATAGCGTAGTTAAATAAAAAATATGGGTTTATAGTTTTGTTTCAAAATAACAACCTACTCCTTGTTTATAAACAATGATCGTGATGTAGAAAGCTTAATAATCTATCATAAAAAAAAAAAAAAAAAAAACAAATATTGTTTTTATTTATTTAATTTATTCTTTTCAGAAAAGAATGAAATAAAAACGCGACATAAAAAATATCTGCAAAATTCGGTACATCTTATATCTAAAGGAAAAATAGTCCCCTCAAAAAAAAAGAAAAAAAAAAAAGAATGTAATGTTGAAGCTCCAGGCAATACCCGGATGCCAGTAATGTTTTGCCTTTTTATAAGATCTTTTTTACAAGGTATATACGCTTGAAGAATCTAAAGCAAAATAACAAGTATTTCCTTTTTTAGATGAAATAACTATTCATTCTTTTTCTTTTATGACGTTTTTCTTTAGCTTTCCGTAGCCAATTAAATATAGCTGAAGCATGAATTCTTTAAGAAATCTGTAAAAAAAAAAAAAAAACACGACATTTAGTGTTTTTGAAGTTTTTGCATTTTTAAGTGTACGAATGACATCTCGATTTTGCAAAATAGTTTTAGTATACGACATTGTAATTTATTTCGAAAGAAAAATGTAAGTCTGGCAGTTAATTATTTTATAATGTTCATAGTAGATTGTCTTCAGCATATAGTATTGAATAAGTAGGAACTGTTTTTTTCGATGTAGCAGTTAAAAAAAATTCTAAACTAGAAAGAAAAAGAAATCTTGTCAATAAAAATAAATTATGAAATAACATAGTTTCTAATTTCTCAGTTCTTTCTGAGAGAATCAATACCATTATTTTCTAAGAGTAACACCAAATACATTTAATTTTAGAAAATTGATACAAAATATTGTTATACGCAGATAATGGTGCTAGGTCTCTCACTTAAATTGGAAAAATTGACAACTATTTGATAATAAACAACTTTTTAAGTTTATTTAGACCTGGACAAAAAAAGAAAAAAAAAAAAAAATGCTCAATTTTAAAGTTTAAATTTTATTAATTTATTTATTTTTTTATATTGCTCTTAATAATTTTAATTTCAGAACTCGGGTAAAAGGATTTTTACTTACTTTTACAGACAAAAAGCAGGCAAAAGGTAACGCAAATAATGTTAATAATGTATGATAAACGCAAATAATATTAACGTTAAATGTTGATTAGCTTCTGTTGTCCCAATATGTATTTTTTTTAAAGAAAATTTTTCAAAATAAAAAAGATAAAAATTTGAAATTTAACTTGGCTTATAAAAGTTTTAATAAATACTATATTTACATACTTTTCGCTTTACATAAACTTTATTTTTCCAAATTACACAGCGATAAAAAAAAAAAAAAATTGAGCCCTGATACCATTTTTTCTGATTTTTATGTAATACGACCTCCTAAATCCGAATACGGCTCCCATTTTGCCCAATCACCCACTGTTTTCTGGGGATGCCACCCCCCTCCCCCAATTTTTATCACTTTTCGGTAATTTTATGGCCATGAATTTGATTTGGAGAACGGAAAAGAATTATTTAACATCTTACATACATTACACTTACATATATTACATATTATACATAAAAAATATATATAATGTATAATAAATAATAATAATTATTGATTAATAAAATATAATAAATGTAATTTATAATTTCAGGCAAATCCCCCTCCCCCCTAAATTTCCCCCTTGCTGCAAATGGTCATGTTTCAGAATTTTCCAACTCAGTAGTTCCTCAGACGATATTTAAAAGTTAAAATAATCCTTTCCCCCACTACAAAACAAACTTATAGCCATAAAATTTCCAAAAAGTGATAAAAATTGGGGTCGTCTCTAAATAACGGTGGGTGATAGGGCAAAATGGGCGTAATATTCGGAATCAGGAGGTCATTTTACATAAGAATTTGCAAAAACGGTATTGGGGCCGATTTTCATGCACAGCAGTATTATTCAAGTGGTTTTCATGGGTTTCAAAGTCTAAAATAATCTATTTAAAAAAACTTTTAAAACCCAAATTCTTAATATATCATGTCACATAAATCTTTTTGAAGTTATGATTTTGCAAATTTTTTTGTATTAAGGTGAAATGATAAATTTCACCTTAATACAAAAAAAATTTGTAGACTTCCATTGACCGATGCATTGCTATGATTGGCCCTTAGTCATTGCACTGGTTGTGCCATCTATCGGTCATTACAAACGTAAATATGCATAAAAACTTTTTTCTTTTCTTTTCTTTTTCTTTTTTATTTCTTTATTTCTTTATTTTTTTAAATAACTGCATAATTGTTTTAGAATTATAAAAATATGCATACAATGTTGCTCCCTGTAAACAATTTTTTAATTTTGAGTTTAAAAGAATATTTTAAATATGTTTGTGTACTACTGAATTTATCGATGAGTGAATTTTTATAAAACATTTTTATATTTGAATACTAAATTTTTTCCTTAAATTTCAGCTTTCGAACATAAAAAAAAGGCTTCTTAAAAAACTCTTCAAAAATGTTGTTGCAGACATTATTATTATTATTATTATTTTTTTTTTTTATGTAGTTAACGAAAAATTTTCTTTTATCAATTGATATTTTTTCTACTAATTATCTGCAAAAATTAACACTCCGGGGTATCAAACGCTTGATCACCGCGTTACAAACATGGCGCTCTAATCACCTGAGTCACGGAGAGACATATGAATATGCTTATATTTACCTTAAAATGGAGGCGCTTTTTTTATTAGCTTCAGATTCACAAACATGGCGTAGTAAATGACAGTAAGTATAGCGTAACCATGTTTCCTACGCCTAGCAGTGAGGACGAGTCCAAAAGCTTTGAGGGGTGCGAAGTTCACCGTCAGGTTGTGATTTAGTAAACATTCAGTCATTTGGCGTTCCCTTATCGCTTGTTTTCTCTCAACGAAAATACTATCTCCCCTATTTTAACAGTGGACTCGTTGAGTCTTGCGCAGAAGCTTCCATGGTCGCAAGAAATGTGGTTAAAGAATACATAAGAATTTGGGGAAAAGCATATTTTCTCCATTTGTTTCAATATAAAAAATAAACACTCTACCACGGACACAATTTCTCAAAAACTAATCCACCGATGTTACTGAAATTTTACTAATTTCTTCAAAGTTGAATTGACTAATGATTGAAAAAAGAATTAAAAAAAAAAAAAGAAAAAAAAAGAAATTTGAAATGTTGGCAGAGTTGTATGCAAAATAAGTACAATTTTTGACATATGTATAATCCCATGTGTAACATAGTGAATTTAGTTGTAATCGAAAAAAGAAAAATCCTTCATTTAAGCAATAATTAGTTTTATTAATGGAGAAGGGTGTGGAATTTTAATAAGATCGGAGCATTAGCTTTTGAGAAATTGTCTCCGCCAATTTTCTGAAAGTTCTCTGGAAACCAGGATGAGACGTAGTAAATGACAGTAAGTATAGCGTAACCATGTTTCCTACGCCTAGCAGTGAGGACGAGTCCAAAAGCTTTGAGGGGTGCGAAGTTCACCGTCAGGTTGTGATTTAGTAAACATTCAGTCATTTGGCGTTCCCTTATCGCTTGTTTTCTCTCAACGAAAATACTATCTCCCCTATTTTAACAGTGGACTCGTTGAGTCTTGCGCAGAAGCTTCCATGGTCGCAAGAAATGTGGTTAAAGAATACATAAGAATTTGGGGAAAAGCATATTTTCTCCATTTGTTTCAATATAAAAAATAAACACTCTACCACGGACACAATTTCTCAAAAACTAATCCACCGATGTTACTGAAATTTTACTAATTTCTTCAAAGTTGAATTGACTAATGATTGAAAAAAGAATTAAAAAAAAAAGAAAAAAAAAGAAATTTGAAATGTTGGCAGAGTTGTATGCAAAATAAGTACAATTTTTGACATATGTATAATCCCATGTGTAACATAGTGAATTTAGTTGTAATCGAAAAAAGAAAAATCCTTCATTTAAGCAATAATTAGTTTTATTAATGGAGAAGGGTGTGGAATTTTAATAAGATCGGAGCATTAGCTTTTGAGAAATTGTCTCCGCCAATTTTCTAAAAGTTCTCTGGAAACCAGGATGAGACGTAGTAAAGGACAGTAAGTATAGCGTAACCATGTTTCCTACGCCTAGCAGTGAGGACGAGTCCAAAAGCTTTGAGGGGTGCGAAGTTCACCGTCAGGTTGTGATTTAGTAAACATTCAGTCATTTGGCGTTCCCTTATCGCTTGTTTTCTCTCAACGAAAATACTATCTCCCCTATTTTAACAGTGGACTCGTTGAGTCTTGCGCAGAAGCTTCCATAGTCGCAAGAAATGTGGTTAAAGAATACATAAGAATTTGGGGAAAAGCATATTTTCTCTATTTGTTTCAATATAATAAATAAACACTCTACCACGGACACAATTTCTCAAAAACTAATCCACCGATGTTACTGAAATTTTACTCATTTCTTCAAAGTTGAATTGACTAATGCTTGAACAAAGAATTAAAAAAAAAAAAAAAAAAAAATGAAATTTGAAATGTTGGCAGAGTTGTATGCAAAAGAAGTACAATTTTCGACATATGTATCATCCCATGTGTAACATAGTGAATTTAGTTGTAATCAAAAAAAGAAAAATCCTTCATTTGAGCAATAATCAATTTTATTATTGGAGAAGGGTGTGGAATTTCAATAAGATCAGAGCATAAGCTTTTGAGAAATTGTCTCCGCCAATTTTCTGAAAGTTCTTTGGAAACCAGGATCCACTGGCTGACTTTCCCAGATCTTTTAATGAAAATTTTATGAAATTTTATTTAAATATTGCTATTTTATATGATCAAAATTTTAAATAAAATTTTTTATTTATAATATAAAAAATAGAAAAATATAAAATTTTTCAGATTTTGTAACCCCCGAATCCTCTAAAAAATTTTGTATTTTCAGTGTAATATTTTAGAAGCATTATTATTTTGTTTGCTTTAAATGAAAAAAAAAAAAAAAAAAAAAAAAAAAAAAGAAATATATATATATATATATAAGGACTTCTATAGTTTTGTCATGTTTCACTGCATACATATGCCTAAAATTGTTTTCCAGATAACTAGAAACAAGTTTTGTTTTTACGGTATTTTACTTTAGATTTTCTGTTGTAAAACAGAGAAAATACAGAGAAAAAACTTCACAAAAATGAATTATTTATGCGGAACTCCAATGCAACAATTTATATTTTTCTCGGTACGAGTAAGAGAATTTCTAATTTATATTCATGTAACCCCTTTTTCTACGTGTTTTAGTGAAACATTGGGACCGTCTTGCAGAAAGTAAACAATATGAAGCTATTGAAATTATTCAAATAGCGTTTTGTTCCCTAAAATAAACATATCATCATATCAAAAACGTATAAAAAATTACACGTTATCAGATAACGTGAAGGTAAAATAAAATTCTTTACTACACAGCGATAATATCTGTGAACGCCGCCAGCTTTAAGGTAATTTTATGTTTTCAAGAGGGCAAGAAAAAAGAAAACTTGAGACAATATTGTTAATTATATTTTAACAAAACATATTCGCTACAAAAATGCGAAGATTTGGTACATAAAAACATAAAACTATTAGTCACTTCTCACATGTATATAATAACTACCAAAATTTCAATGTTTTTATAAGTGAATATTCAAAGAATTAAAAGTATTTTAGAATTATAAATTTAAAGGCAAAACAGAAAACCTTTAAGCTCATTTTTGAAAACAAGCGTGTTTAAAATCAAATATTTTTTAAATAATAGAAGACGCATAACATACTACAGGGAAAAAACAAACAAACAAACAAAAAAACAAACAAACAAACAAAAAAAAGCATATTGATAGATTGGTCAAAAGAGGAATTAGTTTGTAAAATCATATTAATGGATAGAACATGCGAGTGAAAGATGAAGAGAAATTAAAAGCTAGATGGAAAAGTAGGTGGAAAATACATAGATAGTAGATATGGGTATAGCTACAACGTGGCAAAAGAGGGGGCAGGGGTGAGAAAGAGAGAAAAAGAAAAACCTTTTATATTACAAACGCATACATTGCCCTATACATTTTATTATTCTCCCCCCCCCCCCCCAGCTCATATGAAAATTTCAAGGCATCTTGAGTGAATCTTAAAAAGAGCTTACAATTAAATAATATCTTATTTAACCTATTTATTCATGTACTGGATAATACTTTTAATTGGTAAAAGATAACTTCCCTTTCAACAATATTCCAAAAGCTGTTTATTTATTTATTATTATTATTTTAAAAGTTGAAGCACCACTTTCATTATTCAGAATTTTTCCATTAAATTATTCTTTTATATAGCCATATATATTTTATCCTGTCAGATATAATTTGCAACTTTATTCTGCATTTATTTTTAGGGGGAAATATATGCTATATATCTTGGAGGAATGATATAAAAGGAGATGACATGTCCGAAAAAACATGAAGCCAAAATCGTAATCGCAAAGCCATCAAGTAAAACAGTTATATAAGAAATTCTGTATTGTTATTGTGAAATTATGTAATATGGATCATTCGAGGTGAAAGTCATTGTAACTATAGGTCTCAAAATTGTCAAATAAATAAATTAATACAGTACTAGACAGTGTTTTGGTAGACTCAATATGGTTCCTGTTGTAGCCTTAGCTACTATTGCGGTAGCCATTTTGAGTAGACAACAGTTAACTTAATTCAAACTGCATGCTGATACGCCGTAAGTCAACTTCTCTTGTATCATTTCTTCAAGCTATAAGTATATCTACGTCGTGTACTTAAAAAGACCTCCAATAAGACCAAGAAACCCCACTTTTTGATTCTTCAATTTTTAAGAAATTAATTATGAGGTCGCAAAAAGTGCTTATCATTGTATTTCCAGGATCCGATTGCTGTAGTCTGAAGACCTTTTGTAAAGCAACATGCTTACACAGTGGTTTTTCTTAAGAAATTTCAACAAATGAGTAATTTTCAAAATCTGTCATATTTATCTTTCCACCTTCAGGTTCAACCTTGTTCAAAAGTAGAGAATCTTTTTCATGTGAAGCGAAGTTTAGTCCTAACAATATGTATACATAGACTGCAGAAAAAACACAAGTAGCAAAACCATGTACCGCAAAACACAGTTTTTTGGTGATGTGTGGGCGGGTATCATAGTTGAATGCAGTAAAATGCTTTGAAATACTAATGTTGAATGGTGATAAATATAAACTTCGTAAGCAAACACGAGACATCTCAAAAACACGCAATATTTATATCGATTTGCAATAAAAAAGTACAATCCTTCATCAGGTGGAGAAAGAGTATGCACGAATGCAGCATGAAAACAACAACGCACAATCTAAAATAATTCTTGCGTGTTTTTGTAATTTTGAGTATTTGCTCATAAAGTTTTTATTTATCAGGCTCATAAATATCTCACTTTTTTAAGAGGTTTTTTAGAATTGCTTAATGATATTCCCTTGCATGTTCGTTACCGATTTTAGTTACAACAAAATGAGTATTGTTCATGCAGGCTCAAATTATTTGAATTTTTTGCAAATTCTCGGCTAGCAGTTTAAGACAAGCTATTTCGGAATAGATGGATTGGATGTGATGACCTTTTGCTTGCTTTTCTTCATCATTTTTACTTATTTATATTTCCATTTTACTTTATTATTCTATTTATTTATTTTTTGCATCATTGCTTTCTATTCGGCTGATGGATTTTGTATGATTCTGACACAAATAGCCATCACCATCACCACTGGTACGATCTGACAAACTATTTAGACCTTCGAATGCGTTAAACAAACAGTACAGCGTAGGTATGTTATGCGTGCATTATTGCTAACAAGCAATATTTTAATTGATTACTTTAAAAATATTTCGTTCTTGCATTTATTATTGTAAGATACTTCGTGTAATCACGAGCTTTATACATCTTGTGACTTTATTGTTTTTGCTTTTTCTCCCGTGATTGTTATTCTCATTTACGCTTCCTTATATGATTACCATTGCTCGCAATTTTATCTACCAACTCTCCAAAATATGTAACACATAGCATTCTGGCATTAAAATATTTATTAGATAGAATTTACCTCATTATTACCACTCATAAGTTTACAGATTTATAAGTTCGAATATTGTTTTAATACTTCTTAAACTCTGTTTTTAAAGCCGGTAAACAGAAAGTACTGTATCTGAAACCAGGTCATAATTTTTAGCTTAGTTGTTATTTGGCACTTTTCGTGGTTTTCTCCGGAACTCGCGTAAATGTGGCTTAGACTCTTTAACATCATCCACGGAGGGTATCCTCGCTAGGACGACGTGCTCACGTAACAAACCAGCATTAATCCACAAACCAAATTAAGACAGATATAAAAAATAAATATAAAGTGAAATTTCTGGCTCTATGCAGCAGTGCTACGAAGGTGTGAAAATAAAAACTTTAATTTCTCAAAATGTTATTTCCATCCTTAAAAATGATCATTTAAGATACGCTTATATAGATGAAAAACACCATTTTTTTTTTTTTTTTTTCACTAAGAATTACCTTTGAATAAAAGTATGGTTCTTAAACAATAAAAGCCTCAAGAATTTGCAACAAATACATAATTCAAAACAAATTCTGTGAAATAATATCAAAAAAGTGTAAAATACTTCATTAATATTTGTTTAAGTTTTACTAATGCCTGAGACTTTGTAAAAAATATTTAAAACTATTTTCTAAAAAATTTAATCTAACTTTGAAGGACATTTACAAGATCTTCGAACCACAGGAGACTTTACGAGTTTTCTCGAAACAAAAATATGCAAATAAAATGAAGTACATTTTCATTATAATGAAGACCAGTAACCTCTAGAACGTCATCATGGACTTTTATACTAGAAATTGTTTCTATTTATTGTCTTACACACTATCAAGAAAGAAAAGGAATGAGATTAAATAATAAAAATAACTTTAAAATGTTACAGTAACTTATTTTTAAGAATATAAATAAAAGAATGATATTATTACATTTTATTGCTAACATGAATTTTTTAAAAATAAAATGATCAATCAACATAGTTTTTATACATGAAGTTATTTTATTTTTAGAAATTCAGTTATTAATTACTAAAAATCGGAAAAAATAATCGTGTAATATTCCATTGTTGAAACAGATATTACTTTTTTAATGAAATGAACCGGTCAAACATTATAATCTTTATACACTAGGTTTGCTACTAAAGCTGAGATAATCTTTCAGAGGTTATAGTATATATTATTAAAAAAAAAAAAAAAAAAATGTATGGAAAACGCAGGTTACAATCCATATTTACTGTCAGTAATATGAGTTAACTCATTTTTATTCAAACAAATATTTTTACCTGTAACTTTAAGAATAATAAAATATTGCACTTTTTTTTTTTTTGAGGTTAATATCTTTCTTTGCGTGAAATGGGACGGCATCACGAGAAATTCTGTAACTAATCATCATCTAGGACCTTCAATAATGAGTAACATACGTTGATTCACTTGAAGCCATGGATGCCAACATTTTAATTTATTCCGGAGTATTTTTAGCCCCGCCTTTATTCCATACCGCTTATTTTTAAAAAGTTATTTCTACTTATTTTATCGAAATTATATATTTGAGAAATTTTTTTTATAAATAAAGTGGTGCGAAATAAAGGCGGAGCTAAAAATACTCCGGAATAAATTAAAATGTTTGCATCTATGCTTGAAGTTGAATGCAGATTTTTGTCCATAGCTTTAAATAATAATAAAAAAAATCTTGTCATACTATTTTAAACAGATATTCCTTTCTTTATGGGGGATCTTAAAAACGACACAAGAAAGTCTGATACCGGTCACCGCCCATGTCTTTTAACATTCAATAATATAGATTGACTTACTAAAGTCGAACAAAGATGATTGTTCATAACTTTAACAATAATATAAATATTAATGGTGTTTTAAATAAATTTCTATTTCGTCTTCATGTAAACTGACGGCATTATGAGAAATTCTGAAATTGGTCACTACCATGAAGGTAGAAAGAGAAGGAGGAATATCTCCTATGGCGTTTCAGAATCAAAACCGGTCCTAAAATTCTTTTCGCCGCATCGTGACGCTAGTATCGATACCTGCGTCCATTTAACATTGTTGGAATACGAAATCTTTATTATTTTGTTTATTAAATTAATATTTTTAAGTAATATCAGCTCACAAATGCTAAAAAATTATTCACAGAAGTTAAGTGCAGACACGCAAGTCATAAACACTTTCAATTCCGTTAGAAAATATTAAAAAAAAAAAAAAAAAAAAGTTTTATTAAGGGGGGAAAAATTGTATAAAATATTGTTTAACTGATTTTTTATTAATTTTTTTTTTTTTTCTTGTGTGCATGTGTGTGGACATACGTTTTAATAATTATTTAATTTTAATACATTATTTAATTTTGAACATAATTATTTTAATTTAATTTGATTTAAATTAATTTAAAACATGTTTAATTTATATTAAACATAAGTAAACGATTTATTCTCTTATTTAAAATATATTAAAAAAAAAAAAAAAGTTAAAATGCTTTTTAAATTACCACAAACTAATAATAATTACTATCAGAATGATATGAATAAACAATGTAAATTTGAATAATTAAAATAATTTAGAATTGTTTTCCAGAACTACGATTTTTTCTATTAAAAGGCCACTTTGTAAAAGTCCAATACTTGAAAGCATAGTTGGTATCCTTTTTAGAAAGGTTTCGCTGTATTTTGTTGCCTAGTGATATAGTAAAAAAAAAAAAAAAGAAAGTTTTTAGTCCCCTCCAATAGCTGAGGAGTTTTGCTCTCGAAGCTAGAAGACGGGAAGTGCCGGGTGCGATCCCATGTAGCACTTGCCAATCTAGCCGTTCGGAGTTTTCCGTGGTTTTCTCCTAAGTTCACGGATGATAACCACCTAGAAAGACCACCACCAGAATCCATCTTCCCTTATGCACAAGTCCCTAGTGCAGACAATAGGTCTTAACCTATATACCATACCATACTTGTAATTTTTATCAAAATATTTTCACATTTAAATTGAACATAAAAAAAATGATTTATTCTCATATTTAAAATAATTTTTTTAAAAACTTAAAAAGCTTTCAAAATTATCATACACTAATAATAATAATTATCAGAATGCTATATTCATAAACAATGTGAATTTGAATAATTAAAATCATTTAGAATTTGTTTCCAGAATTCCTATTTTGTCTATTAAGAGATAATCTTCGTAAAGGTACAATATTTCAAAGTACGGCTGGTGGCCTTCTTAGGAAGGTTTCGATGTATTTTATTGCCTGTCAATAATTTTTGTGATAATTTTACACGAGAGGTTCTGGCTATCGAAGCTGGAAAACGGGAAGTACCGGGTTCGATTCCATGTAGCATATGTCAACCTAGCCTTTGTGAGTTTTCCGTGGTTTTCTTAGAAATTCGCATTAATGCGAGCTAGAACCATACAAAAAGACCCCAATCAGAAAGCATCTTCCCTTATGCCCAGGCCCCTAATGCAGACAACTGGCCTTAACCCGAATACCATACCTGTATTTTTTATCAAAATGCTTTTACATTTGAATAAAAGATAAGTACTTCAAAAAGGAATATAAAAAATGTATATATATATATTATCAATAACTTATCAGAGAAATAATACTGAAATGAAAATAAAACTGAATATGATACAAATAATATTGAAAGTTGAACAATTTGTTCTAGTACGAAAAATTTTTTTTGAAAAACAAAATTATTCTTGAAAAGCTTATGATTAAAACAAATTAATATTAATGATTGTTAGAAAAATATATAGAAAAATTATGCAAACTTCAATAGTTAAAATCATTTAGAATTTGTTTTATAAATTAAGATTTTTTGAACCTATATTAAAAGGCCTCTGTATAGGTACAATATTTAAAGGTATAATGGATGGCCTTTTTGAGACATTTTATTGTATTCCATTTCTAATCAATAATTTTTGTGATAACTGTAATTCTTTCACCCCACCAGTGGTCGAGAGGTTCTGCTCTCGAAGATGGAAGACAGGAAGTGCCGGGTTCGATCGCAAATAGTGCTCATCCATTTAGCCGTTCGGTTTTTGTCGAGGTTTTCTCTGAAACTCACATAAATACGTGAAACTTAGAAAACTAACTAATTCAAAAAACTAACTAGATAAACTATCAGCATTTTAAGTAATTGCAGTTTATGTACAACATTTACGTATATGTTATATGTGTAAATAAGTTAAAAAGGACATCTTAGTAAACATAATTGCAACTTATGCATAACTAAAAAAACAATGTTAGTTGCCATTTGTCATTCAACTTGCTG
The DNA here is from genome assembly GCA_963930645.1 of Salticus scenicus. Taxonomy (NCBI): domain Eukaryota; kingdom Metazoa; phylum Arthropoda; class Arachnida; order Araneae; family Salticidae; genus Salticus; species Salticus scenicus. The sequence continues at coordinate 200,830,330 of OZ005657.1, read as the reverse complement.
ATTCTAATTTCGACCCCTGTTTAGATGCTATCGCAGTTTTAAAAAAAATTGGCTTATATAGACCATAATCATAAAGAATTATTCTTTGTGTCCCTGTAAAAAAAACTATAAACTCTAGATTCACCAAAATTTATAGAGTTCGCGTGACGGTGACTCGTAATACGTGTATAAATTTTCATCTCAAATGAATAAGATGTTTAGACACTATCACACTTTACAAAATTTGGGCCCATAAACTATAAAGATAAAGATTTTTTTTTTTTTTTTACAACTTTCAACAAGCAACATTTTGCAATAAATCTGAAAATTTTAAATAACATAATATATGTGACTCATAATATGTGTATAAATGTTCATCTCAAACAAATAAGGCATTTAGACATTATCACACTTTGCAAAATTTGGGCACTCAGACTATAATCACAAAGAATATTTCTTTGTGTCCCTGTAAAAAAAACTATGTACTAGATTCACCAAAATCAAAATGTTTTGTGCTATGGGGAACTGTAACATGTGTACCAATTTTCAGCCATTTGAACAGAGCGTTTAGACGCTATTGTGTTCACCACATCATTTTCAAAATAATAAACATGAATTCAGGAGACCTCAAAAGTGTAGAAACACTAAAATCTCAAACTCGTATTTTTGAAATGATTAAAATACTTTCCTTCTGATAGTTTTCTGAAAGTAACAAAGTGTTGAAATGTGATCAAGAGAAATATCTTTCTCAGTCCATAATGTATTTGAATTATTTTATCTGTCTAGATGTAGAAACCAATTTTACTACGACTTTCAACAGGCAACATTTTACAATAAAGTTGTAAAATTTAAATAACATACAATTTTGTAAAAAATTCCAATAAAACTTGGAGGCACGTGAATAGCCTTTGCAGGGAGATTTCACTCTCTTCTATTTCCTACAGATAATTATAATTTTTTAGCCCCCACCAGTGGCTGATCCAGTGATTCTGTTCTTTGAGCTGGAAGACGAGAAGTACCAGGTTTGATCCCAGATCATGCTTGTCGACCTAGTGATTCGAAGTTTTCTGCATTCCCCCCCCCCTTTAATTTGCATGAATATGAGCTAGAATTCTTTAAAAAGATCCCCACTGAGGCCATCTTTTCTTAGGTCCAGGTCCCTACTATAGACAGTCTTCCTTAATTCAAATACCATATCATGCTTGTAATTTTTATCAGAGTATTTTCAAATTTAAACAAAACATTAGCATTTCAAAAATGAATTCAGAAATCTACGTTATCAATATCTTATGATAGAAATAATACTCAGCTGAACTGTTGTTCTGGTATATAAAATATTTTTTGAAAAACAAAAGTATTCCTGAAAAGATTTCAAGATTAAAAGAATATTAATGATTAACAGGAAGCTATATTGACAAATTATGTAAATTTGAATTAAATTAATTATAGTTAAAATCATTTAGAATTTATTTCCTAAATTAAGATTTTTATTAATGTAGAAGTCCACCACTATAAAGGTCTGATATTTAAAGGTACAGTGGGTCGGCCTTTTTACAGAGGTTTTACTGTATTTCATTTTTAATCAATAATTTTTGCATTCCACCAGTGGTTTAGAGGTTCTTTTCTTGAAGCTGGAAAACTGGAAGTGTCGGGTTCAATTCCAGGTTGCGCTCATCCCTATAGCCATTCGAATTTTTCTCCGAAACCCATGTACACCCCCCACATAGGACATCTTCTTAAAAAGAATTCTCTACTATACACAATTGGTAGTAATCCGAATAACATGCCTACCTATAACTTTTATTGAAATATTTTCACATTTAAGTGGAACATAAGTACTTCAAAAAGGCATCCAAAAAAACCTTACATTATAAATAACTTAGGAGAGAAATAATACAAAGCTAAGCAATTTTGTTATGTTTGGTATTTAAAAAAAAAAAATCCCTAAAAGCTTTCAAGATTAAAATAATATTAATGATTATCAGAAAGCTATACAGACAAATTATTTATAGAGCTAAAGTCTTTTAGAATTGGTGTTTTGCATTTAGGATTTTTTGAACCTCAATTTAATGACCACCTATGTAACCGTCCAAAATTTAAAGCTACAGTTTGTAGTTTTTAACAAAATATTTTCACATTTACATAACAGATAAATACATAAAAAAATAAAAAAAAAATAAAAAAAAAACTTTATTTCTTTTATAACTGATGTTTTTGTTAAATAAATTTATAATAAAAACCTCTTGAATAATATAGCATAAAAATTTTTGTTACTTATAAACTATAATTTTTGCTAAATTAATTTTACGTGAAAAGAAGATATTTTAATTTGTATTCTGTATTAAAAGCAAGATATTAATATTTTAATCTTATTTAACAAATATAATAAGCAGAATAATTAATAGGAGGAGGTAAATAATTCCAACAAAATTTCTTCTCCTCATAACAACATGAGTTCAAAGAAAATAAAATAATATTCAATATTGCTATTTTAAATTATGAAAACGAAAATCGAAATATTTACATTCATGTACGTTCGTGCGCATGCCTGAATCAAATAAATAAATAAATAAGACTTTCTATTTGCGATAACAGATGGCAGCAGCACTGATATATGCGTCCCGAATAGTTCGTATTGGGACCGGATTTTACACTACGCCGTTATCGTACCTGAGGATTGTATTACCATGGTCACTACTCACGTCCAGACAGCACTAAAGTAGACGTTCAATATTCCCGAAGGTGCTGACCCTATATATGTCATTGACTAAATGCATTCGATTAGCACTACAAGTAACGTTATTTGATTTAACAAAATATAAGGGAATCTTGTTGCAGACATTATTAAAATACCTTTATTAATGTTAAAATCATAAACAAAATTTTTGGTTCAGTTTATGAAGTACAGTGTATATTTTACTAAATATGTATAGTGCGACCACGTTTCCTACGACTAGCGGTGAGGACGAGTCCAAAAGTTTAGAGGGATGCAAAATTGGCCGAGAGATAGTTATTTGGCAAACATCCAGTTATTCAGTGTTCCCTTATCGCTTGTTTTTTCTCAGTCACACCTATTTTAACACTGGACTCTTTCAATCCGCACTTGCGCATAGGCTTCCATGGTCGCAAGAAATGTGGTTAAAGAATATATCCCGGTTTAAAATATAATAAATTTTATTTAGGTGTTCTCTACTGCATTTTAAAGTATGATTCTCTCTCTCATCTCTTTTTTTTTTTTTTTTTTTTTTTTAAGTACACTGCATATACTTTTGTAATTTTAATGAAAATTTATAAAATAAAAAGTCCATGAATATTTTGCCGCTGAAATTAAGTGCTTCTTTTAAAAATAAATAAATTAAAAAATTATTATTTTCTGAATGCACTTTTAAACTTTTAGAAGCCTTGCAATATATCTAAGGGGATTTATTTTAAATTATATTTCTGTTGAATTAATAGTTTTGTGTAGAAAATTCATTTTAACATTTTAATACTCTACTTTTTGAAAATGGATCATTCTAATTTATTTAAGGAAACGTTTTATTTCTTTCCTTCTTTGATACTGAAATTAATTTGAGCATTATATTTCAGAGGAAGCGCAACATGCCTACTGGGATTCATCTTTTCGTTGAATAGCAACATATCTACTAAAATTCATTTTAAAATGTTAAAGGGAATTTGTAAGAATTATGGATCAGTAAAGGTAAGTAAATATTTAAAGGTAAGAAAATTGCATTTCAGATTTGTTTTTCAAGATGTATTTTAACATTTTGGATAGTTTATTGATGATAAAGAATACTCTACTTATACTTCAGCTAAAATTTAAATATTTTATTCCGTATAATTTAGCTTAATGAAACTATCAGAGGTGTTACAATATTTAATTTAACTTATATATATTTTTTTATATATTTTCCTATAAATTCATTATTATATTGCTACAATATACGTAAAACCATAGAATAAAAAGTTAACATATGTGTGGTGGGGTGGATTGTGGCCGATTATTTCTCTAGAGATATCACAGAAAAATCTTTTTGTGTACTATACTCTACTCGACTTTCCAAACATTTAGTAGTTATTAGGCGTTTAAGCAAATTTCAATCACTGAATCAACTAATAAGTAATCTAAAGGGAAAAATATAATAGGATTTTGATTATATTCCCAAATTCAAATATTTGTACAATAGGCAGTAATGTATTTGATTTCTTTTGTGCGGCTCTTTAAAAGAATATAAATGGTAAACATGCAATTTTCAGTAACGGTCATTCTGCAAAAAAACTCTAAAACTTATATTAGTTCCAGTTCCTTTTAAATAATTTAATGAACATCAGATAATAAACCCAAATAAGATATGATACATCTGCATTATTTCATGCTTCCCTGCAAAAGAACTATAAGTAATGTCCACATCATTTCTTATAATAATTATAAATTAGAAAAGCAACGTATATCAGTTTTTTTTTAATGTTTTAAAATATTTACTGCTGTAAAACTATCTTCAAATAAACTTGCGACCATAGAGCGCTATATATCAGATCAGAATTGCATTTTGTATTCCTATACAAAAAATAAAGTTTTTGCGTTCATGGCCTAAAACATGCTTACCACATTTTAGCTCAATCGGATAAAGCGTTTAAACGCTATCGAGCCCACTCTCTTTCACACACACATATCGGGTGCTCCAAAAATGTGTGATAGATTTTGAAAATCAGTAAAAAATAAACGAAACGCGATAGAAATGTATCATTTGAGGCCTTATACTTCAGAAACCACGGAAAATTATTTACCAGTTATCAAATTTAGATTACATTTTCGCTAAAAGGTGGCGCTGCAATGCAATTTTCCTTAGAGACCCTATATTAGAAGAGACTACACATTGAAGGAAAGTCGGCCATCTTAGTGCCAAATTTTAGCGATCCCCGTAGAACGTAATAATTTATTCTTCGCGATTGACACTTTACTACATAAGTTAGACGTAAAAAAAGTGTATTGTAGTTGTTCAAGAGGCAATGCAGAATATAAATATGAATTTTTTTTTCTATCTTAGAGAAGGAGAATTCAATAAATAAATAAAATTCTTTTTGGTATCTTTCATAAGATTACCTTTTCAACTCCGATCGGAAAACAGAGGAATTTTTGTTTCATAGTACTGTATTAAGCAAAATACGTTGATATTAAAACTTATTCTACCCTATTTATTTTTTATTATATTATTATTATTATTTAGGATATACATTGCTTTATTTAAAAAAGATAGAAAAAATTTAACAAAAATATGATGACCTTAGTAATTGATATATAAATGTAAAATAACAGCAGTGGAAAAGAAAATATTTTTGTTATTATTTTTTTAAATTATTATTTTACAAAATACTTATGTAATATTTTTACAAGATAAAAAATATATTTTTTATTTATTTTATTTACGTGATGTTATTAAGATCACGTAATCATTTATTTATTTTACTAAAAATATTAACCAATAAATAAAAATAAAAATTTAATTATAATAATTTGTAAAAATAGTAACTAATGACTGATTGGTTGGGTTTTACGTCGCACTAGTGTTGCGCATTGGGCAATTGGCGACAGTCTGAGACTCACACCTAGAGGTGTTCCGGTGACATGCCACCACAATGTTGATCCTCCATGGACAGGATGACTCCCCCGCTTCGGTAACCCTCAGAGGTATTAGTAACTAATGTTTTTCCAAATTAAAATAATTTTTTTTTAATTCTTATAATTATTTAATTTAGTTTGTTTATTTATTACTTGGTAGAAATTTTATGTAAAAAAAAAATCATAATAATTTTTTAAAACATTATTTATAAAATTTACTATGGGAAATGTGATTTAACAGTTTTTTATACTTTATATGCTAATAAATTATCCACACCTCCTTCTTATTTATTTATTTATTTATTTATCTATTTATTTTTAGAAAGTGGATACATTTTGCATGCTAGAGTAGTTAATTACAAAATATTTTTTTAAATATAATTATTTTAAATATGTATTTTAAAATATGTTAAGAAAATACATGCCAAATTTTCACATTTAATGTCAAGAAAATTTTATTTTACTTGCAAAATAATCAATCAGATAGTTTAAATAAAAAAATACATTACAAAATATTAAAGTATAGCATGAAAGATAGCAGAAGCCAAAGTATTTAATACATATTACAAAATATCTAAAACATTTTATGTTTCGAAAATTTTCAAAACAAAAGCAATTTAACTGCTGAAAACGTAATGTAGTATAACAGTAAATTATGGTGCAATTATGGTGGCAAGCAATGCAGCAACTGGCACTTTTCATGGCAGATTTTGTGGAGAAACCAGCGCGCCAATGTCTTTCATAATATAGAGTCTCTAACTTTCCTTGTTGCAATGCCACTGTAAACCATTTTCAATAGTCATACTCTTTCAGAAACTCTCACTGACACACTTTGTAGCAAAACACCGAATGAGGATATCATGAATTCAATTTCTCTGCAGCTCTATCGTGTTCCGTTTTTATTTTTGTTTTTGGGACACCCAGTATATATATATATATATACAGTCGGTAATAAAATTGTCCGAACACTAGTAAAAATTCCTATGTAAAAAAAGTACACTTTATACAGTTTTGTTAAATAAATCCTTGTCGAATGCTGTTCTTAGTCAGTCTAAGAACATGATTCGATAAGGATTTATTTAGGAGAACTGTATGAAGTGTACTTTTTTTACATAAGAATTTTTGCTAGTGTTCGGACACTTTTGTTACCGACTGTATATATATATATATATATATATGCACCGGGTAATTCAAAATAGATGTTGCTGTGATTATCTCATAAACTAAGAAAGATAGAAACATACTTCAATTACAAAATTGTTTCAAATTAAGAGTAGATTTCAGATATGGCCTTTTTTGTACAAGGGGTTGTATACACATTAAATACGAAATTTAATTTTTATACGGCCCCTACTATCATATGACTTTTATTTAGAAAAATATTCTCCCCAGTCTAAGAAGAAAAAAAATCATTTTTCTAAGTGAAAATTTCGCTGAGTTATTGCACTTTGAAAATTCTAGCATTTTTCGCCAAGTCTTAAGTGGTTGTATCAAAAGTGAGAAATTGTAATTACTATAGCTTTTGTAATAAAGCAAAGATTGGTCAGCGTTTGGGAAAGAAAAATATATTTCTCTTTCGGCTATTTTAACCTGTAATGAATACACACGAGAATACTCATTGATAATTTAACAAATAAAATTTATGAATAATTTATGTAGTAAAAGGGAATTTTCAGATTCATTTTTCTTTTCTTTTTTTCCTTTATACATTCTCTTACCAATATACATAGCATAAAGAAAGTATTGTTTTTGAGTGAAATTTCCGAAAATAAACTTTTGTTATATTTGCACATTTTGAGATCCTCTGAATTCAAAAATAATGTTTTTAGCGGTTGGTCTCTCTCTTTCTCTGTTATTAACATATCTCAAAAACAAATAGTAGCAGGAAGTCCAAATTCGATATTCTAAATCGTATCATATTGCGATGCTACACTAAGTTATTCGTTGCGATCTGACAAAGGGTTGTGTACAAAGTCATCCAAGAGAATTCAAATACATTGTATCTGTGAGCGAAACTTGTCATATATACAGTGTGACATTTATAGTCTGCCCTAAACAAAATGAAAAGAACAGATTTTTTGTACGCATAAAAGCATGTTTTGTATAGATTGTGGTATAGCAATCATTCATGATTCATTTACAGGATTACTTAGAGTATTTGCATGTATTGGATCTATACCTTGGACTTGCTGGAAGTGTATTTCATTTTGCGTTAGGTGTTTTACATATAACACTAAATTTACGTACACAAAGTCATATGTATATAGTTTATAGACAATATACAGGGCTACCCAAAATTAAGGTAAACATTTTTTTTTTTTTATTAAATGTAATTGACGTAAGTGCTTTGCTGCATTTTTTTTTATGTCGAAGAACACTACTGACACAGAACGGAAAATTAATTTCTCATACCCATACTTTAAACAAAAGAGTTTTTGGAAATCAATTTTTTTCTGTATAATATCACGTTTTGAGGCCTTCTGAATACGAAAGTCAAATTTTTATTGGTTGATCTGTATATATTTGAATTTTCAGCATAATGTATCAACAAATAACTGTAGACAATTCAAATTTGGTACTTTGGATTTCATATCTAGTTGCCACTTGAAAAGTTGATCAAGATTCGTAAGTTTCAAGGAAATTAATAAGAGACTTGATTTTTGTTTTAATAAATGTAGGCACTATAATTAAACAGAAAGGCAGTAACCCCCTCTGGCATAGAAATATACATCAACATCATATTATAGTCTACGCATAAAATTATTTTATAATATTAACAACAAATATGAAATTCTTTAAGATTTTTACAGTAGAAAGTTATTTAAATGTAACTTATAAGAATGTCTGTTCCAAAACGCAATGCATTGGCATTTTTTGTGCGTTCCTGAATATAAACCAATTGTAGATGACCTATTAATGCCATTTTAAATAGGGAATATTCCATAGTAAACCTGAATAGCATATATCATTTTTTAAAATTTCTGAAAATATTTACGGACGCTGGGGGCAGGCAGAGAGACAGATAGATAGATAGTCAGACAAAAAATATGCAAATTGAAATCATATTCAGTTAAAAACTGCTAAAAAAAATTTAATGTAAACGAAAATTCAATTCCAGCAAATGTCCAATAATAACACTAAACATAACTGAATATTTTTGTTCTGCCCTGTAAATCTAATGCTAATCGTACTGCACACTATAGAAAGCATTATTTTGTGCATATGAACAGCATATTTCAATTTCATTAATATTTATGAAAAGTAATTAAAATTTGATTTATAGAAGTAGCTTTCATAGAACGCAATGCTTTGGAATACTCGGGTGTCCCTGTATACCATCCAGTGATGGTATTTACTCCATTTTCTATATAAAATGTTCGACAGTAAACTTGACTAATATATTTCAATTTTATTAATATATGCGTAAACTGAAGGTGTTAAAATATGGTTTATAAAAATACCTCTCATATAACACAATGCTTTATAAATAATACTTTCGGGTGTCCCTGTACACAAGCTAGCAGTGGTATTCACTCCATTTTCAATAAAAACATCCAATAGGGAACTCAAATAACATATATCAGTTTCAGGAAATTCCATGGATATTCACGGGAGTTAGAGCGCGGACAGACAGAAAGACGGATGCACAGACAGAGAAACCGAAGTCATTAACACTTTTCAACCTTGTTGGAATTGTTAAAGAGCCGAAGCCACTAAAATTTTTCAACCATGATGGAATGTGGTAAAAAGAAATGAAGTGCGAAAATTTCACACGGTTTTGCTAGTCTTTTAATTTTCTTCCTCTCTTAAAGGGTTTTAATTTGCAGGTGACCCCCTAAGAAATTTAATTATTAAATATTTTAAAAATATGGAGTAATGTAAATTTGCATTAAGTTCTTAAAACTGTTGATTTCATGTGTTTGAATGATTTTAGTTGGTATTTTAAAATGGAGGATCTTTTTTTAATTTTTCTCATCTCATAGATAACCCACTAAAGTGAGCCCTTTGGCGTCAAAAAATAGATGACAAAATTGAAAATAAAGTGGTATAAGTCATCATTTTCAAATTGCAATAACTCAGCGAGATTTTGCCTTAGATTGATGATTTTTTTTTCTTCTTAGAGCGAGGGGAGTATTTTTCTAAATATAAGTCGTATGATAGGAGGGACCGTATAAAAATTAAATTTCGTATTTTAATATGTATACAGCCCCTTGTAGAAAAAGAAAAAGACCATATCTGAAATCTACTCTTAATTTGCACTAATTTTGTAGTTGGAAGTATGTTTCTATCTTTCTTAGTTTACGAGATAATCGCTGTAACATCTATTTTGAATCACCCGATATATCACCGTAAAAATAGCAAAAATGAATTTGGGTGAGCTCAAAAAGTGTAAGTGCACTAAAATATCATAGTTAAATTCTTTCATGATTACAGTATTTTCCTTGTATAGTATATGTTCGGGAAATTAAAAAGCATTTAAAAAATTCTAATTCAGAAAACTACGCTTTTCGATATGTTATTCAAGTGTTTATTATAAGGATTGGTAATTTGTTTTTATTTAAAGATTCAGTAGTTACTTAAATGTTTAGCTTCTACTTTCTATTTCAATCCAACGCTTAAAGAAAAAAAAAAAAAAAAAAAAAAAAAACTTAATGAAAAAGAAAAAATAAAGTAAAGAATAAAGAGTTGTATTTCTTAGATTTTTTTTTTTTTTTTTTTTGGTTTCATTCATGAATAAAAAATAACAAATGCAATAAATTATCTAAAAAGAGAATCTATAATTACCAAAACAGTGCTTTAAGAGAAAATTTTATATTCCTGGAGCAAAGCGGGCTATTAGATTGTGTATCTAACTAAGCTGAAATTTTTTTTGAAATAGAGGTTATTTCAAGTATCAAGCGATTCCATTTTCATAGGTTTTATGGCATAAAATGATAATGATTTTGGGGTAATTCTATGTTAAATGTAGCGTCAGCCACACACGAGGTTGTTTACGTTAATGTAAAGCGCCATTTTTCTAGAAATAACTGCTATCCTATTTAATCACAAAAAACTACTGTTACGAAAAATATTTTTGTATGATAAATAATGGTTAAAAAAAAAATAAACACACACACACACACAAAAAAAAAAAAACGGATATATATATATATATATATATATATATATATATATAATTTTTTTTTTTTTTTTTTTTTTTTGTCAATTGAGTTTTCACTCGACTTGCATGTTTCAATATCTACTGAGTCAAAAAAAAAAAAAAAAAAAAAAAAGGGTTTAGGCAACCAGTCAGTGTGTATGTGTGTATTTATGCATGCGTGGTATGTATGTATGTGGGAAATGACTATCATGCCTCCAAAACGAATAAAAAAAAGAACGACGAAACTTTGGAATTGGTAAAGGTCCAGTATACAGATGATTTTGCAAACTTTTGGTTAAAATAAGAAAACCGGAAATGGGTACGTAAGTCCGCATCTCAAAAACGGCTTTAACAATTTTCTTCAAAATTGCTATATAAATACCCTTTTAGAGTTATGTATTAGCTAGTTAACTGAGGAAAATTAATAAGCGTCCTGTATAAGTAGACCAATTTTAGGTTTCGCAAGTGAGTTCTATTGAGAATGCATCTTTTAGATTTCTTTCGTATGTAATTGCTAGTTTCTGATAAACAATTCTCCTCTTCCTGGAGGATCAAAATTGTGATGGCATATATTCGGACCAACCTTAGTGGTGAGTCCCAGATCGTCGCCAATAGCCCATTGCGCAGCACTAGTGCGAGGTAAAACAAACCCAACGAACCAACTGATGAACAGATGAATTTGCTAAGTTTTGGTGAAAATCGGATGGTTGTTTCTTTGGGTGAAACGTCGCAGTAGTATTGCGCAATGGGTAATTGTCGACAGTCTGGGACCCTTCCCTAAGGATGGTGAAAATTGCAAGTGTGATTGAAAAGCTATCTTAAAAACGACTCTAATATCTTCATATTAGTTACGTAAAATCCCTTTTAGACGTCCTTTCAGAGGTACTTCGTTGAAACATGAAAATAGACAAGCGTTCTGATTAGGTAGATCAGTTTTAGATTTCGGAAATTGATGTTTAAATAAATGGCAAAATTTTTTTACCGGTGTCTTTAGAACGTACAGGAAAATTGTTAGGTGACTGATATGTTAAGTCGCTTTTACGTATTTTGACCGCACTATTTATAAAAAGAGTGTATAATATGTATAGTAATGTGTAACGGAAGTCGTGTGGTTTTTTTACGCCCAAGATTGTTTTTATTATGCAATCACATTACATTATATAATTCATCAAAATTATCTGTCCCTGAAATTCCTTTTCTTTCTTTCTTTCTTTACTTTTTCCCGGTGAAATAAAAATCATTGAACAGTTACTTCAATTGGGTATCGATTTTTGTCTAACCAATATATTAAAAGATTTTGACTAATTTCGGAAAAAATGGAATTTAGAAAACACAGGAGAAAACAGATACGATGACAGCACGGAAATAGTGCAACATGAGCGAAATGAGATTGTATATTGAATATGAATAATTTGCTCTGAACGATGACATATTTCCCCCTCCTTTATAGTCATTATCCTACCTATAAAAAATTAAATTTAATTTTTAAGTGTTTTTTAAGGCCTGTGTAATTTAAACACCACATAAATGATATACAGGGTGATTATAATAAAACTATCCCAATTATATGAGACCGTAGCTGTCATACCGTTCACAAAAACTGAATAAATGTTTGGTGCACAGTATTTTGAGGTATGCGCTCAAGAATCATATAAAAAAACAATAATTAAACTCTAACAGTTACGGTTACAGTGACAAAATTCCAAAAATTTCAAATGGCAACACCTACTTTTTTTTATTGAAGTGGGATCTCCATAGCAAAAAACCATAAATAGCGTTGGAACGGTACCTGTAGTACAAAAATCGCCAGCGCTAGGCAGGCTCAGAAGAAAAGAAAGAACAACTGTTATGACTTTCATTTTTTAATGACATCACATTTAACAATGAGTCTTCGGTTCTCACTAAAACTTACTGATTCTACTTCGAAACTAGAAGAAGAAACCAAGGTATGCTTAATTTTGAATTCACGTTTCCAGCTAACGAAAAGTGAGCCTCGTCCGTCCACAGAATGTGTGAAAGCGAACTGTTATTTTCGTTATACCGGATAAGAAATTCGTTCGCAAAATCTATCCGTAGTTGTTTATCACCCGCTTGTACCTCTTGGACACGTTGGAACCGATGCGGAAACATTTAAAGGACAGAGTACAGAATCTTACATATCGGTACAATTCGACAGCCGCCGAAAGTGTAAAACATCGCGTGCACTTGCACGGGGAATTTCACTTATCGTCTGATGAATTTCTGCAACAGTCTCGACAGGAACGGAAGGTCGTTCAGGCCGAGACTGGTCGCATGTGCAACCTAAACTTGAAATTTACGTATCAAGTCCCGTACAGCTTTTACAGTGCACGAGCTTCAGCGTTGCCCATGGTGTCTGCGATACACATCCAAAGACGCTATGTCACTACGGTATTTTGTCCGTTCAGGTAATATATCTTTACAATTTTCCCACGTTGTTTCCCTGTAAACAGAATATTGTTTACAGAGAGAGAAAGCAAGATACACATTACGCACTTCAGAATGCCTTATTTTTTCCCCTAACGCAATGACGCCAGTCATGTCGGTGTCTTACGACTAACCACGGAAATAGAGCTTTTATTCAGTAACCTTACATAAAATTAAGAATACCATTGTCTCTTTATCTCGTTTCGAAGCATAATCAGTAGACTTTAGTCAGAAGCACAGATTATTATACAGATAGGACACTCCCGTATATTCTTCGGTAACCAAAATTTGACTGCAACGACCCTATTGTCAACGGCTGTAAGTTTTTCGAGCTCTCCAGCTTACGCAATCGCTCGTCTTATTTTTATTGTATCTATGTTCATATCGTAATATTAGTGCAACGTTAAACCCAACATTCAACCAACTAACCATTGTATTGATGTTTACGTTTGGCAACTTTGTTATTGTTTACGAACTTGATTGTCAAAAGCAATTTATTTTAAGAAGCAAGTACTAAATATTAAGCAAATAAATTTCGAAAATATACATAAATCTATAATATTTTTTCATCTTAAAGTATTATTTAAACCAAGCAATGTTAAATATTTAAGATTTCACACTGCTATTTCAGAGTTGCAGTTTGTTATTTTAATCTGTACTTGAATAAGAATATGTTTGGCAAAATATATTTTAAAACATAATAAAAATTAATTTTATTTCTTAGAAGAATAGCTGTGAATGTTTTTATTATGATTTTGTGAATTCAAAAATAATAAAAAATGAAGGAAAAGAAAACTTCACATACAAACCTGCTACTAACTAATCCCGAAAGAGAAAAACAATGTTCGATCAAAGGTGCTAATCATGTAGACTTCACACATGAAGTTTCCTTGTGTTGACACTGGTGGTGCCACTATATTTCCGGTTCGCATTTTAGCTTCACTGTCCTATCTGTATAGTAATCTGTGGTCAGAACTAAAGACTCAGTGGGAAATGTGACGTTATTAAAAAATGAAAGTCATGCTCTGGTAGGCATACCACAGTTTTTTTTTTCTTTTCTTCTTAGCCTGCCTAGCGTTGCCGATTTTCGTGCTACAGGTACCGTTCCAACGCTATTTATGGTTTTTTGCTATGGAGATCCCATTTCAATAATAATAATAATAAAAAAAGTAGGTGTTGCCACTAGAAATTTTTGAAATTTTGTCACTGTAACCGTATCTATTAGAGTTTAACTGTTGTTTTTTATATGATTCTTGAGCGCATACCTCAAAATACATTCTACCAAATTTTTATTCAGTTTTGTGAACGGTATGATAGCTATGGCCTCATATATCGAGATAGATTTTTTACAATCACCCTGTATATTACTTTTAACTTCACTTTTAAAAACAGATTTGGACTTGTCATAGGAAACTTCATGTATTTGTTTCACCTTTAATGTTATTTTTTAGAAGAACAAGAAATTCCTAGTATAGAGAAAATTAGCTATATATTCTGTGAATGATTAATCGAGAAATGCATTTTAAGTAAGCAAAAATAATTAAAGAAATTATTTACCTTTAAAGAAGTAGATATTTGAACTACATAAGTTCCGTATCAATATTTTAAAAAACCAGTATTTTTCAATAACCAATTAAACCAATAAATAGCAACTATTTCATACCATAATGAATTAAAAAAAAAAAAAAAACTCTTTGAAGCAAAACACCATAAACTTTAAAAATTTGCTATAGTTATTACGAATCGAAAAAAATTGTTGCGCTTTTTTTTTTTTTTTAACATTTTATGGTGTTTGTTTATGAAGTTTTTTATTCAATACCTTTTGACTAAAGTATTTTTGTGCATTTTACTACCATGTTAAATCCATAAACTTTCCTGCTATAATTTACTGAATAAATCATAAAATGTAGGCTGTATAGAAAATTTTGTGAAATTAAAATTTAGAAGAAAAAACTTTATCATTAATTGCAAATTTTCTTTAAGTAAACAGAAACATTAGGGTATTATATACGATTTTATTTCTTCTAAGAAATTTTCTTACCTAAATTACAGTTAATTTTAGTTAAGAAATTTTAGCTTAAAGTTAGATAACTATATATAAAAGGCAATTAATCCGAAAATTTACATAAAAGCAGATTAATTAAATTTATCATTGAAGTAAAAATTTACTTTCATCATAGATACACATATATAAATATATAAAACTGTATAAATATATAAAACTTTTTAAACATCGAAAATTACTATTTTTGATTATTTACATAAACAAGTAAAAAACAGAAATTTTTAATTTTACCCTAATCCGAATTTCTTTAAAATAGTTTTAACGTAAAAACAACTGTAACAAAAAGAATGATAACAAAAAATTGTAGACTTGATAATATGTTAAATGTATAATAAACAAAAGATATTTTACAAATGAGATTTTTTTTTTAACATTTATTTATTTATTTATTATTTTTTTTTATTTTGAGGCTTCCGGAATCTCAAAATGCACTTGATTAATTTAAATGGAGAAGTCCCCCCCCCCCCACCCCCCACCCTTCCTTGAAAATCGAATGTCATTGTCAGAAATGGAGGTGGGATGAATTTAACACAATTATTTTTTTTCATTAAAATACAAATAAGCTTTTATAAAAGTCTGTTTTCTTACCATTTTTTAAAACAAAAACTATTAATGAAATTAAATTGAGAGTATAGTCGAAAGAGCGTACTTCCGTTACTTGTAGTACAGATTTTAATAACAATTCCCTTATTTTACAAATGAAAAAAAAAAAAAAAAAAAAAAAAAAAAAAAAGAGCCTTTTTATTTTTTTTATCCATAAGGCGAAAAAAGCACCAGACCAAAAGATATGGATGAAAAATAAACAATAAATAATTCGTTTTTATTTTCTTTAGCCGGAAAAATCTATCTAGGGATGATTTTCTCTTTCAAACTAGCCATTTTACCACCTTGGAGTGAGGAAATAAATTTGAAAAGCTTGTAGGAGGAAAGTATTTTAACTCATTGAATAGAACTAGAGGATTTGTATTTTTCTTATTTGCTTTTATTCTATTTTTTTTTTTCTTATTTGAATTTCAAAGAAATACATTTATTTTTTGCTTCGATGTTTCAGATAGTTTTTTTTATTTCTTATTAACGTCATATTATGTTTCTATTTTATAAAAGTAGTGACGTATATTTTGTTTGGCTTAAGGGTTTATTTTTTCTATAATTAATGAAAAATATTATCTATGAAAAATTACGACACATGAGATTTTTAAAATTAATTCGTATGCTAGCGATAATTATTTTTCAGACAATTAATTATTTGCAGGCTCATAGTATTGTCATCTTTTAACGCTAAATAATAAAATTAAATTTTTCACAATAACGTTATTATATTAATTTACATTTTTTCTAAAAAAAAATTATATATTTATATAAAGGTTTGTGAGAAAGTGTTGGAGGATAAAATACATTTATATTTGTGTAAATCATGAACCAAGTATTGTTCATTTTATCAGTAAATTGACAAGCATTAAGATTTGGAGTTTATCAGAAAAAGTTTACTTAGCTTATAAGCAGACTTTTCATTTAAAACTGTTGAAAATAATTAATGAAATATTTTATTTAACTAAGATTTTCATGACAGGTATGGAGATGTTATTAACGGGTGCTAACATCTCAAAATCCACGTTATGTGGACCGTCACAAGCCAGAATTGTATTATTTCAACAGTTATAGCTATTATGTTTTAAAATAAATAAATGCATTTTCCTTAGAAAATTTATGAATATAACATCATATATGGTATTATTGCTTTATTTATTGTCATAAGGAATACTTTTTAATAAGATAATTGTAACAAAATTTTGCATCGTTTCGGTAAATACTTCAAAACTCGAAAAAAAAAAAAAAAAAAAATCTTCACTAGATCTAGGTACTTGCCTTTTATTAGTGACGGCGTAGTGATGCGTGATGTTGATTTTAGGCACATTGATTCACCAAGGGTCTTAGGTCTGGTAGGATCCCAAGTAGCACAGGAACGTTCTGTGAACGTCTAATAACGGTTTCAATAGTTCAAACACCGTGTTTCGTGTCAAAAGAACGTTCTAAAACACGTTCAGAAATAGTATTATTTAGAACGTTCTGAAAATGTTTGATTTGTACCATCTATAAAACGTACAATTCTAGTTCTATATAGAACGTTCAAGTGTGACACCGTCATAACACGTTCTGTAACAGTGTAATTATAACGAATATGACAAAATGACTTTTTAGTACTATTGGTTGGGAAACTAGGTTAACCTTTAAAATTTTTGACTTCAGCTTTTGATTTTTTTACACGTTTTGTGGCGTGAGGAATCCGGAAGTCAAAAGGTTGGTATGGTATCTGTTAATGTGTATCGGCACCTATTAGTGTGATAGCCCGTTAGTTCATGTACACGATATCTCAAGAACAAATGATTGCAGAGAGATCGGACCAGTTTTAAAATATCACTTATGATATTGATAAGAATCTTATTGAGAGATTTGCAACATTCTAATTTAAAAACTTCGTAAGTTATTCGAAATTTATAATTTTTAGCATGATAGAGAATAGAGCATTTTTTACATTTTCAGTTTAACGTTTTGTTAGCACGTCAGTAAAGAATGCTTCCCAATAATCAGTAGCGGTGAGGTGAAAAAAAATTACAAAATTTTAAACTCATGGAAAAATTTTGTGGATTTTGTATTTCAGGAATCAATGTATGGAATTCGACCAAACTTGTTACAATATTAGATCTTGCCCTAAATTGGAGTTTATTTGAATTTCATTTGGGATATATCGCCCGATAGATTACGGTGCTATGCAATGAAACCCTCCATTTATGGGACGGCTATATCTCAGCTTCTATAGTGTACAAATGTATTAAACATGATATATTGGCATATATCATCATAACCTCTGCTAATACAATTTGGATGTATACATTGTCCAACAGGTGGCGTTGCTAATCTGCAATTTAATCATTTTAACGGAAAGGCAATATTTTAACTCTTGTGATTTAACAATAAATTTTGTGATACACTGAAGTTTTAAGTGAAATCGATTTTATGTAAAGCTTTACTGGTCCATTTTGGATGCACATCGGCCAACAGGTGGCGTGGCTATGTTGCAATTTAATCTCATAACAGAAACGAAAAATCTCAACTTCTGTGATTTATAAATATTGTAAATTTGGTAAGTGAAATTAATATTACGTAAAACTCTACAGATTGCCTTTGGGTGCATATCGGACGACAGGTGGCACTGCCACGTTCCAATATTTTCCATTCACAGAAAGGCTATCTATCAGCTTCTGTAATATATATACTCACCAAACCTTCTGCGTGACATACATTTGATATATAATATTGATTCAATTTGGCTGTATAACGAGTAATAGTCAAACAGTTTTTTTTTTATTATTATCATTCATAGGATATTGTTTTTTCCCCTAGGAATAAGTATACATCATCCCTGGGGGATGGGGGAAGGGTGGATAAAAATTTTCACTATAATTATCTTTCAAAAGAATTCGATATCACCTTTAAAACGAATAATTGAAACATCGTTTTCTGATGATTTAAAACAAATTTACCGTTTTTTTTTTTTTTTTTTCATTTGTAATAATAATAATAATAAACCCTTAGAAAAATACATTTTCTAAGATCTTCTATACAGCATAAAAATGATTGTCTTCTGTCATGAAAATCTATGCATTCCCCAGACCCAAAGTTTAGATACAAAAAGCTAATCACGGATGTTATTGAATAAGTAATATAGTGCTTTACGCGAGTTTCAAAGAAAATCACGGGAAAACTCCGAAAACCTAAGTCGACGAGCGTGACCAGGAATCGAAGCCAACACTTCCCGTCTGTAAGGTTCGAGAGTAGAACCTCGCGGTCTCTAATACTCATCGGGAAGTTACAGAATGAGTTTTTTTCTTCTTTTCTTTAAGCATAATTTTAAACTTTTATTATATTTTATTTATGATTCTATTTAAGTTTAAATGTTACTGATAAATTATCAATATTGATAATGTTGTTAAATCGTTACTCTGTTTGATTGTTCTTATTTTATTTTATTTATTTTCACTGAATATTTTATTCAATACTAAAATATACACTAAAACAAAATATGCTTTTCCGTTTAATTCGAAATTTTAAAATGGAAAAATAAAGTGATCTCATAAGTTTTTCAAATACTTTATAAAAATTTAAATAATTGTTTAACTCAGCTCCATTTTTCCTTAAAATATTGACCATATGTTTTCTACAGCTATAAATGCTTAATAAATTTATGTTTCAAACGTTGAACTTTGAAACATGATTATTCCGGATGTAAGAAGGGAAGAGCAGATGAAACTGACATCTGTGGATTGCATTTATTTAATTCTCGCTGACCGTGCAAATTCAAAGGTCTTGGGAATGTCGTGCCGTTATGTGAAGCGGTAATTTTAAAACGTGTAATGTAATCTGTTTTGTTCAGTTTTCGCGTTATAATGACTTGGATAAGCTTTAGAAAAGGTAAAAATGTAATATTTTTAACCTGTAATATTCTCTATTTTCTATTTATTAAAGTCTTATTTTAATATCAATTAAACAATCATTTTCATATCTGCGTAAGTTCTTAAGCCTAACATTTGATACTTGTAAGTAGCATTGTATCGCAGAAAAAACTGCTCCTGTTACAGAAAACCGCTTAGAAATTATGGATTCATTTTATTAATTCAGTCTTCTGAGATGGAAATTGTTAAAATGACTATTTTTGGTTATTATGCTTCTGAATGAAGTAACATAAAGAATTTAATAGATGAGAGCTAATTTTAAGTGAATGCCCTTCCAGACTGGTCATTATGTATTTTAAAATGCTAGTTGGAAGGGTGTTTTCTTGGAGAAATTCTTATGAAGAAAATGAGGAAGGTATGTAATTCTTTTTTTTTTCTTTTCTTTTTAAATTCTGAAGTATTTATTTAATGTTTATATGATAATATATATACAATCTAGGTTATGCAAATTGCATATTTTTAAAATAATATCCTAAGTTTCACCGACTTACAATTTTAAATATCTCTTTACTGTTATTTATTAAATAAAATATATGAAATTGTTTAACTGCATAATAAAACAAAGATTCAATTCAATTTTATTCCACATCTTTATAAAAAAAGATATTCTGCTTAAAAAAAAGGACGATTTACTATATTATTTATTAATACTAATAATATTTACATTTATCAATTATTTAATATGCCATGATAGCATAATTACATCAAATGAGGTAAAAATTGCGTTGACTCAATTTAAAGAAATTTAAACATTTAAAAAATACCAATTACATTGCCATGTGGAATAAATTTAAATACCTGCAAACATCATTTTTGTAAACTGCTGCTGTAAACTGAAAATATGTATGCACACATGCACTGAAATTTAAAAATATGAAGTATGTTAAATATTTTAGAAAAATATTATGATTAAATATATATATATATGTATTTAAGTATTTGGACATTTTAAAAATTTCCTCCTTATAACTAATTTTTAATTTTTTGTTTCAATTTCTTATTATTATAAATTAACAATATATTCTAAACTCAATTATATATTATTTTAGCGGTGTATTGGTACATTCATTTTTGAAATTATTTTTATGTTGAAATATTAAAACTTTCTATAAACTTCAGCATTCAAATATATTTATAAACTATCCATGGACTTACAAAGTAGTACCCAGAAATGTTTAGAATATACAGGGTGCAAAGTCGAGAGCAGGCCTTTATTTGCGCAACAATTGGTCTCAAACGTCCTCCAATAAGAAAATGTATTTAAAAAAAAAATGTAAGAATTCATTATATGACATGTTTAAATTTAAAAAATCAATTTACTAAAAATCACAAAAACTGATAATTTTTATACAATTTTCATGACACTAATAGTGTAAGTTGAGTTCTAACCTAAAAAATATAACACAAAAAGTTTCACTTTTTTGCACCCAAAATTGTCTGAGATAGTTAGTTTCAAAATTTAGGATTATTTCGCATTTTCTCGGGCTTTATTAAAAAGTCAATGAAAAATTCTTTAATAAACCCAGGGAAAATGCAAACAAAGTCCAATTAGGATTTTTAAACCGATCCCTTATTGAAGGCCGAAATATGTGAGAAAATCCAAACTTTAAATATCATGTTCCATTTTGGGAGAATAGAAATGAAACTGTTTGTTAGGATGAGTGTCAGTTTTCTAAATATGATTATAGGGATCTGGGACTATGTAAAAATTTAGTTTTTGCAATTTTGAAAAAATAGATATTTTAAATTTAAACATGTTATACCACAAATGCTCATATTCTTTAAAACATTTTGTAACTGAAACTATATATTTGCGACCAATAGTTGCGGAGATAAAGGTATTCTCGTCACAATGCTTTGCACCCTGTATTTAAAAAAAAAAAAAAAAAAAAAAAAAAAAAAAAAAAAAACATATATATATATATATATATATATATATATATATATATATGTATGTATAAATGAATTTTTAATCTTAGTTAAAGCCAAGCAACAGATATAAGATCCCTGAAACCACATAGGTCAATGAGAAGAAAATTACAACAAATTTAAATAACCTGGGGAGACTGATTGTGATTTATTGAAACATTTATATTTTATTTATTGATTTTTATTTTATTTAACTTCAGTCTAATCTTAAATTTATTCCTATATTGTTAGTTGCAATTTTAATAATTTTGCCGGTGCGTAAAAACCACATGAAACTCAAATCAAAAGATACAAACAAGCAACGAGGAAATAAAAAATTAAGACAGCATTTTAAACATTTCTTGTAGGAAAAGCTTAGAATGGTAGAAAAAAAAAAAAAAAAAAAAACTCGTCAAGGGTGACCCTTTTCGTCGTTGAGCACCAATGTACGATTTCGTTCGTTAGCAGCTATAATAGCAAATTGCTAGCGGGCACCCTATCGTACAAGAAATTAATTGAAGTTAGAAATGAAGAATAAATTGGAATAAATTATTTACTTCAAGAAATCAGAGAATCAAACAGAAAACAACCATGAAAAACAAACATTAATCATAGGATGACGCATTCGGAATCACAAGGATTAAAACAAGCAAAATAAATCAAGAGTTTAGTTGTATATAGCAGATGAAAAATAATGATACAACACAGCAACAGGGATATAAATTACTTTTTTTTAAATTCAAATATTGTTTGAGAAATTTTAACATACTTACTATTCCTTTAATGTCAACGTATATGCATGAAAAATTCCATATTTTATGACTGTAATTCTCAAAAAGTGTCATAACGTGCCTATATCCCTTTAAAAAATTCCTTAAATTTTTGCATTTTTAAAAAATTTCTTTTTTCCTCTAATCTGAAGATAATGGCGTTATAGTATTAATTAAGAAACTTTGAATAAACACCATAAAATGCAAGAACTCGCAACTGCTACAAACAAAGCACGGCTGCTACAAACAAAGCGGCAACGCATTCCACACACTCAACGTGCTTGTTTGCAGCTCTCGTGCCTACAATGTTCGCCTGATGAAGGGTTGTGTCTTCTTTTGACCCGAAACAGTTGGTGCGAGTTCTCGTATTTTATGGTGTTTATTCAAAGTTTTGTAATTAATACTATAACTTCATTATCTACAGATTAGGGAAAAAAAAGAAATTTTTAAAAAATGCAAAAATTTAAGAAATTTTTTAAGGTATAAAGAGACGTTATGACACTTTTTGGGGAAAGCTGTCATAGAATATAGAATTTTTGATGCATATACGTTGAAATTAAAAGAATAGTAAGTATGTTAAAATTTCTCAAACATTATTTGAATTGAAAAAAAAAAGTAATTCATATCCCTGTTCATGTGTTGTATCATTATTCGTCATCAGCTATGTAATTTTTACTTCTAAACGCTCTTACTGATGGGATTTTTTTATAATGACGTCACATTTTTTTTTTTTTTTAACTACACTATTTTAGAACGTTTACAGTACGTTTTCTGGAACATTCTGAAAATGTGTATAACGTTTTGAAAACGTTCTAAAAACGTTTAGAACGTTCTGAGACCGTATACATAGAACGTTCTCAGAACGCTTCTATAACACCGATGGTGATAGTTACACGTTCATTGAACGTTCTCTGAACCGTACTATTGTACGTCTTCAAGATGGACAGATAGACGTCTATAACACGTTCAAAGTGAACGTTCTTAGAACGTGTTTGCAGAACAATTTTTGAACGTTCAGAGAACGTTTCGGTGCTGCTTGGGATGCCATCCTTGGTGGTCTTTCTTTGTTAGTGACAGATGAAAAAAGAAACAACCATTTAAGAAATTTAAGTAAGATTCTTTAACATGTTCACGCCGGCGGATTTTGTTTACATTGTCTTTTGAGTCAATTTCTAAAACAGAGGTACTTGACGTATTTGGCGAAATTTCCAAACGAAAATGTCCAGTTCTTGTAACCACACCTTCTATATGCTTTATCGGTTGAGTTCAGTAGGTTTTCCGTCACAATAGAGTTACACTATGGCCAACCCATTGTGACTGGGAGATACTTGATTGGTTTATTTGGGTTTCTGCAATCATTTGGTTTCCAAGAGAACAAATTTTGTTCTTTATGAAGTTGAGTGCGTTTTACTTTTATATAGAATTAGACCTACGCAAAGAGCAACTGGAGACGGTTTGAGATTCAATACTTTGTTTTTAATGATTGATTTCGTAATAATATTTATTTTTCAAGCAATTTAATAGGTATTTTTTTTTTGGAGTAAATTTTTCCGATTATTATTATTATTATTATTATTTTCATAAATGTTCAATCCAAAAATGGCTGGTGCAGGCAAACTCCGCCATGGCCGCAATGTCTTCCATATTCCTGTCCAAAAGAATATCTCTAAAGGGGGTCACTGAGGCGGAGCACCCATCCTCTCCCCTCCGTGGATGATCAAAATTGGGATTTCATGACTCGAACCACTATCAGATGTGCGTTCCATAGTTCGTCGCCGATTGCTAGAGTGACCAAATGTCCTCAAAAGTACAGGACAGCCTCTATTTTGAAACTGTTTTATAATTTTTTGAAAAATTGTAGCAAAGAAAATTATTTAGCATAATTATTACCGATTTAGTCCACATTAATTTAAAATAAAAAATATCTCCTTAAATGGGTAATTGCCGAAACGTCAGTGGAGGCCCTCTGTTGAGACTCAAAACGGTTTTGGGCTGTGTGTCTTTCTGTCTGTCTGTCTGTCTGTCTGTCGCGCGATAGCGGCCACAAAAATAGCGCTATTGACTTGAAATTTGGTACACATGTTCATGAGCCCCACGAAATCAGCTGTATAGTTTTTGGTATGTATTCCATTTGTAGTTCGTATACAGGGACACGCCAAAGTTTTTTTTAACATTACGGCCTATGGGAGAAATTTGTATGTATCACGATAGCGGCCACAAAAATCACGCTATTGACTTGAAATTTGGTACACATGTTCATGTGCCCCACGAAATCAGCTGTATAGTTTTGGGTGTGTATTCCATTTGTAATTCGTGTACAGGGACACGCCAAAGTTTTTCTTATCATTACGTCCTATGGGAGGAATTTGTATGCACGCGATAGCGGCCACAAAAAACACGCTATTGACTTGCAATTTGGTACACATGTTCAGGAGTCCAACAGAATCAGCTGTATAGTTTTAGGTGTGTATTCCATTTGTAGTTCGTGTACAGGGACACGCCAAAGATTTTCTATCATTATGGCCAATGGGAAAAATCTGTATGTACCGCGATAGCCACCGCAGAAATCAAGCTATTGACTTCCAATTTTTGCCGAAACGTGAATGGAGGCCCTCTGTTGAGACACAAAAGGATTTTGGGTTCCGTCTGTCCGTCTGTCTGTCTGTCTGTTGTGCGATAGCGGCCTCAAAAATCACGTTATTGACTTGAAATTTTGTACACATGTTCATGATCCCCACGAAATTAGCTGTATAGTTTTGGTTGTGCATTCCATTTGTAGTTCGTGTACAGGGACACGCCAAAGATTTTCTATCATTACGGCCTATGGGAAGAATCTGTATGTACCGCGATAGCCACCGCAAAAATCAAGCTATTGACTTGCAATTTGGTACACATATTCATGAGCCCAACGGAATTACCTGTTTGATGTTAGGTGTGTATTCCATTTTTCGTTCGTGTACAGGGACACGCCAAAGTTTTTCTTGTCTTTACGGCCTATGGGAAGAATTTTTATGTACCGCAATAGCGGCCGCAAAATTCCTTTGATTGACTTGCAAATTGGCGCACGCGTTCCAGCTTTGCATATAAGCAGCTGTATAATTTTTATTGCTATATTTTTTTATAAACTGTGTACAGGGACACGCCAAAATTCTTAACATTACGGCGTATGCGGTGAATTTCGTTTAAACGCATTTTAATATCATTACTTTGCAATGAAGAAAATGAAACTAGCGTACGTGAGTAAGATGCTTAAACTTATGCTGTTTGAAGAAAATGTGTGCTCATAAGCTTTCTAATTAATGTACAGGATCTTACAAAAGTGTTCTGACAATGTCACGTAGTCATCCAAATGATGTTACATTTGGAACAATTATTAATTTTAAACGCAAAATAAGCTGAATAGTTTTTACTGATGTATACAATGTTTATGGTTCGTTTACAAAGACGCACGAAAGATTTTCGTAACATTAGGGCCTATGGTCAAATTTTTAATTTAAGCGCGCACTTTAATGCGTTTATGCTGAATTGAAATTAATAAAGTTAACATACATTATAAATATGCTTAAAATCATGTTTACTCTTAAAAAAGGTTATGTATAGACTAAATAATTTATAGGACCACGCAAAATAGTTCCGAGTATGTACTGTAATCATCCAAATTATGTCAAATTAGCTTGAAAAATTGATGAGTTATAATTAATTAGGTTTATTCTCATTATTGTCGTTTATAATGACTGTGGCTACTTTTCCGGGATACATAAAGGAATTTCGTACTATTACGGTCTATAGTCGGTATTTTTTAAAAGTGTATTTTAACATGGTTACATCCCCATCAAATATAATGAAATTTTATTAGAATTTTAAAAGCATGTTTTCCTGTTGAAAATTGTGGGCAGAGAATTGATAATTAGTTTAAAGGTTATGCAAAATATTTCCGATATGCTATGTAATTTTTTTTGTATGAAATTTGATAGTTATGAAATTTGGTATTTATGAATTTCAGGGAAATAATACAAGACCGTCGTTTATTAAGAATATATATTGTTTCGTACTTGGGGGTTCGTAAGTTGTCCGAGAATGAAAGGCGAAACTTGCAAAAGTTCAGTGATTTATTCACAGAAAGTTTTATAAAAATACAGGTCTAAAAACCAAGTATCAGCTTCAATTCAACCAGTAAACATAGCTTAAACAACAGCCGTTAACGGCAAAACAACATAACAAACTGTTTATCAATAACACATAAAGCAAGTCTCATTCAAAGAGGCTCAAAGCAAAGCAAGCATTTGACGAAACTAACACAGATCTGAGATTGGCCGTCTTGGCTAAAAAAAATGCTCCTTTTATACTATTCTATCGAACACAGACTGTTCTGGAAAATTCTGGTATCTCATCAGCCAATGAGATTAGAGCTTCCATATTTGGTATATCCCTTATAAGGATTTTCTCGCCAAGGTCGCCAAAAAATCGCCAAGGAGGGAAACAGTCGCAAAATTTGGGGCCAAATCCATTTCTTCCCTCATTGGAGCTTTTTAATGCGTTTTTAAACGAAAATTAGGCTATTTTAACGTAAAACGACTAGAAATGCACAAAATTAGCATTTTATCGACTTTCTAAGCCTCTTTGAAAGAATTTATACAAAAATAAATGCAATTATTCACAATTCCGTAGCACTTTATATGATATACAAATAGGTTTAGAAAGAGAGATACAGCAGGGGGTTAAGGGGGGCGGTAGCCCCCCTCAGGAATGTATCTGATTATGGTAATAAGTCGATAAAATCAATATATACTATTATATATAATAAGGAATAAATAAAAATGACCTATTGAATAATGCCTGATGCAAATAGGACGTTGAGGCTCCTGATCTGCAGATCCACTAGTTATAATAGTTTTTAACTACATATTTTTATTAAGGTACTAATATAATCACTTAGCCAAATGCCCATAACGTAGCACTAGTGCGACATAAAGACTTCTCATCCGAACATTAAATAATTTTTTCGCGAGTATAAAAAAATCGCCAAACGTAAACCAGCCATTTAGGACCTCTGTTTTCAGACTTTTCCGTATCTTGAACTAGCTGTAAGCCACCGGTGGTACACGCCGGCGTGAATGTGTTAAATATGTTTCAAAATTTTTAGGTAAGTAGCTCGTGACATAACTTCTATTACCCTTTTCAATAAAACAGTTCCAAATTATGTCTGTCATTCAATGTGCCATATTAAGTTATATATGATTATCTAAATTTTTTTAAGGCATAAACCTACAGTATTAATCATAACATAATTATTAAAAAAAAACAGAAATCTATCACTTCTGTAGGCATATTGGTTCTACAGCTGTGAGATGATTCTATACAAAATGTCTATCCCACTAGTGCTAACATAAAACGGAGTTGATCGGTGTGACATACATCATGGGTATACTTACACCCCTTCTCATATTCGTAAGGAAACTTGATGTTTCGAAATAACTAATATAAAAATAATTATGAACGGGATCTCATATTTGTAAGGACACTTGATGTTTTGAAATAACTAATGTAAAAATAATTATGAACGGGATTATGGTAAGCGCACTTAAAGTACTCTCCTGCTCAAAAGTTTAGCAAGATTTGCAAACTATCAGTTTTTTTCAGTTTAAAAACTTATCTCTCGATGAAATGTTTCCAGACATTGGGTATTTAAAGAACTGGGTCTTCCTCATGTTTTTCAGTGAAGATTGGTTTAAAACAACATTTAGGGAGCCAGTAACAAATTGAGTATAATCGATAATGTTTGTGATCACCCTGTATCGTTAAATAAATGAAATAAACTGTAAATTTAGGATAAGTTAATATAGACCCAGTACAATTTATGGATGAATTTGTGTGACAATAGCATGTTAAATAACGGAGATATAAGCATTTATTTTAAAACTCCAAAAATATCAGCATGTTTTTTATTTATAATATACAGAATTTTTAACGAAAATTATTCCCACTTTCAGATAAATTGAAAAAACCCTTTTGAAACAATATACTGCAATCGGAATACAAATATCTTAAATATCTCATGAAATATCAACATTTTTATAAAAAACGTTTTCACCGCGCCTTTGCGAAAGATAGAAACAATTTTATTACATAGGTTGAAAGCTAGATACATTAGCAACTTTAGTCAAAAGTTCATTTGAATAAAATAAAAATCAAACAAATTGTTCGCAAAAGGACGAGCTAGATTTTAGAAATTTTCCAAGAAATGAAATTTCATAAGGGGTTTTTCACATGCCGCGTAATTAATTTGAATATCCAGTTATTTTAATCACTTTACAAAAGTTCTTTTTTATGAAAACCTCCTTATGATCTCACAAATCTTAGTAAATAAACAAAAATATGTTAGAGTTACAAGCTTATAAGGAGTTTTTCACAAAAAAGTACTTGTGGAGCGTGGTTGAAATAATTCGATCATCAAATTAATTATTCGGCATGTGAAAAATACTTTATGAAATGTCAACTCTTGCAAAATACCTAAAATCTAGCTCGTTTTTTTGCCGACAGTTTGCTTAATTTTTACTCTATTCAAATGTACTTTTGACAAAAGTTGCCCAGTGTATCTAGCTTTCAACCTATTCAATATATATATATATATATATATATATATGATCTGTCACACATGTGCAGTGAAAACGTTTTTCATAAAAATGCTCATATTTCATAACATATTTAAGATATTTGAATTTCGATTATAGTATATTGTTTCAAATGTGTTTTTTCAATTTATCTGAACGTGAGAATAATTTTCGTTTAAAACTCTGTTTATCTATAATAATTATAAATAAAAAACATGCTGATTTTTCTATTTTTGGAGTTTTAAAATAAATGCTTATATCTCAGTTATTTAATATGCTATCATCACGCAAATTCATCCACAAGTTGTACTGAGTCTATATTAACATATTCTAAAGTTACAGATCATTTCGTTTACTGAACGATACATGGTGATCCCAAACATTATTAATTTTGCTCATTTTGTTAATGGCCCCCTAAATGTTGTCTTAAACCAATCTTCATTGAAAAATATGAAGAAGATCTAGTTCTTTAAATATCCAATGTTTGAAAACATTTTATCAAGAGATAGGTTTGTAAATAAAAAAAAAAAAAAAAAATACTGAAGGTTTGTAAATTTTGCTAAACTTTTGAACAGGAGTGTATCTAGTATTCTAAAAACCAAAACTGTTATAATTTTTGCAACATAAAACAAAATTAATAATAAATAATTACAAGATAAAAAGAACTTTTTATATACCATGTTTTTAAATTTTCTATTGAGTCATATAAACGCTACCGAAGGCAGCGGAAACCCGAAGCAATTGGATAAAAGTATTAAAAAAGTTCAATTCTATTGTGTTTTGAGCTATTAAAAAAGTTTCAAATGGATATCTAGCCGGGAAGATAGTTAAAAATCGATTGCAAGCTTTGTACTGGTAACGCTGCCGAAGGCAGCAGGGTCCCGAAGCAATTGCTTAAAAATACTTTAAAAATGCATTTTCACCGTATTCTGAACTATGCTGAAAGTTTCAAATGTCAAGCTAGTAGGGAAGTTAGTTAAATAAATTTTCTGTTGAATCATATAAACAGGCAGTTGAAGGCAGTAGGGACCTGAAACAGTTGACTAAATGTATAAAAAAAAATGTATTGTCACCGTGTTCTGAGTTATCCTGAAAGTTTCAAATGTCTAGCTAGTCGGGAAGTTAGTGAAAAATCGATTGCAAGCTTTGTACTGTTAACGCTGCCGAAGGCAGCAGGAAACCTGAGCAGTTGGTTAAACATATTTAAAAAATGCATTTTCATCGTGTTCTGAACTATTCTGAAAGTTTCAAATGTCTAGCTAGTTGGGAAGTTATTTAAATAAATTTCCCGTTGAATCATATAAACAGCAGGACCTGAAACAGTTGACTAAAAGTATTGAAAAAATGTATTGTCACCGTGTTTTGAGCTCTCCTGAAAGTTTCAAATATCTAGCTAGTCGGGAAGTTAGTTAAAAATCGGTTGCAAGATTTGTACTGGACAAACAAACAAACAAGAATCGAAGTTAATAAAAACATGGTAAAATAATGCAAAATATTTTTTATCTACGTTTTTAGATGCTCATAACTATAGGAACAATGAAGATTTTCCAGTTTTATTTAACTTATGAGCGAATAAATTACACTTGATATGCGAATTTGTTAATTATGGGATTCATACAAATGTTAACTATGGGATTAAATTATGATTGATTCATGCAAAAAATTTAAATTTTTCTCTAATGGACAGTACTGATAATTCTTCTTCTTCTTAAAAAAAAAAAAAAAAAAAATCTATTGTGGGCACCACTTGATTTTTTTATACACCCAATGGAATATACACATTGTTATGAAAACATTGACATCTCTGTGTGCGGTAGCGGATTCGTAAATAAAAAGGCAATTTCCAATCAAAATAAACAAATAAATAAATAAAAAAGAAAAAAAAATACCTTAAAAACTGATGCTACATCCACAAAAGTCATGATAATAAGATTGTATATATCGCCAAACAAATATACTAGTTTTTTCAGAAATGACTTATTACAGAATCTCTCATTGGCAAATTCATAGCTTAAAATTCAATGAAAATCGTTCGAGTATAGATGGCCTACTTTTGTTCTCTTTGCCGAAAATTAGAGGTGATAAATGATACATTTTATCGAAACAATTAATTCAGTTAAAATTGAGAAATGATTTACTAATTTTGGCTATCCTGAAACATTATTTGCCGCCAAATTTGGTCGCTAATCTCGCCAAGTCGCCAAGTTTGTAGCCAATGCTGATTTTGGCGATTTTGCTTCGAATTTGGCGACTTAGGGACCAAATTTGGCGAAAATTTTTAGTTTAGGGTTCCCAAAGTTTGGAAGCTCTAACTTCAATAAGAACAAAATTTTGGAATTTTTCGGAAAGATTCATTGGTTCAAAGCTCTAAACTAAATTCTTCGAAAATTCTTTAAACAACAAACGAGACTGAAACAAAATAAAGTGTATTCGTCGACAAGAACCTGCTTATATATTAAGAATTACTTTCTACACTCAAAAATGTCGGCAACTTTCATAACAATATCATTATGTACGTGCTATCTACGTGCTGAATATTCATCAAAGTGCATTCTTCGACTAGAACCTGTTTATGTCTTTAAGAATTACTTTCTACGAGCAAAAATGTTGGCAACTTTCATAAACGTACAGATTACGGGCTCTATTTACGGGCTGAGTATTCATTAAATAAAATGTATTCATCGGCTAGAACCTGCTTATGTCTTTACAAATTACTTTCTAAACTCAAAAAATGTCGACAACTTTCATAATAATATTACGGGCTCTATCATTAGCTTATTTTAAAATCTCTATGATGGTAGGACATATGTAATGACAAAAACCTTTGTATATTTGGTCATTATAAATATACTTTTCGTAAATATCTCTGAAACGGAAAACCACAGAAAGACCAAAAAAGATGTGCACAACTAGATGTTATATACCTATATACCAATTTGCAACGTTCTACGCCCAACCGTTTTCGGGTTATGCGAGATACATGCACACATACTCACATACATATACGTCACGAAAAATCGTGTTAAGTCGCTGATATCTTTAAAACGAAAGCTCGTATTAAGACGAAATTTGCTGGTGCACAGCTAGACATCATGACAGTCACACATATAAATTTACAACATTCTACGATGCATCGTTTTTGAGATATGTAAGATATTATATCCATTTCGCAAATCGGGATTACAATACTTCCTTATACTTTGTATAAGGAATCCCGATAAAAAAATTGTATAAGTATTGTAAAAGATTGTCCCAATAAAAAGATTGTAAAAGTATTATAATCCCGATAAAAAGAACATTTATGCAGTGAAATATGATAAACGTGTTTTTTAAATGGTAGGATAATTTCAATTCGCCGTATATCTAATGAAATTTGAAGATCTAAAACTGCTAAAGGAAATCAGGCATTGAACCACTTGTTCGGTAGAAGAGAGATCTGGTGCAACATCTGAGTTGTTTTACAGAGATCGAAGACTGTCTGCTGCTGAATTTGCTTCTTTTTTGATGAAATGGTTTGGAGTTAATATATGTGTTCAAAATAATTAATATGTTAAAATGAATAAAAACCAGCAATAACAAATAAGCATATAATGGGGGGAAGAGCGTCTGTGTTAAAGTGCAATAAAGACAATATGAAATGGTAAAATGTTGTATTTTCGAATGAAAAACATTTTATTCTTGATTGGCCAAATGGTTTTAACAGTTATTGGTACGATCTCAGAAGAGCGAAAGACAGAGCAGACCTCTTAAAAGCAGATCAAGCATTTTAAAGGTGGATCTATCGTGCTCTGGGGAGCAGTTTCAGATGAAGGTGGAATGAATTTAGTAATTTTGTCTACTGCTATGAGCATCAAGAGAATATCTACAAATTTCAAACTTGGAATTCTTAGATTTTTGTTAGCGTTTAGAGAAAGGGAGACGGGGGTGGGGTGGTTAATTATTTTTTTTTTTGAACAAGACATATTTTTCTTTAAATTTTAGAGCAGTAAAAAATGCTTTAAAGAAAGTAACTTCTGTATTTTAACCTTTCCCATGATCAGAATGTGTGACTGTTTCACCCCAATAAGAGGTTCCACAAAATATTAAAGAATAACTGGAAAAAAAAAAGGATTAACAATCGAGCTGTCCTTCAATTGTGAATGCATGGAAAAAAAAAAGACCGTATTTAAACTTTTCAGATAGAAAAACGGTAAAATTTTATATATATTATCTATTTATGTAATTCAAATTAATAAAAAATATATTTATTTCAATAATAGTTTTCAGTGTTCAGTTAAAGCAGAAAAACTGGTGTCCTTATAATTATGAGAACCAATGTACAGTCGGGGAAAAAAAATCGCAGCACTCGCTGTAATTTCATTATTAATTGACACAGAAAAATGTAATAGACACTATTCAACAGGGAATTAAATGCACTTTTTGAAAATGCTGTCGAATTTTGAATTAGGGGTTATCTACATATTGAAATGAGCGCCAACTCCAATAGCAACACCCAATTTTGACTTCATATTCGAATTTCTGAGAGTCTGGCAGTGCGGAAAAGTATACTGTTTATATACTTTATCTTTAGTATTTATAGAGTTATAATAAAAAATGTGTTAGGGGGTTATCTGTAAATGTTGAAAAATAAAATTAAGATCCAATAAGAAATAGACAAAATTTTAATGTTTTACACCGGAAATCTTTCAGGAATAAAAGAATTATAAAAATTAATAAAAAGATTGACTCTCTTCCAGTTTCTTAATTTTCCTGAATTCAGTTACTTATATTTGTATATACTTCTGTACTTTTTTAAATAATTTTAGGTCTGTTTAAATACATCACACTTGTGATTTGTCCAGAC
This sequence comes from Salticus scenicus, assembly GCA_963930645.1. Taxonomy (NCBI): domain Eukaryota; kingdom Metazoa; phylum Arthropoda; class Arachnida; order Araneae; family Salticidae; genus Salticus; species Salticus scenicus. The sequence goes on along the minus strand of OZ005657.1, from coordinate 200,796,438 downwards.
TGTACTCTTTGAAAAAAGTGCAATATTTTTCGAGTAAAAGCGTCTATTATGGCTGTACCGATCACCAATAAAGCTTAAATTTCTTTCGTAGGTGTAACATAAAATACGAAATGAAATAATATATATATATATATATATATACAACAACGCATAAACTGAATCTTTTCGGATAAATAATTGTAAGGGTTCATGAAGTAAACAATGATATTGAACAATTTTAATCGCAATTACCAGTTTTGGGTCAGTTGAATTCTTTGGAAATGTAGGATTCGTTTTATAATTTCTATGAAAATATAATTTTTTAATTAACCCTTTCGCGACTGCTGACGTAGATTCACATCATTTGAAATCTGTAACTCTCTTCGTGGGCGTTTCTTTCGTAATTTGTGTGTTACTTATTTCTTAAGTGTGTACCCAGTGTTCATATTTTTGCAATAAAATATACTATGGATGGAAATATATTGAATAGAAAGAATATAATTATACTGTATATCCATTTGTAATATAATTGTGAATACAGAAAATTTGCTCTGAAATATCTTATTTTGAGAGAATAACGCTTGTAGGCGGACTTTACTGTCAAAAAGACAAAATCCTGCAGTCACAAAAGTGTTAATATATATTTTAAAAGTTAAAGTATATTTTTTAAAATATATTATTAAAATTTTAAAGACTAAAGTATCCTTAAAATAATAATCCTCCCCCCTACAAAATAAATAAATAAATAAATAAAAATAAAGCAATATATGAAGCAAATGATTAAGCCTTTAATTATGACGGTATTTAAGAAACGATTTTAGAAGTCTGTATTGCATTCCAATTCCATTCTTTTTTTCTAATTGACAATTTTTACATTTACCAATTTTTCTATTTAAAACAGTAAACCCCGCCTATTTAGTTATTTTTTTCTTCTAGTGTTCGTTTAAAAGGTTCAAAATTTATCACCAGTAATCGTTGAAGTGAATATAACGTGTGCACATGTTTGTCAACATAAAATAAGGGGTTTAACATGAATAATCTATGTCACATTTACTTTTTTTTCTGTATTGTTTTGTTTTGAAGAATGACGAAGGCGGGGCTTGTTTTCTAGATATAAAACAGGAATTGTTGATGCTAACACTAATGTCTAAAAATCATCATTTTTATTTCATTTCTTTGCGTTTGACGTTGTTTTTATATAATTTGACCCGTAAATAAAAAATAAACATATTTTGTTTAATTTTCCTTGTTATTTCTTAAGATTTGATTTGTTATCTCATGCAAAACTTTATAAGAGACGGCCCCCTAAACCACTCCAAAAGAAAGATTTATTTATATCTCGAAAACTAATAACTGCAATGAGCTGCAAATTTGCACACTCATATTTTTCAGCATTAGGATTCATTTTATGTAAAAATTAATATAGGTCATAATTCATAATTTTTATGAATATGCATTTATTAATATTTTTCAAAATTAAAAATATTTTTCAGAATCAAAAGTAATGATGGATTATGTTTGGGTTTCCTCACTGTATCTCGTTAAAAAAGAATTATATCGATCAAGTTATTTTTTGTGAAGATATTAATAAAAGTTTGAAATATGAATTTAACATTAGCACCTTCAAACTTTGAACGCTTATAACTCTGTGAAAAAATAAGTAAAATATACAACCAATATATTTTTTCGCGTTCTCGCAATCCCAGGAATTCAAATATAAAATAAAAATGGGGCATTACGATTGAAAAAATCAGAGTTGGTGCTCGTTTTAATATGTACACGACCCCCAATTCAAAATTTCAGTTCATTTTCTGAATCTACTCACAATTTCTCGTCGAATGATACCTATTACATTTTTCTACATCTATTAGCAACAAAGTTACGTCGAGTGCTGCGTTTTTTTTTCCCCCGACTGTACATAAGTTGTCCTTTAAAAAAAATTAAGGCTTTAAATTGAAATTTGTATTTTGAGAACTTTTGTATTCATATTGCAAGTTTTTGTAGAATGAATCTTCTGTCTTTTCATTCGTCTATTTTTTTCCAAATCTTCAAATATGCAAGGGAAAAAAAAAAAAAAAAAAAAAGAAAAAAGAAAGAAAGAGAGAGAGAGAGAGAGATTTGAAATTTTTTGAGTAATGATTTAAAATAAATTTTATTTTAAATCATTCTTTTCGTATTTGGGAATTAGTGTATTCTTATTTTAATGTATATCGCAAAATGTTAAGGATATTTTTAAATTTTCTATTGCATTTACAATTTTGGAACTTACATGGTGTTTTGCTTGATCATGAATTTTTTCCTGGAACGATTTGGTAAGTATTTAACTGAAAAATATAATATTTAAGAACTATAAAAAATATTTTGTATATTTAATTGTCTAATATATTTTTCAACTGATTCACATTTATTTCTTACTATTCTCATATAGAATCTTAAGTGTTCCAAAACAACCTTTAAACTGCAAATAATTGAATTTTTAAAATGTAGCAGAAGATTGTGTATTTTTCATGATATATTAGCAAACTAAACAAAGCAGCCTATATAAATTACTGATGAAACGTTATGGAAATTAAAAATATTATCAGTAATACAGTGAGCTGTAATTTAGTTAACGTCTTAACGTAACTGAATATCAAAGAATTTCTTACATTTACTTTATAAATAATATTCTTTAAGTAAATTTGCAGTTCATACGAGAGCTATAGAGTTTCGCCATTGTGTTTCATTATTGTGTGAAAATAAGAGAAGCACAAATATGGATAAATGTACAAATTCATACTAAGTTACAAGTATTACACTCATTTCCGAGAAAACCACCAAGCGCACAAATGCATTTATTACATCGCGATAGAAGGTTTTCTATGCCAGCATCATAAGATGTGTCTGTAATGTTAACTAAGAAATGTGTAGTGTGTCCGTGAGGTTAGCTGAAGAATCGCTGAAAGGCGCAATCAATTGATCGCCGATTCGGAACTATATGGCGAATTTTATTTTATATGATTACTATTTCCCAGCTGAAGATGAAATTTAGAGTCAAATGAGGGCACGCAGCACAGCGTTATTGTTTAACAAAATGACACCATCAATAAGCAAACCGCAACTTTTGATTTGAATGACATGTCGCAATTGTTATAATGATTTACCGTTACCAGATTGACACTTTTGTCTCTGTAGGAATAATTTTCCAATACGGCATCTTTTCTATTGCAGAAACAGTGTACATGATTTTGCATAAGGATTTCTTTTTCTGTTTTAAAAACCTTTTCTTTTTTTTTTGGGGGGGGGGGGGGGGCGCATTTGCCAAGTCCGCGAAGTAAATTTTTTACTTTCCACAGGTTTTTCTTTTGGTGGGGGTAGTATTTACGCTTAGCTGTCTTTCACCATATATACTATTTTGTTACAAACCATTCTTTACCCATTGAGGATGCTGTACCACATTAACAGATTTGTATCTTTTTTATTTGAGAGAATTTTTACTTTCTGTAATCTACTTTAAAACTAACATATATATATATAATGCAATTTATGTTATGGAATTTATATAATGCATTTTTATATAATTAGCAATATTTTATATAATTCAGTGTGACCATTCTACTACTTATGCACTGAAAAAAAAAAAAATGTCGAAACAACAAAATTTTGTTGAAACTATATCAACAAAATATTTACACTAAGGGACAAAAAAAAAAAAAAAAAAAAAAGCCGCACTTAGATATTTTTCATATCTCTTTCTGCAATCTCCAATTTTATTGTTTTAAAAGTAACTTTTCGAACAGATTTTATTACGTTGTGTTCCACGTACAATTTAAGATTAAACCAAGCATTAAAAACAAGATGCAATTGTTCGAAAAATTGTAATTTTAGAAAGTATTTCAAAAATGGCAAGAATAAGGCAACTAACGATACCGCAAAAAATATTAATTTTAGAGTGAAAATAAAAAAATATTTTAATACGCGGGATGTCAAAATGATTAAATGTTAACGAAATATAGGTGAGCTGAGTTTTAGCAAGATATAAAAATTTTTGGCTTTTTAAACTGGAAATTTGTTTTTAGGCGGTACTCATCCATTCGAGACGACCACAAGCTAAAAAGCCAATGCTTAAAAAATCAGTTTGTATTGCATTTAGAACATAGAAGGAATTCAGAAAATGTGTTCAGTAACATAATTTCTTTAAATACAGTGCAACAACGATTAATCAAAGCAAGTTTAAAGCCAGAAGATCAGAATCCATTCTTAACGAAAAGAATTATGAAAGCAAGACTTCAGAGAGATTAAAATAAAACAAAAATGATCAATTAATTATTGGGCTGATGTGATTCTCTCTGAAGTGTCAATTTTATCTTATTTCGAGCTGTCAGAAACAAGCAGGTCTGATGAAGAAAATGTGACCGACTTAATGAAAATCGCACTTTTAAAACAGTGTCATATTATTCGTATATTATGTTATGAAAGTGCATAATTTTTCAATGAGTCGGGAAAATTTTCATGTTCAAGGGATGAATAACCCGAAGTAAAACTTGGCCATTAAAAGATTATTTTGGAGGTATTTCAGACTTTTCCACAATCAGCATTTCAAGATGATAATGCACCTTGTTACACGGTGCCTGTGGTACGTTTATTTGATTCAAATTGTTAAAATTACCTTTCCATTGCCACGAGCATCTATAATTTTGCAAGTTATCATAACTTTTTTTACTTAAAGTTAAATCCTACAAAGAATACCGTAGAATTTCTTCTTTACTAGACCTGAAAATAGTCCTAATCTCAATCCGCTCAAAAATGCTTAGTCTATAAAAGAGAATGGGGATTCAAAATTTGTAGCCTACAACTTTGAAAGAATTAGAAAAAAATATTTATAATATTTGTCATAATGAAATTTCTGAGTTTCATGTTAAAAAATTGTAAAATATTATGCCATTGCGCATTAATGCAGTAATTTCATATAAAGGTAGAATTATCCAATGCAGAATACATATTTTTGATAAGTAATTTTTTATATCTAACAAATAAATAGATTTATTTCATACATTAAAATATAACGTGTTTATTTCAAATAATAAATCATAATAGAATACAAAGTATAGGTTTATTATATTACGTTTAAAAAGAAAATTTAATTTAGAATTTTATTAAATACTTCGTAGAGTGTAATAAAGCAAATTATTAAATCAAAAATGTATATAAGTATCATGCAATGACTTCCGCATTATATAACCATAGCAGTTTTATTTGTTTCAATCATTAGTTTTTAAGTTATTACAAACATAAAAGGTGTATGTCATATTTTTTTTTTTTCAGTGCGGCATTTTTTCCCTCTTAGTGTACATTTTTGTTGCTTCAACAATTTTTTTTTTTTTTTTTTTTTGAAAACAGCAAAGCAATTTGTTAAATCAACTAAATTTTTTTTTGTTGATATAGTCTCAACCAGTGGGTCCTGGATTCCGGTAAATCCTTCAGAAAAGAAGTGGAGAAGATTTCTCAAAAACTAATGAACCGATTTTATTGCAGTTTGCACCACTTCTTGAAAACAGAATTGACTAGTGCTTAGACGAATGATAAAAAAAAAAAAAAAAAAAAAAAAAAAAAAAAAAAAATTAACATAATTGTATGCAAAAACAGCACAATTTTCTGTACATTTTACTTCACGTATAGCTTTGTAAAATTAGTTCAAGCATTAGTCAATTCTATTTTGAAAGCATTAGTCAATTCTATTCTATTATAGTATGCAAAATTTCAAAAAGGTATCCGCCGCTTTTCTGAAGGGTTTCCGGAAACCAGGAACAACTGACTGAATTTTCCAAAATTTTTGATGAAAATGTTATAAAATATTGTTTAATTGTTTGTGCTTTATATGCTTAAAATTTCCAATAAAAATTTAATTTAATTGTATTTGAAAAAAAAAAAAAAAAAAAGAAAAATACGCTATTGTTTAATCTTCGAAACCCATGTAATTTCTTAAAAATTGCAAAACAAAAGTTCTAATTGCTACCTTAATAAAACAGAATTTATGTGGTCCTTGAAATTACATATCACTAATTATTAATAGCAATTTTTATCCTAAAATAATCGTATACATTTAAAAATAAATTTTATGTTTCGAGAATACTGCTGGAATAGTTCTTAAAAAGAAGCGGTTCTATGCGAATCCCGGTAAAAAATGAACACGTATAAAATCAAATGGCTCTATATCTAATCAAGTGCTAATCATATTAATTAAAACGAAAGTAAACTTCCTCAAAAATCAACTTATACATACGTATATATTTTATCATTAATATTAATCGAAAATGGTTAACAAAAAAAAAAAAAAAAAAAAATATATTTTAGATAGCGTACAAGTCTGACGTATATATTATAATAAACAAACAAACAGACAACGTTTTAAATAGAAAAGAAATGTTTATAAGCATTTGTTGTATTTTATTTATCTATTTACTTTATAATATATATGAAATTTTAAAAAAATGAAAAAAAAAAAAAAAAAAAAAAAACGATTTCTTTTTTAATTTTTGACACAATTCAAAAAACATCTGGATTAAATACAATTTATAATCAAACTTTCATGTGTATTACCATCGGAGATGGTATTCATCTTTAGGAGTAATAATTATTAATAATTAATCAACTCTGAAAATTCATTGATGTAATGTTATAAATAACCAATATATTACGTAATGATTAATGCTTTTTCTGGAGCATTAGATCCGACAATTTTCGTAAGACACTCTGAAAAATCTTTTAAAAAATACATTAAACAGAAAACTTCTTATAAAATTTTTAGTTAAGGAAATAACACGGAAATTTTATGTGTGTATCTAGAATTCGGAAAAGAGAATAAGGATAGCAGTTTTGAGGTCATTGAAGAGATTAATGATTGTGCAAAACTGAGTAAAGTGATTTCGTGAAGAAATAAAATTTGCAGGAAATGTACCTAATTTCCAGAGACTACTATTACAAGTTCTAAAATTTCAAGGTAATGGATTTTATCGAGTGGATGTCAATAAAATCTATTTGACAGATAAATAAATTAAAAAAGTATCAGGAACATTAATTCATTAAATGAAAGAGTTAATTAGGCATACATCAATTCATAAGAACTAGTTTAACTCCAATTGTCATTTTGAGAGGTTTTACTCTCAAAAGTGGTAAAGGTTTGGTGTCAAGTTTGATACCAGGTCGAGTTCGTTGGCTTAACAGTTTGGAGTTTTCTGTGGTTTTCTCAAAAACTCGCTAAAATACGGGCTTGAAAAAGATTCCCCACAGTGGGCATTCCACTTACGCTCAGGTTCCAAGTGCAGTCAATCGGTTTTTACCCCTACAACTACATCTACACCATTTGCCATTTAAATTAGATAACTTTTGATGCTTTGTCCCCCCCCCCAAATAAATAAATAAATAAATAAATAAAATAAAAATAAATAAATAAATAAATAATAATAATTTCGTTAAATTTGTTAACTTTATTATTGAATTCCTTATTATCACACCTCCTGTGTGTGCGTATGCGTTATTAGATATATTAAATATTTTTTCTTAAATTGTTAAGAAGTTTCGCAAAGAGTTAAGAAGTTTGGCAATCGTTATGTATGCGTATTTTTTTCAAAGAATCATTTTTTAATATATATATATATATATATATATATATATATATATAATTGTAGATGCAATATAGAGAGAAATTCTAATGTCAAAATATTTGGTAAAGGACTTCTGTGTTTAAAAGGTACTTAAAAAATTAAATGTTTGTTGTGCATGCGTTATAGTGATATATTTGAGACATATTACAGTTTTGATAGTTTATACTAACAGTTACTTTAATTTTAAATTGAAGTCAATTTAACACACGGCGTTTTACAGTGTAAAAAGTGTCCATAAAATAATTAAAAACAATAGTCTATTTTGATGGGATCTTTAAAGAATAAACTAAAAGTAAAATACTTTATTAATACAAAATTAAAAGCAAAAGTCGCAAATAATCCAGCCTATATCCTACAAAAATTAGAATTAAAATATTTTATTAAAATGAGTCGCATATATAACACCCTCTTTGATAATGTTTCAATCAATATACTTCTCTTTGCATTAATATACTGCTTTAGTGAAAAGAAAATCTCCAAGTACTCTCTAAACAATTTGACAAATCACTTTAAACAGAACAATTTAATTTAAAAACTTTTGCCTACATTGTTTTATCTTCATCACAATTCCGTAAGATTAATGACGAGGAGTTTGAGGATGCTACAAGACAAATAAATTTTCTTATTAGAATATGTAATGTTTATATTTTTCCAAGCAAGTAAATGAAACTTTTATTATCTCAAGCGATAAACACAGCTCCACCAAATAAATAAAACATGACGAGCTTAATCCTATTTTGCATTTCCTCTAAAGGTCCTTAATGGGGGGAAATGCAAAAAGAATTTCTTTCATGACTTCAGGAATCCATTAGTGTATTCTAACGAACAAGGCCCAATATTTAAGTCTTCCAAGTCCTTGAAGATTCAGACTATTTTTTCGCTTGATTTGCACCGCTTTAGAAGACTGATTTCATAGCTTCTTCTTCTTCTTCTTTTTTTTTCCTCATAGCTCGATTTTTTTTCTTCTTTTAGATTCTATCTGAGATTTCTTCTTCAATCAATTTTTTAAATAATATTCTCTCCCAAATTTTTAGATTCATATTTCTGATATTTTTAAAGAATTATGACCATTTGTTTAAAACAATTAAATTTCGTAAATTTAAATAAAAATGATTTTGTAAATAAATATTTTTTCTTTTATAAATGAACAATTGAAATTAATGGATTATACAGTTCGCATTTGATTAGAGTTTGAAAATTTAAATAAGATTTAAATTACAGAAATTTCTAATGCCTTAGTTTTTTCTTCTTTTGTCGCTTGATTTTTTCTTCGTATGTTTTATTTTTTCGGATTCTATATGAATTTTCTTCTTCAATCAACTTTTTAAAGAATATTCTCTCCTAGATTCTTAGATTCACATTCATGACATAAAAAAAAAAAATAAATAAATAAATAAAACAACTAAATTTTGTAAATATTGATGAACAGACTTTTGTAAAATATACATACATGCATATATATATATATATATATAAGAACAACTGAAATGGATGGATATACAGTGCATGGTTAGTTAGAATTTGAAAACAGACATAAATTGCAGAAATTTAGACTGCTTTTTTTTTTTTTTAAGGGAAAAAAAATGATTGTTTAAAACAATTTAATTTTGTGAGTATTGATAAACATGCATATGTACAATATATATACATTAGTGTGTCCCTTAAATGACTGTGATTTTTTTTTTTTTTTGAAATCCGATACGCATACCCTCTAATTTATTTCTCTTACCCATATGTATGGTAGAGAAAGTATTGTTTTAGGGTCAAATTTTCGAAATCGAGATTTTGTTATATTTACATGTTTTGGGCTCCTCTGATTCTGACAACATGTTTTCAGCGGTTGGTCTGTGTGTCTGTCTCTGTTTCTGTTATTAGAATGTCTCAAGAACATACAGTAGCAGGAAGACTAAACTTGGTATTTTGTATCTATATCATAGAGGTTCTACACTAAACTTTTCGTTGAGATCAAGCAAAGAGTTCGTGTACAGAGCCATCCAAGATAATTCAAATACATTACGTCTATGGGCGAAATGTCTGCTGCCCTAAACAAAATGGAATGAACATATTTTTTTTTGTACATGCAACAAAGCATGTTTTGCGTAGATTGTGGTATGGAAATCATTCATTATTCATTTGCAGGGCTACCCAAAGTATTTGGATATATTAGGAAATTGCTGAGAGTGTATTTCATTTTGTGCTATGTGCTTTTTTTACAAGACTAAATTTAAGTACACAACGTAATGTGTATTTGGTTAATAGACAATATACAGGGCTACCCAAAATTAAGCTAACCTTCTTTTCCGCTGAATGTAATTGATGGAATTCACTATGTCAATAAACGCTGCTCAGGAAAGAAAATTAATTTTTTATCCCCATAATTGTAAATGTAGTATTTTTTGAAGTTCGATTTTCCACTGCCGTTTTTGTATAATATCACGTTTTAAGGTGCCTTGAATCCAAAAGTCAAATGTTAGCGTTTGATCTCTATGTACACCAGTTATAAACATAACTTAAAAACTAATAACTGCAGGAAATTCAAATTTGGTATTTTGAAGTTAGTATGCAGTTGCCACTTGAAAAAAAAAAAAAAAAAAAAAAAAAGATTAAAATATGCAAATTTAGAGGTAAATTAATAACAGTCTTGAATTTTATTTTGTTTTTTAAATAAAAGTAGACACTATAATTGAACAGGGGGTTCAATTATAGTGTCCTCACGCAAAATTATATGTCAAATAAAATTGTCCTTAAACCTATTTCAGCTTCTTTATAAAATAGATTGAAATTTATCTTACCTTATTTATTTTACTTATAAATCTGTCTGTATAGCATTGAAATGCAGGGTAAGAGAAAGGTCGTGTGAGTGATACACCAGATTATTTTCTATTGGACACACTTTTTAGCAAAACACCAGCTCTCTGGGAAGACGTGCCGAATTGACGGGAATGTTAACACTTACCGAATTGACAGGAAAATCCCACTATCTATATTGGGATTTTCCCGTCAATTAATTAAACATCATAAATTTTCTGAAAATGTTTTTAAAAGTAAGTACTTACATAAGAAAAATTTAGATTAATAGATGCACAATGCATTATTAGTTTGAATCTGAAATCTCGAAATGGAGCACAAGAATTATATTTGACTATAATATTAATATTTCTAGATCACAGAGTAAATGAAACAGGTTAAAATTTTTATACAATTACATAGTAGTTGGTATATTCAATTAAATAAGTATAGGATTTCTAAGACTAATAATGGATAAGTTAAATTAGCAGCTACATGATAAAAATAGTTAAAAAAATATTTAACTAGCATATTCTATATAACGTCATATATATATATATATATTAAATTGAAATATTATATTTTTTCAAAGATTTAGCAACTAGACTATTATATCCTAAATACAAATTATGTAAATTTGACCAAGATACAACAATAAACATCATAGATATTCATTACATTTTTAGATTGATCTCAAGTTTTTTTTTTTTTTAAATAACATTATATTTGAATTCAATGATATTGGTTAAGTCAGATATTTTTACGAATGGACATAATTTTTTTCGTGCTCGTCTAACTTTCTATTAATACAAATTGCTGCAATTTTAGAGTTACAATAGGCAGTAAAATTATTTGAGCGCCAGCAATAATTCCTAAATAAAAAACGTACATTTAGTACTGTTTTGTTAAATAAATCCTTGTCGAATCATGTTCTTAGTCAGTCTAAGAACATGATTCGACAAGGATTTATTTAACAAAACAGTATTAAGTGTATATATATATATATATATATATATATATATATATATATATTACATAGGAATTATTGCTAGCGTTCGAATAATTTTGCTGCCGAATGTACTTCTGCATTAAAAGTGAAGTCACTACTTTTCCAATATTTTAATATAGTTTCTAGAAATTATAGTATAACAGTTTTTTCCCAAATACTAATTGTCAAATAAACACACACACACACACACACACACACACGCATTAAAAAAAAAAAAAAAAAAAAAAAAAAAAAAATCTTTGACAGAAATAAATTGTGGCTCTAGTAAAAACAGTTCCATGTAAATCCACATAAATTAAGTTCCTTTTGTTAGCGAGTTCGTGAAACAGCTATTAAATTTCAAGACATTATTTCTATGTTATCGAGACCAAACGTATTTAAAAATCCCTGCAAAGAAATGCGAACAGAAGAGGAGAGTTTCAGTAATTATAATTTTATAATTCTAGTTTATGAATCGCTTCTATAAATCCAGCGAGAATTTTACACACTACAATAGATTAAAGATTCAGAAAATGACTACTTATTCGTTCTATATGAAGGTGGTATATATTTTTTCAGTGAATTAATTTCAGATGAATGGATTATACAACACCCTGATCAAAGTTATAGTGTTGTTAAAATTTCTTAAGCCCTTTAATGGGATGCAAATATGATTGTTGTATTAAAATTTATGTTTATGAATTGCACAAGACCAGCGCATTTCATGAGTCTGGATGAAATGTCCAGTACATCATTTCCAAAGCTTTCAAAGTCCCAATGCTTTTCAAATTGATATACAGTCAGTAAAACATGTTTTATTAAAATGATATTTCCTTAAAAAAAAAAAAAAAAAAAAAAAAAAAAAAAAAAAAGCTGCTTTTTGAAGCAGGCGCAATAATATTTACAGCTTTCAAAAAACCTTACAACCTTAGCAATGTAATGCTAAATAGTATTTATGCATTTTCATGTTCAAATTTTTAAGACAATAAAAAAAGGCTACTCAGAAAAATGTGTGCTTTAAATACTCATCAAATCGACAAATTGTTATAAAAGCACATAGATGTTGAATAAATGCATTGCAATATTCTGTCGGTCAGAGAAAACTGCTTAGTCAATTATCTTTTTGAAACTTTTAAAGTATAAAAACAAAATAAAAGGAAACAGTGGAAAAGAAAAAAGTACTTCTTTTAGATTTTTATTTAATATTTCAAAAATACTTGACGAAAAAATATCCAAATGTCTTGAAAGATATATAACAAACGTGAAATTGAACTATGAATGATTGAAATTTAAAAATAACAGCGCATTCAGCTGCTCAAATATTCGCACAGTCAAATATATATATATATATTCAGTAGTTGACTCAAATGTTAAAGAATAAGATTAAAAAAAAAAAAAAAAAAAAAGCATTTGAAGCGAAGAACTATTCAATTCACTTTATATGTTTTCTATTATTACTTTTTGTATTTATGTTTTAAGATTTTTATTTTGAAGAAAATAGGAATTGAGCCGTTGGAAGCCTTTTAAAATAATTTAGAATTAAATGACTTTATCAAAATCTATTGAAATATAACCTTTTTCAAAGATTGTTTCAAATAAACTGTTTTTTTTCTTCTTTTTTAATGTGTTCTTAAATACAACCAAGCGGACTGAAAAGTGTTTAAACTGTTTTCTTTTTCCGTTCTCGCATTTTCTTTGTTTTGTAGAAAATACTTTTGAAAATTTTTGTTTTAGATTGAAAAGACATACGTGAAAATATAAATTGAAATAATATGAATGTTCACAAGAGAATTTAATATTAATTACTGAAGAGAGAATAATAAGCAATTTTTATAATTAATTTCACACAATGTTTAACGTAGTTGAATGTTCAAAATAAATACGGTTTTAATACATAATTAGCATAATTTAATAAAATTTTTTGTTTGAAAAAAAAAAAAGAAGTGCCACGAAATGATAATATCTTAACAAAAATCGAAAACTGAATATTAATTACTTTTGTCTTTAGAAAATATTTATAAAGGATTTATGACTGAATGAAAAAGAAAAGAAAGTCAAAAACTTGTTTTCACTTACGTTGCAAAAGCAATAGCGTGATAGACAGAAAATTCACAACAGAGTTACAGCACATTCGTATTTATTTTCCAGCATTTACATACATGTGGCGTATTATGTGTTTATAAATCTACCAGTCTAGATAGACTGCACGTTCTTTATTTACTCAAGGTACAAATAGAAAACGTGACAGAAAATTATTAAATGTTTTATTATAAATAATATTCTGCTCTGCTTTTAATTAGAACAGTACTGCGTATAAAATAATTTTGTAGGAAAGCTATAAATGTTACATACAATATTTTCTTCCCGTAATATATTTAAATAAACTCCAATAACTTATATCAATTTAGTTCCGTTTGAAATAGTATTACACAACTAAAAACATCCATAGGCAGTAATTCATTAAGAACCTTTTGCGCGTTTCTGTAAAAGAAATATAAGTTCTATCTACACCATTTCGTTAATGAGTCATATTTTTATGTATTTGAATAAACTAATTTCATAGAATTTCATGCAGTATAACACCATTAAATTTGACTCCAACTTTTTTTACCTCCATAGACCGTAATGCATAAGAAGTATTTTGTGCAACCTTTTACAAGAACTGTAAATGCTACTTATTTCGTGTTCAATAGCGAGTATATGATAGTGATATCTAATAACAGGTGTACATTTCGTAGCTTTTGAGGTATAGTTAGGGAAGCTATTGCTCTGACAGACAGACGGACTGAAGTTATAAACATTTTTCAATTTCATTGTTGGAAACTGTTAAAAAATATAAATAAATAGATGTAAAAATATTAATAGAATTCTGCGAAATTATTAAAATTATTTGGGAAAAACATTTGCTTTAACCCTTTAACTTTCACTTCCTATTTTCTTTATAAAATTGCAAAACTAATTTCTTCAAAAATGGCTGTTAGACACGTAGCTGATCATAAATATGTAATTAATCTCTCTCTCTCTCTCTCTCTATATATATATATATAATAGATAATATACGAGAAATATTTTGTGTTTTAAAACATCTACACTCGTTAACCCTATTAAATTCAAATAATAATTAATTTAATAAATAACTTCCCAAGTAAACACTATAAATATAAATTGCAAAAATCTAGAGACAGATGTTTCATGTCAAAATAATCTTTCATAAGGTGGAAAAATTAGGCACGTGTACATCCTCAAATTAGCAATGGACACTTGCGCATACAGAGAAATTTAAAGTGACTTCTGAATGTGGCTTCCTCTGAAACATCAAATATTAAATTTCGGAGTAGTTCTGCATCTACCGAACAGAGAAAGAACAGAAGTTTGAAGATATATTAAAACAAGGAAAAAATGTTGAATACTTGTTTAAAAAAAAAATATTAAATATTTGGTTTCATCGCGAACATTAAAGAGGTAATAGAATAAAAATTTTTGTTACGGTAAAACATTAAAGGTTAAAGTCGGGAAGAATTCTGAATGAATCCTAAACTGCGGCATGAAAGTTTATAAAAATGACAATGAAATCTTATAGGTGGGTTAAAATTAATATTGCTTTATTAGAGACTTATGACGGACAAACTTTTAAAGTGTGTGACATTTCGTTAACAACTACTATCGACAAGCTCTGTAAAGTATATTGTAAGTACGTTTCAATAAAATGACAGTGTTAAGAACGTACATCTTTGATTTAAATAGATTTTATTATCTAAACTGAATTAATAAAACGTTTCTAAGTCTGCACGGAAAAATATCTTTTGGGTCTGGTATGGGCTGTCACCCTACGGTTATTTTTTACACATTAAGGTTTATTGTACAAAGACTTTCAACTCAAAGTAGATACAGAAAAACTATATTTCACCCGGGATCCGAACCCGTCACTTGGCAAATTATGGCCAGGGCTCTAATCATTGGGCTATGAAATGAGCATAATAACTTTAGAAAGAACATTCTTAAAGCAGGTGATTCATGCAATATTTTGTTAATTTTTTCTCATGAGTTCAAAAATTATATTAATAAATTTATGGTTTAAAAAAAAAAAAAAAAAAAAAATTTTAATTTTTAGATACTGATAGTAAAAATATTAGTCACGGATTTTAAGTTTGTAAACTCAGTTATGTCTTTTAAATAAATTGCTATTTTACTTAAATATTAAAATTAGGCGTTCAAATAAATATTTTAAATATTTATTTGTGATTTAAAACGTTCACCCGACCATCCTAAAAAAAAGTTATGAATTAAAGACCTTGAAGTGAAAAATTGCTTTATTAACATATTTTATTAATTCCCACTTTACCAAAGATTAAATATTATTTAATTCAAACACTAATCAAATAAATTATCAACCGTCTGTGCAAACAATACATCAACCAACCATTCAGTCAATCATTTAATCCCCCAATTTCTCCATCTATCCACCTGCTCATAAACCAATATACACAGATACCCATCTCGCATACATTCACACAATGTATAAAATGTGATTTATACTCTGTCTCAAAAAAATCTTTAAAAAATATAAACTTAAATAAAAAGGATTTAAAAGATAAATCCTTATAAATTTTGGTAACATAAGTTTTCAATAACAAAAAACAATGACGATACCATCGCTAAAAACTCGTAAAAAAATATGCCATTTATGTCTAGAAATGCATCCAGTGAGAATTTTAAGTACATAAAATTTCATGTATTGAATCGAGTGTATGCAAAGACTTCTTGTTTGTATATGTATAGTGCAAACATGGAAGCATCACTTAGATCGGTGAATTCCTATAGGAAATGTGATATTGCAGTGTATTTATCTCAGGGAGAATATTTGTCAAAATACTGCCATTTTTTCTTCAAATTTTTTTTCGGAAGACCGATTCGTGTCGTATATATATTTTTTAAAGCGCCCATTTTTATCGAAATTTTCTGCTTTTACAACCACTTTAAACTTCTTTAAAAAATTTAGAAGAACTTAAAATTTTGTAGAAAATGGAGTAGAAGTATGCTTTTTTGGCATAAAGAACATAAAATTAATTTCCCATTTATAATTTGGTTTCATTTTAGTTGGATGTAAATATGCATGGAATAAAATATCTCCCACCTGGATCTCTTTATTTTTGGAAATAACACAGCTGAGTTGAGGAAAATAATTTTAGAAAATGAACAAATTTAGTATACACATTTTAAAATATAATGTATGCTTTATTTATTTATTTTTAATTTTACTTTCGATTTCATGCCTAAATCTTAACATGTCCCTTTAATAGCATGCTGATAGATTCAAGTAGAAAGAAATTTAGGCACAAGTGAGTGTAGTCCCCATTAAATATATAATAATACTTTTGTCAATATATTTTATAAAATTTTTATTTTCCTAAGAAGAACGTTTTGACTTCAAACATATGAATTCATAATTTACACAAAATTTCTAATTGCATTTATTTTTGAAAGTAAAATTCGAATTATACCTTCTTAAATGTTTTCGAATTAAGCATTCCAATTTTATCTTAGTATCTTAAAAATTATATTTCACTGAAAAAAAAAAAAAGAAACTCAAACATTTATTACTTTTATTTAAAAAAATATAAATAATTATTTTCTTAAAAATTTCTTAACTTTTTATTACATTAGATTTTAAAAATTTAAAATTTATGTTTTTTAGTTTATGTGCATTTTTACAAATACATTTATTTTGAACTTTTACATTCATGCACAAAATTTCATGACAAAAACAAAAGAAAAAAAAAATATCTCATTATCGTTTGATATTTTGATAAATCGATAAATCCTAAATTTAAAAAATAACGCAAAAACCAGAAAAGTATAATTTAGAGAGGTAACCTTACTCAAGAAAACCTACAAAGAAAATTTTCATTTATATGTTTCTATATCTTTTTTTCTTAATTTTTCTAGAAAGGTTTTTGTCCTCTTTTAATAAAAGAAAAGCAGTTATTTTGCTATTTTTTTTTCGAGAATCTATAAATATGCCCATGGAATAAATCAGTCAGCAGTTATTTTTAGAAGAACTAAGAATGTGAAAATTGAAACCGTTTAGAAAAATCCTACGATACAAATTAAAAAAAAAAAAAAAAAAAAATGCGTAATGAAAACTTTTATAGCATCTATTCAGAAACTTCTTTTAAATGCTAAGTTTTATACGCAAGGATTATCGGTGGGCAGAAAAGTTTTTTTAGTACTTAATTCCTTACAAATATTACTCCTTTCAATATTTTTCTAAGTATTTGACACAAAAAAGTGAGAGGTTAATTCTAGCAAGAATAGATGAATGATTTGAAATCTAAAGTTTCCATTCAGAGTAGGAAATGAATTAAACGCTTAGCGTATAAAAACTTTTTCGAGAGACATACTCATGAAAATATATCAGAAGCTAGGCTCATTTAAATCTGCCGTCAGTAACAGACACTGACAATATAAAGACACGGAAATAAATATTTTTGAAGGCAGTCGATTCAAATGACAAGTTAATTTGCTTTTTGAAATCTTGCCGTAATGATGTTCTTTGAAATTTTCTTAAATGTACTTGATTGCTATCGGCAATAATTACGGTTCTAGATTTGCCGCTATTTCAGGACTTAAAAGGAGATAAAGTCATGAGAAAGAGAGCCTATTGATTTATCGATTATCAAATTACAGTAGAAACTTGTCTTAAGAAATCCCTGGAGTCCAGATTAAAAAGTTAGTTAAAAGCCGTTTTTAACGCTGCATTAGTAGAAAGTCAATAGCTCGAATGCACCCTCCTATTTGAATAGCATCTATGAAAAAAAAAAAAAAAAACATATATGAAATTTAGAAGCAATATTCAATACAGACTTTTAATCAATGTAATCAATAGAACTATTCTGCAGAACAATTAGAGCCAAGTGTAAAATTTATAAACATCAAGTTATTTAACTTCGTATAGTTTGTTTATAATTAATAACTGTTATATATGGGTGTCATTTATTGACTTTTAAATTAAGTAATTTGTTTTATATTGCTTTTGTTTGTCAAAGCCTAAGGTTCATTTATCAATGAATTGCCCATATAAATGATAAAATAAAGATTGTTTTAATATGATGACACTATCTATAATATGTAAGAAAATTAAAATATACAACTTCAATAATCATTAGAAAGGATAGTTTTCAGTTATAAATGATTTTCAAAATAATTTACTAAAAATTACATTCGAAACAAATTTATTAGTTAACAGATTTAACTTGAAAATTCCCGATTACATACGGTTAATTTATTTTAATTTTTTGTAAAAGTTGTTTAGTAACTTCTTCATTTGCCTTTCTAAGTAAATTTTAAAATTGTTCCTGCGTAAAAAAAAAAAAAAAAAAAAAAAAAAAATCATCTTATATAAAATATTTCAAAATAATCTTTAGTTTAATGTATGATCCATATTTCTGTGTTTCTTTTACTTATCAAGTGAACTATGTACTTCGCAACAAATTTTTAACTGCTAAAATAATTTTCATTCGCTCTTAAAATAGCATTTGAAATGGTATTGATTTCTTTAAAATCAATAAAATTTTTATAACTATCTTTAAAATAACACAGCACTGGTAACATTTCATTCTTAAATAGCTAAACGTTTTAAATTTTGATTATAAGCTACATTTTGGTAATGTATTAAGACACATGAAGTTTTATTTCAATTAAGTTTATGATTGGTGAATACTTTTTTTTTCCTAAGGAAAAAATATGGCTTATATACGAACTTTCTAATAAAAACTTATTTAGTTTAATAAAGTAGTTAAGATGCTCAAATATTTGTAACAGATGATCTAACGAAAATAAACGTTCAAAAAGTGTAAGAATTATTTCTGTTTTTCTAATTTAGAATAATGTAGAATTATAATATGATTTATTTTAACTTCTCTAAGTTATTACGAATGATTTAGATAAAAAAAAAAAAATCAGTATACTGTGTATGATATAGTGTAAAAAATGTGTAGAGATAATCTAATAAATTTTGCATGTATAATAAAGATTTAAATAAGGAAAGTAATCATTTTAACTCATTTGCTACTTTTTAAACCAGCTAAAAAAAATAAAATGTATTTATTTTATGTAATAAAAGCATGTACTTAACATATTCGGATATTTAAAATTGTATACATAACGTATAAAGCTGAGGAAAAAAAAATAGTTTTTTTTTCCTCTTTAAAAAGGCGCCTCTTTAAAAAGAAGTAATAGAAAATATCTACATCATACATCAAGTTACCTAAAAATCTGAAGAAATGTAAATCCTAAAAAGTTCGATGTTTTTACCCTCAGATGTAATAATAGTCTGCAATCGGGGGACAAAGCCATTTACCTCTGCGTGCAGCATATCAGCATCTACAGCAGAAATATCACACCGTAAAGCATGTTTTTCAGATATTGTAGATGAGCCCAGAATGCACACCCGATATTTTAGATATTCCCATAACTAAAAATCAGCGGGAGTCAAGAATAATAAACCGTTTATTCAACAACACATAGCCTCCAAGACTTTTGAAAGAAAGTCTTGGAGGCTATGTGTTGTTGAATAAATGATTTATTATTCTCTCTTGGTCAAAGATGCTCCTAAAAAATGTGTTTTACACGTGTCCAGACACGTGGAGATGCTCCATCTTGCATAAAATTAAGTATACCTACGATCTGCTTTTCATGCGGGGATGACACAACATACTTTTGTAGCATTTTTAAATAACAATCTCCAGTTACTGTGCTTGCCTTCCAGCCGCTGTTTTTGCATGTTTCACCAATAATTATTGACGCGGTAAAACCTCACCATACTGCTAGTCTCGGTTATGCATTGGTGTTTCTACGTAGGCATGCGGATTTTCTCGATCCCTCACCCGACAGTCATGAAAATTAACGCATCCGTGTAAAGTAAAATGGGACTCGTCTGTCCAAAAACTATTCAAAATCTATTGTGGATATTCATGAACCTATCAGAAAGCCCATTCAGCAAATACTTACCATTTCTAAATATCGATTAATTTTAGTTCCTGAAAAGGTCGTGTTTTGTATTGGTATAACTTTAAAACTTCATGCACCACTCAGAATACGAAAGTACTTTCAGTTATTCGTAAAATCTCTCGTATACTGCATAACAGTGCTGGATGACTGTATTATGAGGCATTTTATTTCTGTTGCTATTCCGCTGAAACGCTCTTCTGGTAACATTGTGTGCATCCGGTTTCTTCAAACCGTTTCACTAAAAATCAGAGTCACTGAAAGATTGGACCTCGGCCTTTTTTCATTTTCTCTGTAGTTTTAAATTTTCTCGATGTTTATACTGCTGATTCATTGTTCGTATAATATGGTTTTATCAAACGAGCCTTTTCAACTTATGTCAGCATTATAGTAATTTTGCATTCTCTAATCTTCCAGTTGAAGTTGATTTGAAGCTTTTATCTATCACCATTCTCTTTTAAGGCGATAAGACTTGCATATCATTAGAAAATTTGACCTTACAACGCCATCTATCGGATAATTCTTTTTCTTGGCTCTTATAAAATACGACACCTTTACAGTTTGAAAGAGTGCAAATCACTTTTCCGCTTTTCAATACATCGGTTAGTGGTTTTTTTTTCTTAATGGCAATTTTAAATCGGGATGAATTTATGGGCATTCGATATTTATTGCATCTGAGGCTACTATGTTTGCGAAGTTTTCCTAAATATTTCTGTTTAAACTAAACAATTTTTATCTTTTGTTTTCTCATTTGGAAAATTTATATTTTTAATAGAAAATTTTATATTTTTTCTCGCTTTCTTTACAGGTTAAGCCAACGGTGCATATACTGCAATTTAATGTAGAATAAGCTATGCTGTGACACTAGTTGCAGAAGTCGAAATGGCAGGTAAATTAAAAATAATTTTGATTTTGATTAGGCAAATAAATTGTGTAGACCATTTTGTATGAAGATAATTTGAGCCCTCTATTGGTGTTTTTTGTAATTAACGTGTTGTTTCCCAGAAAGAATTCCCATGACTCTCATCATCTCTTCACAGTACTGCACTAACTGCATGGTTTTCTTGAAGAACTGTTTTGGTACAGCCCACTCGGAAATGTGTAATTTAGTTTAGGGCATCATGTGTAAAATTTTGAAAATTTTAATTCATAATATCATAATAATTAAAAATAATTCGTGACATCAATAAAGAATATAAAATATTTTGTATTGCCTACATATAGATTTATGAACAATTATTTAGATAAATACGCGCTGACATAAAAATTACTCATACAATTTCGAGAAATGAAAAAAAAAATATACTACGTGCTTTTATCGAAAGAACGTACACTGTTAAAAATGGTTTCTTAAAAATGAGCTAAATTGTCTCAAAATAGCTCCGAAACAATATATACTTAAATTTTAAAACCTACGTACTCATTTTTGAGTATATTGACATGTGAAACATGGGGATATTTGGATTCTTATGGGTCAACTCCATTTTCGAGCATTTCAGTATACTCAAAAATGAGTATATAGGTTTTTAAATTTAAGTATATATTGTTTTGGAGCTATTTTGAGACAATTTAGCTCATTTCTAAGAAAACGTTTTTAACAGTGTAGTAATGCTTTTATTTAATAGCAAAATTTTTAAGCTTCTTCTGGAAAAAAAAAAAAATCGTTAGGTTTTACAAACTATTTGAAAGGAATGAGGGAAAAAAAATCGCATGCTAAAAGTTCGTTTTATATATTCACTAAAAAGTGATACGAAGACGAAGTCTACAAAATTGTGTGAGAATATAAATAAAATATTTTGACCTATTATTCATACCTTCAAAAATGTAACTTATGCGAGTGTTTGTGCGAATAGTTCGTGCTGCGTACCGAAAAGAAATGAAATTCTTTAGTACTAAAACGTACATGGTATTTTATGAAAAAAACAAACTCAAATTACTATTGAAAATAACACTTTAAAAATTTAAGCATATGTGAAGAAGTTTTATTGTCCGTGAAATCAGTGGAACTATTATGTAGTACATTGCTTACCAAAATACCCAGGCTGGAAGTCCATATATTCCTGTAAAAGAGTGCCACTTGGCAAAAATAACAGCAGTCATTTGCAAAAAAAAAAAAAAAAAAAAAAAAGTTTTTTATTTTTATGCTAAAGACATAAACAATCAAGTAAACACATACACGGTTCTCTTAAAAATTCGATAGGCTAGAATAAATTGAAATAAATTAAATTTGATAAAAGAATTAATTAATTTTATAATTATTCTTAATAAATTGACTTTTATTATTTAAAATTATAAATTGAATTATTTAGAAAGAAATTAAATATTTAAAAGAATATATGTGTGAACTTGTTCTCCCAGCATAGTATGATCCTATTTGGTTACTTGTAAAATATATAAAATCTTTATTCCTCATAAATAAATGGAATGAAAAAAATAAGACTGTTTAATGAAACAAAATACTCGGTCCATTCTTCAAAAAAAAAAAAAAAAAAAAAAAAAAACAACAACAGAAAAAAAAAAAAAAAAAAAAGAAGAAGAAAAAATAATCTTCTCCATTAAAACGTTTTAGCGTATTTTAAGAATTTAATGTCCAATATTTTCCTATTTAAAAAAATAAAAATAAAATAAAATAAAATAATACAAATTGTTTGCATTAAAATCCTTATTGACTTTTTATAAAGTTAAAAACTGTAACTTAAATTTAACTATGCCCTGTAATAACATCTCTGAGCAGCTTCTAAAAGATGTGAATTCATCTAAATCTAGAAGACTCCTCGGATTGATAGGGATATAAGAACTCTAGAAAGGTTTGAGACACTTAATAATGAGAAAGCTACTTCTTAATCTCTTAGGAAAACGGAGGATTAGGATCAGAAAAAAAGACTGTTTTAGTACTGAAAAGAAATGCTGTATATTTTGATTTGCTTTTCATGAAACGCAATAGAAGCTTTATACCTTTACTAGTTTTTGTAAAAATACTACTAGAAGTTATTGACTGTAATACGAAACATAACATTAACATTTCACATCATTTTCCTTTCTTTTCTTAAAAAATCTATTATTACTTTCTCCTATATTCAATAGAAGAAAGTATTGGATTCGTAAAAATTTTCGACCTCGAGTTTTTGCTGAATTTACACGTTTTGAGAGCTGTAGATCACGATTTGACCATTTTTAGAAAATGTCTGTCTGTCTGTGTGTGTGTGACAAAATTTTGTGGCGACTGTATCTCAGGAACTACTGCACAGAATTTCATAAAAATTGGTATGTAGTTACACATTGACATAAATTAGTGCCTATCAACTTTTGGTAAAAATTGTCCAACAGCTTGCGTTGCCGTTCCGCTTTTTCTAAATTTTTAACATGCAGGTATAGCACAAAATTTTGTATAAATGTGCATAAAGAGAGTTATTTTTTAATAATCATTATGAATAGTCAACTGGAAAAAAAAATTGTGTATGTAGGAGCCTCGCCTCCTCCCCCAAGGAGGGGAAGTTCCCCCTCGAGGGGAGTAAATTTTCATGATGGGTATCTTTCAAAAGAGCTCACCAATACCTTTAAAAACAATGGTTGAACCATCGATCTGCGATGATTTAAAATAAAGTTATCGATTTTTTTTTTTCATTTTTAACAAAAAAAAAAAAAAAAAAAAAAAAAAAATGTAATATTGAGAGTAAAATTGACTTTGTTTTTGGATATTTAGTGTTATACTACTTCTCTAATATGGAAATCGTCTTCATTATTATGGAAGATATTTTTTTTAAATAATAATTTTAATACATTATTTTTATTGAATGAATTTGCATAGGTAAATATAGAAGAAAGTCCTGTGGTGGCCGCAACATACTAGTTTTTATTAGCATACATTACATTTATCGGCAGTTTTGAGTTCGATAAAGGATGGGAAATTTTTAATGATAAAATAAAGCATGGACTATGAAGCTATAAGAAAAGTACGTATTATTTATGGTGAAGTTATTTTTTTTCTTTTGTTTAGTTTCAAATATTTTATTAATGAAATGTTTCTTAGACGTTTCTTAATATTGCAAAAATGCTTAACAAAACTTAATATAAACTATTTCAGTTTTAAAGATGCCCACTATTCTCAAAATCTTATTGGTGATTTAAAAACATTTAGCATAATTAGTTAGAAATTAGTGAAAAGAAATAGTCTGACAAATTTCAGTAAAATACTTCAGAAATGAAACGGAAAAATGTCCAAATATTATGAGTAAAGGATTTTTCTTATTTAAGAAATACTTTTTTGTAAATTCAGAAATTTAAACCAAGAAGAAAAACAAAGTCAGCTCATAAAAACCAATATTTTCTTAACTATAGTAAAATGCATGTAAAAACTGATGCTGAATGATGCTGAGTAAAAATTTAAAACAAACACCAAATTTTAAAAGTTTTCAAGAATCGTCTCGGATCGAAATAACTCAGTACAGTCATTCATCTATGAATATAGACTATTCTTTCATATGTTGCCGCTCTCATACTACACTTCTGCCACTTTTTTACCCCTGATGAAACATCGGAATCAATTATTTCAACCCCAAACAACTGTTGTGTGTTTTTATAATCTACATAATTTACTTACATAGGTTTTTGATTATTATTCCTTCTTATATTTTCTGAATAGTTTGGAATCCTCTAATAGTTTTGAAAATAATAAAAGATGTTCTAAATAATAATTCAAAGTTTATATTAGATTTTTGTGAAATTTTTGAAAAAAAAAAGATGTTTTTGGAAATGGTTTATAACATGAAAAATAAAAGTATAGTTTTAATAAATAATTTATCGAAATGTCTGCAATAATCAATAAATAAGGATATAAAATTTGCTTTACCATAATTCTAATTCAATGATTAGATAGCAAATTTATTCAACAATTTGAGTTTGGTCTGTCAAAGTGTAGTTTTTGATTCTGATGAGAGAATTGTATATTTTATGAGATACTTAAAAGGACAATAAAAATACACAAAAAGTAATAGAAAAATCTAATTTTTATTGATAGCGTCATTTTTTAATTTGCTAATATCATCAGTACAAGAATACACTCTTTATACACTCAGTTATATTTTGACCTTGTAGTTATAGTTTTGTATATGCAATTTGTACTGCTAAACAAAATAAAATTATTCGAATTCCCTCTTTCTTTTAATTTTATGTCTTTTTTGTGTTTTTATGTTTCACATTTTGTGTTTCAAACATTAAAAAAATTACTTACGCTATCCAAAATAATTACTTAGTAACTTTCATTACATTAAAATTTTATGAAATAATAGCTATTTTACAAACAAAAAGGGACTATCAAAATCACCTAATACTGTAAAAATTTTTTTGGTAACGTTACTGTTATTTTCATCTCTCTCTCTCTCTCTCTCTCTCTCATTTTTTTTTTTCAAGTTTGAAAGAAGTCCCTGAAAACAATGAAATGTTTCTTTCCTCAATGAAATGTTTCTGATTTCCGGGGCATCTCGTCAGTGGCTGAGAGATTCTGCTGTCAAAACGGATACATGGAATGGTCCAGGTTCGAACCCAGATCGTGCTCATAGGCCTAGCCATTCCGAGTTTTCTGTGGTTTTCTCCAAAATTTGCGTAAATATGAGCTAGGGTCTCTTAGGAAAACTCCATCGATTCCCTCCCAGGCACCAGTCCCTTGAATCCGGTCTTGAAAATCCTACAGATACGTCTGATTTTAAAAAACTAAGTAGCATTTTTAATAATGCATTTGATGGTTTCTGACATATTCCAGTAACATTGCTAGTAAAAATTGAGTAACTGCTTACTCCAAATACCCCACTAAATTCCAGAATTTTATTTAACAATGAACCAGTGAGTTAAAACATTTAATGGTGATGGCACAATTAATATTTTATTAAAGTTTTAAACAGAATATTTTGGAAAATGGCGGTTGTCAAACGATAAAATTATAGAAAAAATTACCAATTTTTTAGTTCACAAAAATTAAAGACAATGAAATTGCTATTAAAACAATTTTTGAAAAATCCATTCTTAAACAAAATATTAATTTTTAATTATATTAATGTAATAAACTTTGTAAAGAACATTTCACTTACGCTAGTTATGTTACGCAAGAAATACTCTAACTCACCTTTATCAATATTTCATCATTAAAACTTCATAATCCTCTCGTCAATAAAAACTGTTAAGAAAATAATTGTGTTTTGACAATGATGAATCTGAATTTCCCAACGAAAAACGGCTTCACTAGATATTTATTTTTGATAAGAAGCTTTCAAGGATTTATCTGAAAAACATACTAAAAAATATTCTACATTCGCACTTTCTAAGGAAAATTACATAACTAAAAGATCTGATAGTAAAACAGATAGACAAACATTTATTGACACACTAGCTATTGAGAGGAAAATGTTTTTATCAGTTAAAAAAAAAACAAAAACAAAAACAAAAAACTTTTCCTTTTTTTAGTATTAAGTATAATTTTATAACTATTTAAAATGAATAGAGAACTAATTATTCTTATAAACATTTAAAATGAATAGAGAAATTATGAAATGAATGAAAATAGGAAGAAGATAAACAATAAAAATAATGCTGCATAAAAAGATGAATATCGGTGTAATATTCGATTTTGTTAACTTTTGCTTGTGTATGCATAATGTTTTAAGAAGATTTATAAGAATAAATTTTAAAAGTGAGAAGGAGAATTTATAAGATGAAAATGAATAATGCATTATATAGTTGCAAACGAAATTTACAATGAGTTTAGTTTTACTTATAAGAAAGATTGGGTTATTGCGGTATAATACTTCAAGAAAAGAAAACCCAAAAATAAATTTTAAGAATAAAAATAGCAATTTTGAAGACAAAAATGAACACAAATTTCCTAAGTACAGGAATATTAGTACTATGAAGTTTTCAACTTGATGAAATAGGGATGAAACATTGATTTATAAATGAAGAATTCTTAATTCTACAAGAATTCTTAAATTCTCGGCAAATTAAAAATACATTTTTGAAAGATAAATTAAAATGTGTTGATATTTTAAATAAAGAAATATGGACGCAATATAGATATCCATTTGATAAATTATTGGGGTATTACATTTTAAATTTTCATCTATATTGAGATATTTATATTTCGAATAACTATCCGAATAATTCAGCATTGACCTCGTTTTAACTATACGTCATTAGGAAAATTCTGTAAGAAATGATAATACCGAAAAAACTTACTAAGGGGATTTGGTGCCTTTCACTTGGCACCACTGAAAGTTTCATATAAAAGCTTATAATTCCATTTAATATTCATAAATTGAATTATATTAGTTTTTTTTTTTTTTTTTTTTTTTTTTTTAAATAAAATATATGCATTCAGGCAACAACTCTTACAGTTTTTTATATATTTTTTTTACAGATTTGAAATCTTTAAATTGTATTTTCTAAATTTGCATTTTTTAATGAATTCTTGTTTTTCAAAATGATAAAACTTCTACATATATTTAAGAAAAGACTTAATATATGCATTGTTTTCATATATTTAATAGAGCCTACTTAAATGAATTAGGGATGAGTTTTTGCAATATCTTAAAAATAAAAAATATTAAAAATAAAAATACAATTTTTTTTTTTTTTTTTGAAAAACTTTATATAGACATGCACTTTATTTTTATTTCTCAAAAGTAATTATAAATTTTCAAAATCCATTCTTAATATAGTTCAATTTATAAATATTAAATAAAAATATAACCTTTTATATGAAACCTTCAGTGGTGCAAAGTGAAAGGTGCCAAGTTTCTTTAAGCGGTATATATTCTAGTGCAATACGAATATTTAAAGAATAATATTGGCATGGAATGTTCCATGAATAATTGCTTATATGAGTGAGGAAATTCTATTACTTCATTATAGTTTCATTTGTTTTTATGGAAATAATTTCAAATATAGGTTAGTGGTTTTCTCCGAAACTCGCGTAAATACGGGCTAGGACTCCATAGAAAAAGACTCCTTCCCGCCCGGAAGGCATTTTACCTATCGGCCTAGGACCCCAGTGTAGTCAATAGGACTTAAGCCATGCAACCAATCAACCAAACAAGCAAATATAGGTTAATTAATGCAGTTAATTGTGCATATTCTATAGGCAATACTCAATGATATTAAGAAAACCATTTTATTTCAGTTGATTGGTGCAAATGTATACGCCAAGAAATATATTGAATACATGTTGATGTCTACGTTCTTTTACTTTAAGCAATCAATTAAAAAAAAAAAAAAAAAAAAAAAAGCTGATGGAAAAAATTGTTTTATATGTACTTTTTTTCAGATAAAACCTCCTTCATTTTGGAAGAACAATTGGGCATTCTTAGAAAAATTCACCCGAAATATAACAGATAAATAAAAAAATCACGCATCGAACCATTTAAGTTTTCAGTTAAAAGCTAATAATAATAATAATAATAACGACAACAACAATAATGTTGATAATAATTGTTATAATAATATTCTAAAAGTTATTACACTTTACAAAAGACCACTTGAAAGTAAATACTTGGGATAGGGGTTTGCTTACGACAACCTTTTTTACATTGGAGCTTTAAAATGAAAAAAAAAAATGACAGTGAAAATTCGCAACTAATATATAAAATGTTTCATAATTAAGAAACTAGTAGTTAAAACGTTAATTATATATTTTTAATAGTTTATTTAGTCTTTAATTAGGAGAAACTATGTCTATAGTTAAAAAAAATATAAAAAATCTTCCATTTACCGCTGCAAAGAAATGTGTATTTAATAATTACATGTTGTCAGAAGTAGGTTCATTTTAAGCAATTTTAACTTAATTGAAACAAATAGATCATAAAGATAAAAAACAATTATACGAATAAATGCAATTTTTCTACAAAAATAACTTAAACTTAAGCAGAACAAAAAAAAAAAAAAAAAAAAAAAAAAAAAAAAAAGCTATTTAGCACAAAGATAATTTTTTAAAGAACGAAACATTTGTGTTTTTTTTCCTTCTATCAATAATTTGAGAACACACATACGCACAAAAAGTAAGTAAAACTGATAATAAATATTCCCTAAGAAGATTAAATAACTAATGCATCCTTTGTTACATTTCACCGATAACAGAGTGCTTTGGTATAAATGGAAAACAATTGTTCTTTTTGAAACTGTTATATAATTAGATTAAAATCTTAATTCCAAAGGCATATACCGACAAAATTTTTGCAAGTTATGAAGTTTATTTTTGTTTATGACATTTTCACTTATATAATGTATCAAAATATAATCTCGTATCGCTAGTAAAACTTAAAAAATTTTAATAGGATATTTAAGGAGGGGACCTCTTTAAAATAATGACTTTAAAATTTGAGAAGCTTATAAAGAGTTTAACATTTTTTAACTTAAAGAAATATTTATTTTTCTCTATTTTATGTTGATTTTGTTTACAATTAATTATTTTCTTTATATATCTTAAAATTAAACTATAAACGATGTGTGTTATTCACATTTTTAAAATTTTACAATATAATCACTAAGGACTTGCATTACACAAAACACACGCACACACACACTATATATATTAAAAAGTAATTCAGATGCTTTTGTAAAAGATCAAGTATTAATATACATATATAGAAAACACAGAAGGTTATGTAAATTAATATACGTGAATTTATTTTCGAGATCTAAAGGTGAACTCCAACTTAACGCTATTAAATCTCAAAAAACAATCTCCTTGGAGATTCAACAAACATCTTTCTCTTCTAATTAATTTTCTTGAATGAAGGAGGATGTTACAATATCTATAAAATTTTAAACTTTAAAGTTAAATACTATCGTACATTTTAATTTATTATTTCTCTTCTCGTCCGTTTTGAGATGAAACGAAAAATAACTTTTGTAGATAAGTCTTTCAGAATTCTAGTCCCTTTGAAATTTGATTAAAATTATGTAATCTTATTAAAGATAATACTATACGAACAAAACACCTGTGTTTATAAAATATAGCGTCCATGTTTACATATTATTATATAAAATAATAAGGTGGATGTTCACATAATAGTATACGTATTACTATTTAAAAATACATAACGATACTATACACATACAGCCTAATATTCCCTAAAGTAAAAATTTTAATTTTGATTTTCTGGAACTTTGTATTAAATATTACAATATATTCTAATGTTTAATAAACATATAGAAACTAAATTCAGTTAAACGATTTATTATTTCTATTTTAGACTAAATTGGGAATTCAACAGAAAAAATATTAAAAATTCATTAAATAAAAATACTAAAATTATTGAACATTGAAATAAATATAGAAAGGAAATATTAAACAACCTTCGGGAAGTTTTATTATTAAATATTAATTCAAAGCTAAATTCTGTAAATAAATTTACCATTTATTACTTGTCCAGGCTTGAAGGAAATTGCGGTCTGCAATAAAACGTAAGGTGCATCATGTACTTGGGGTGTTAAAGGATTAGTTTTTGTCAAGCTCAACGTTTCACATTTATCCGGCGTACCGTACGGAAAGCATTTGATACATATAAAAATACTAAACAATAGCAAAACAATAAACGATTTCGCAACAATCATTCTGAATTCTCAAAGGTTTCGATTTCTTATGGAAAATCTATAAGTAACAGAATGTTTAATTAAATATTCGCGCGAGAGTTCATTTACAGCTAATGTTCTAATGCAAAGGGCATCAAATAAATGCACTTCACTAGCATAACTTTTGACCTCGTTTTCAAGTTCAAGTTCTCGGGGCAAAACCAGTCTTGTCTTCTTGGACTTCTTTTCATCTGAAAATGCGCCAGTTAAAGTTCCGTTTAGACATAATAGTAGGAATCTAGTTTTTATTATAAAAAGCATGAATGAGAGCACTTTAGGCGAAATACCTAAATAATGAATTCTTAACTGATTAAAATTCAGTTGTCGCAACTGTCGAGTAAGAAATTTTCACTTCACAGTCATAATATAAATTACTGTTTATACGCATTTAAAACGTAGTTATGAAAGAGCATGTTCAGTACCCTTTTTTAATATCTACCATGGAATAAAATATATTCTAAATAGGAGTCTGAATTACTCAATGATATTAATAGGTTAAATGAACTTACCTATTAATGTGATAGGTATTAAAAAAGTAGGCTGCGTTTTAATGCTTTATTTTCTTATTTATTTTTATATATAAATGAAAGAAGGTAAATTCTTAGACACACGTAAAATCCTCTTCCATATCTCCGAATTAATATTATTTTTATGCATATAAAGGAGAATAAGTTCTCAGAAATACATACATGAAATTTTCTTGTTTCATGTCTCTGAATTGATTTTATTAAACTATAAAAAAGAGCCTATAATATTCCACAGCTTCAGTAGATGATCGTATTAGAAAACGGAGTATTTGATAAACGATTATTACGCAAATAAACGCAATATGAAACATTAGAGAACATATTAAAATAAGTATGGGGATCAGTTTACCTGTGAAAAGCATTACATAATATTCATATGGCCTCATTAATTACCGGGGTATTTAAAAAATATGGTATTATATGTTGAAGGACTATTAAAATAAAACTGCATTTCACATTTAAGTGCATAGAAGAGACTTTTTTATTGAAACTTATTTTATCTAAAATGATAAAAATTATTTGTCTGTATGTTGGCTGACCTTTGACTCTTGTTTTAACAAAGCTCTCTCTCTCTCTCTCACACGCACACAAAAAGATATTTTTCCCAAATAATAACCAAAAACACTTTTATTAACAGTTTATAAATTTATTACTAGTAAAGCAATTGCTTTTTAGACTTGGGAAAACAGATTATTATTTTAAAAATAGACTGCTTTTATATATATTCAAATTAACTTAGAATGTTTTATAAAATGTACTTAACTGCCTTAATTAGATATATAGGATCCAATTATAAATCCTGATTAGATATTTTGACTGTCATAAAATTCATTACAATCGACCTTCATTTACTTCACTAGTTATCATTAATGACGTATTTCATCTAGGTTTATGTAATCTGATTCCCAGCCGAGATTGGCAACAATAAATGAGAATTTCAACAATGTTAATAAACAATGAAATATTTTTTTTGTGATTAACTATTTTTACTAAAATGCCCCATTCATCTTTTTTTAAATTATTACGATAAAATGTATTATTTTATAATATTTACAAAAATTCTATAAAAATATTGTGTAAAAGAAGTTACATATTGTCATAAAGTAAACCATGATTGATTTATAATCAATTGTCTAAATCATGAAGGTAGATGTTTTTCAAGAAACCATCAACAGAAATCTAATTTAATGTATCAGTACAGTTTTATATTTTTAGTTTTGCTACTTTGCAGTATCCCTTTAAAAATTGCCCATATCTGCCCTTTTGTTTAAAATATGATCACGACGAATCGCTTTGTAGAACAGTTGCAAAGTCACATCAAATTGGAGAAGATCAGTTAATTTAACAAGTTTCTCCCTAATATATGTACAATCATAAGAAATTTAAATAGTTTTCATTCATTGGAAAACTTTGCGCAAACTTTATTTGTGAATTCAATATGGAATGAAAAATATTTCTCCAGATTGTACGTTTATTCAAAATATTTAAGTTTCGGGAAAATTTGTAAATTTTTAAGAAATAACGAAAACTGGAGACAAACTAGGTTTCAGTAATGAAATATATCAAAAGAACAACTGAATAGGTCGTCTACGTCAATATATTATACATAGTTTAATAAATAAAACATAATTGTTGAGGTTTAAAGACTTTCTTTGATTAGAAGCACCGATTCTTTTTCAAATCTCTTACAAACGGAGTCTCGAATATGTCAGATATAGTCATGGTCTGATTTCGAAAATTTTGGATTACAGTCACAACTCAGTTGATGGGGTTCCGTTAAAAATAAATTAAAACCTGTTAATGTGTATAAAGGTTACTTCACCTTTGGACTTCGTTAAAGTGCCGTTTTGCTCAATATACGCTTTGGAACATACCATAAACTTAACTCACTCTGGAGGTTAGGCAAATTTGGGTACCGTCACGAAATTCGTCATCTTAAATAATGACCCTTTACAAAACTTTCTCTTGTGTCAATTGATGAAATTTATTTCTTTTAAATTAAAAGTAACTAAGTCACAAACATGGCTGAAATCACCGAAGACTTTATTACATAATACGCACTATATGCAATCACACTGGCTTACGGCAATGAGTAATACAGTTTTGCTGATTCACAAACTAACAATATTGTAGTTTTTAAATTGTTTTCGAAAGTTTGAATAGTTCTAGAAAAAATAGTTACTTATATTTAAGAAAAGTGGTATTTTTTAATAAAATTTTAAATAAATTCTTTTGAAAATAGAATATTAGCGGCCTTTAAAATTGGGGACTACTACACCCGATCCTTTTGTGCCTAATGAGAAATTAGGGTCTGGACATAGTGACTCAAAAGAATAATCTACAGTGTCATTAGATCTCTTATGATGAGCTCTAAAATGTCACCATATTTACAGAAAAAAGGTTAACAACAATTAATTTTAATAGTAATAGTTATTTCTAACAAAAAATCAAAATCATTGTTCACTGCTAACACTATAGTCTTTCCCATATTGTTTGAGTCTTGAAGCACAAATTAAAAAAAGACCGCCGAGATGTACTGAAAAGAAACTAAATTTAAGTCTAATACGCTATATATTTGAATCATAGGTACAGTCGGTAACAAAAGTGTCCGAACACTAGCAAAAATTCCTATGTAAAAAAAGTACACTTCATACGGTTTTGCTGAATAAATCCTTATCGAATCATGTTCTTACACTGACTAAGAACAGGATTCGACAAGGATTTATTTAACAAAACCGTATGAAGTGTACTTTTTTTTTTACATAGGAATCTTTGCTAGTATTCGGACACTTTTGTTATCGACTGTATCTGATGCTATTAAAATTACAAAACATCTATTGATTTGTGAAATTCGCTTTAAAAGACTGTAAAATTAAAGAAATATACAAGAAATAAAAATATGTTTGCAGTAGTTAGATAGCAAATGAAGTATTAAAATAATAATATTATAAGTTTGATTTTCCGTAAGGATTCGT
The DNA here is from genome assembly GCA_963930645.1 of Salticus scenicus. Taxonomy (NCBI): domain Eukaryota; kingdom Metazoa; phylum Arthropoda; class Arachnida; order Araneae; family Salticidae; genus Salticus; species Salticus scenicus. The sequence goes on along the minus strand of OZ005657.1, from coordinate 200,761,916 downwards.
AGCAGAAATTATGTTATTCGATTATGAAACCATTTTGGATGTTACGTGACAGTATTTCAAATCTAGAAAATTACTATTTAAAAAGAATGTAGATTTTATTAGTAATGGAATAATAATAATAAAAAAAAGCCTTTTTTTTCTATAAATCACAATTCTCGAAGTAAACAAAAATCAGTTATTTGTCAAATTCCTTAATTTCATCAAAAAACATTATTCGATTTTATCCTTTTCCCCCAAAGAAATAACAAAGAGAAAAATTGAATCTCTTTCATTAACTAGTAGGAAAATGAATGTTTTTCCCTTTAAAAATATTCCGAGACGAAGCCAATTTGAATTCTCATTGGAGTTCTTAATTTAATGATACCTCAATTATTTTAGTTTGCGGAAGTCTGATATCATGCAAAAGTGCGTTTTGCTTACAAAGAAAAGAAATCAAATTCTGATTATTTGAACAAAATTAACCATAGGGTAATGAGTATTTGTTTGAACAAAACCAAACTTTAACCTTTACTTGCCTGTAGTTGAAGATGTGATCAGGAAATTTCAATCTGTTTTTTAAAACAAGTTCTCTTAAGGGAATGACTATTTGTTGATTCTGTATTATTATTAGATAAGTTTTTAACTTATGATAATTAGCTTTGATAGTAGATAGCGGAATACTTTTTGGAGGTAAAAAATACATAGAAAAAGTAAGCATAATCATTAGAAAAGGAAATAGTAAAATCAGGTGTACATGCATTCATTTAAAAATAAAGAAAAAGCATACATGTGAAGACATACTTTGTATTTATTCACAAAATTTAAGATTTAATCTTATATAATCTTATATTTTTATACATCATAGTTTTATACAATATTATATCACATGCATTAATATGACATACTAATCTTAATATATCATTATATTTTATACACTAAATTGAGCTATGTGTCTGCGTATTTATGATTATTAGTCACTTACTATTAGCTTCAAGCCCGTTCGACGATATGTATGCTCCAACTCACGTTTTTCTTTCTCGCCGGTGTCACTACTTTTTCTTACTTTTTTATTTTTATTTTTTCCACCCGTGATTGTAAGGTTATATTTTTTTCTTTTTTGGCATTTACATGCATTTCATACTTTTATTCCCTGTTTTATTTCTATGCAAATTGTGAAATTGTTAATTCTTCTATTTTAGCGTTTTCTTTTTTAGTGTCAACTTTTAAATATTTAGCTTCCACAATCACTAATTACTTCTTTCACCTGCACACCTGTCCTAGCTCTTAACTCCTGATGAAAGGCCGTGCTTAACTTTTTTGTCGAGAATCAATAGTTACGTGTTTTTCTGATTCTTACGTTGAATATTTTGTAAAAAAAGTTTTACCAACCTTCATTTATCATTACTCATTTTTATTACTATCACTTTCAGCTGTCATCTATGAAAAAACAATTCATTATAAAAAATATAATTGCAATATCAGTATGAAAATGTTAAATTTGTGCGATTATTTTGCTAATTAAATATTTTATGTTGAACATTGTACAAATAAAATCATTACGTCTTGTATAAAATACATAAATTTATACATTAATTTAGAAACTATTTAATTTTAATACTTTATATCACAAAAGTATGACTTAAAGTTTGATCTTAATGTATTGATAGGTTTATAACATATATTTTATTCAACTTTAATTCGTCCATTCTTAAAAAAATTATAAGCTGAATTTTTCTTTCATCAAATTTTTAATATGTAACCCAAGGTGTTTGGGTTTGGGGTATCGCCCTTTGATTATTTTAAAGCTCATTAGACGAAAAAATACGACTTAAATTTATGTATCCCAGGAATAAAAAGAAAGAAACTTTTGAAGACACCATAAAAAAATTAAAACAACGCGTTTCACAAGGCTTTAGTTTTTTCCCTCATGTGCACAAGTTATATTCCTGTACTAGCTATTAAAACCTTTACTGTTGTAACAAACTAATTATTAAATATACTTATTAAAACGTTTAAACATTATATTATTATTACTATTATTTTCATTTAAAAATTATAAAAGAAATAAAGAGAAAAGTACTTGTTTTTCTTTGTACTTCTGCCAAAAGAATAATACAGTTAAAACAATTAATATTAGCAACTTTCAACGAATTCATAATACAAGCTAAAAATGAATTAGCTTTACTGATTTTTGATATAATTTTTGGAGTTACATAGAAATTGATAGATAGTTAAATATTATAACTAGCTTTTATGAATTTGTAAAAAAAAAGATATTTTTAGCAGATTACCACAAAAAGTATAGTTCAACTAATATAAGATGATTTCAAAAGATTTCATTTTACATCTCAAATCATAATGTATATATGTACCTTCAACCTAAGAGTTTTTAAATATTTTTGTTTTTAGATTCACTGCAACATTAATCTATTGAAAGAAATACACTCTTGAGATCATTTAAATATAAATATAGTAAATGCAAGTAAGTAATTATCTATTAGGTTGTATTGTATATACTAATTTAAGTGATCGTTCGAATAATAAGTAAAATCTTTCAATATCCTCTTGTGTTACGCTATTAATTATAATATGTTATGAATTATTCTATTGTAATTTTTCTAAAAGCTAAAACAAGCTTTAAATGTCTTAGAAAGTTTTTTATAATTTCTATAAGTATTAAAAATAGTCAACCGGTGAATTTTTCTTTGTACTGTGAATCTTTAGAAAGTATAAAACTTGTTAATATAATTTACAAAGCTATGTATTGTGATTTAAATAATTTTTAAAAGACTTTTCACTTCATGAGATGACTGTTTTTTATTAAAATAATATATAAATATTAAAAAACTATGTATATAAAAGCGTAATAAAGGGTGTCCCAAAATTAACGCAAGATTTGAATTTTCCACCATTCGTGCAGTAATGTGTTGGCAACCCTATTAAAAAAAAAAAAAAAAAAAAAAAAAAAAACATTTGACAGCTCATAGTTTAGGGTTATTAAAAATGCTTTCAACAAGACGATGCCACATCCCATACAGTCCGTGAAACAATTCAATTACTGCACGAGACATTTTCTGGCTGTGTACTCTTTCGTTTCGGTGATAGAATTGGCCCTCTAGATCATGTGATTTAACACCATTGGATTTCTTTTTATGGGGTTATTTGAAGACAAAGGTCTATGCCAACAACTCCACAAGCACACGTGCATTGAAGGAGGAAATTCAACAAAATTCAGCCACATTTATGCAAAATGTCATGGAAAATTTTGACAAAAGAGTGCGTATGTACCAGCAAAGCCGTGGAGGCCATTTGCCCTATGTGTTATTTCATATATAGCCCTATCCTACTTTACGATTAAATAAAAATATAAAAATAATAATTAAAAAAAACTGCTTTTTTTATTTAATTTAAATCTTCGTTAATTTTGAAACACCCTATATGTTGACCCTTTGTATTCTAAAAAAATATAAAAAAAAAGTAGAAGAAGTCGATATATTTTGTGGGATGTATGAAATGGAGTTTCACAAAATAACAAGGTACGAATTGTTCCTTCTAATATTATCGTTTGCTGTCTCAAAATAAATAAATAAATAAATAAATAAAATAAATAAAAAAAATAAATAAATAAAAATAAAAATAAAATAAATAAAAATAAAAATAAATAAAAATATAAATAAATAAAATAAAATAAAAAATAAAATAAAATAAAATAAAATAAAGAAGAAGGACCAATTTGCTTCAAGAATCGTATATGCATCTGCTTATTAATCCCAATAATTTCTGTTTAAAAAATAATCACTTTATCGCTTCGATATTCGTATATAGTGAGAAGTAAAAAAATAGAAATATTTTTTTTTTTAATTATTTATAGTGATAATTAAATAATTTTTATAGTGTTTTATATTTTTGATGATTGTGATAATGACAGAATCACACATTCAATTCGTCTCAGCAGTTGATATGATACTAAAAGGGCATAATAATGCTCAAAATATTAATCTGGTATGAATTTTGTATTCAGCTAATGACAGAAAAATTTATTGAGCTTTTAGAAATACATACATATCAAGTGGTCAATATTCGAGGCTCGGATTTCATATATAAAGAAAAAAAAATTATTTATTATTATTATTAATATTATTAGGATCGAAGAAATAACGATACTTAGTTTCTCATTAAAAAATCTTTAATATTCTACTTACGATAATTAAACTTTAATAATATTCTTAATTTTTTAACAACGTAATAAAATTTAAATAATATTGAAAAATATTTAAATGTAGAATGACATTTATTAATCTGTATTTCGTTTTTAATTCTGAATGCTACTTCAGATCTGTAATAATTTTTGTGAATAAAAAAATGAAAGAAGGGATATTTTTCAAAATCTCCCCCCCCCCCCCACGTTTTTTTTTTATATTTCCCTATATTTTTCATAGAAATTCTTTAGAGTTCAAAAAATACAAATTTGACAGCTATAAATAAGAGAAAAACTAGAGGCTGCAAAACGAAACAGGTGCCCTATTTGGCAAAGGAATAGGTTAGGAGAATGTGCAAGAGGGTAGTTTTCGAACTGTAACTCGATTTCCGATTGGTCGTGGAAAGAAGAAATAATGTCCGAAATACTTCACCCCACAAGCACTCTGGCTTGAAAGCATTTTGATCGATCTGAGCACCCTCTAGCGGTTTTCCCCAGATCCCAGTTTCTTAAATTGATTCTATTTTTTGGTTGCGAAGAAATGGATTTCCTACCACTTTTCCCCTTCTTCTATCTCTCTCTTTTTTTAGGGAGTATTACATATTTCCTGCCATTTTATCCAATACCCTCTGGCGTTCCAAAGGTTGTTATTTCTCAAATATCATAGCCGGGAGACAAGGCATGAAATAACAGGTTAAAGCAAATAGAGTCCGATGCAGAAGCATTTATTTTGGGAGCGAGTTTTGTTTGGAATTTTGAGAGTTTTTCACGCCCCGGTGCTACAGTTTAACGCAAGTGTGTACACCGAGAAATAATTGAATTTCGAAGTTATGATGAATCTTCCCACCCTCCCACAGAAATCAGATTTAGAAATTAAGAGAACGGTGATTTTTAGAGAGTTTAAGTTGAAACTATTTGAAGACCCCCCCCACCCCCCACCCCCCTCCAAAAAAAAAAAAAAAAAAAAAAAAAAAAAGTTGCCGATGTTTTATTTTTGCTTTTTTTTTTTTTTTTGAAAAGTTTAAGATTCTAGAAATTGAATGGAATGTATCCCTTATTTGTTTTGTGTTTATCTTTTATCAGGTAAACGCTTAACTTTGTTACCCTACATGTGTGTGAAGCTGATATTTCTTTTAAAAAACGTATTTGAATCTGATTATTATTTCCCTAGAATAATTTGTTGAAGAATCATAATATCAATATATAATTATATTTAGTGGAATTTACCCAATCTATACAACACTTGGCATATTTATTATTGTTTTCATACTGATAATTGTTTTCATTTAAACATTTATTTAGTATCAAGTATACATTTAATATCAAGTGTCTTTTGGAGAAAAAAATTTATTTCTACAAGAATATAATTTTAATCTCATTTTTATTTTACAGAAATTAGATGTCATGAAATTTTATTACTTACACTCAAATAAATTTACCAATATTGTCTACTCTAGCATACTTTAAATACCCATAATTTATGACGAGAACCAATTGATGTATTTGATACCAATACGTATTGGTATTTTCGATATCATTCGATAAGGATACCAGTAATATATACCAGATAAAAACGTACGTGAATATACTGTGGCGGTAACATTACATTCAAAAATTTGATTTTTTTCATTATTAATAAAAATGTCCAATTTCGACAAAATTAATGTCCTCGTATCTTATGCAGAATTTTATGTCTACATATGAAATTTCAAACCATTTGGACTTAAATGTCTTGATTTATATTTTAGACATAGACTGTGACAACAGTTGTCACACTTTTCAAAATTTTTTTACAAGAGCCCTTTTGAAAAGATTACATTTACTAACAGTTCGATTCTCCAAATGTCAAAATATTTTTCAAATTTTTCTCAAACTTATCATCTTAACAAGTTTACGTTTTGTGTAATCATATTACTTAAAATCCCAATTAAAAGTATATCACTCTCAAAAATTTTACAGTTTAATGATTGGATTTAGGTTTTGATTTAGAGGGCTTAAAGTGAATCCGAACTGCTACAAACTTCCATACTTGAAATGGAACTGGAATCCTAGCATCTGGAAACTGATGGCCAGAGCGCCAACCATTACTTTAGTCGGTAAGCTGCATTCTAAAGAAAAAATGCAATATAAAATTAATATTTAAAAATATAGAATATAAATTAAAAAAAAAAATGTATTCGACATATAAACGTTTTATAATTTTTCATATATAGGCACTTTTAATTTTTAATTATTTTTTAAAAAGACAAGATAATAAGGGTTTAGAGTATGATAGAGGAAAATTAGTTTTTATGATTACTAGATATAAGCTTAAGATTTCGATACTAAATAACTTTTTCAAATTGTCAAAAAATGTAAATGTAAAAAACATGAAAATTTTTGCACTTAGATTACATGAGGGTCTTAGACCAAGTTAAAGTGTCCTTAGTGGAGTCTATATAAAAGGTCTTAGTCCATATTTCGGTAAGTTTCGATGAAAACCACATAAAACTACGAACGACTAGACAGACAAGCGTGACCAGAGATCGAACACGGCACTTTTCCGTCTACCAGATTTGAGCGCAGATTATCTCGGCCACTGGTGGAGCCGACCTACTAAGAAATAGAGAATTTTTCATTGTTTAAAATTTGCGTATAGCGCAATAATTAAAGCTAGTGTTCAGTTTATTACAGTAATAACAAAATTTAAATATATAAAATAAAAATAAATCTATTTCAAACTTATTAGTATAGATTTTATTTTTTTCTAACATTATTTAATGCAAAATTAGGTAGAGGAGTTCTTTAACCCTCTTCTCTCGCTTGGTTCCATGCAATCGATATATATTAAAAAGTAATTAGAACTTTATACATATAGTAAAATGTTGTATGCTAGTGTATATACACTATGATATGTATCTCTATTGTGTAAGATGAGCGCATGCGTAATAAATGCATGAACACCTGCATATACACACCGTAAAAAAATTCCTGTTTTATTGCAGAAAATATAAAACAGCAAAATTGCCAAAAAATATCCGTGTGCTATGGAAAAGACACGTTGACAGAAATTTCCCATAGCAGAACAATCTATAAAATATTCTTACACAATATATATTTTCCCGTAGAGCATACAAACAAAAAATAAAAAAAATGCATTAAATACAATTCTTCAGTTCAGCCTGCCAGGATCGAATCAGACTTCACAACGTAATAGGTGATGGTAATACTGCTCAGTCACGTAAATGGCTGTTATATTGCTTTTCCCAATCGTTTTTAAAGAAGGTACACACCAGATAACATCTGTTTCAATGGTTACAGATTTTATCTGTCTACAGAAAAATGAGCTTTTTGACAGACTGAGATGTAATTTTAAAGTAAATTTCTGTAGCTTTAGATAACAGAAATTTTCTGTAAGAAAGTTACAAAAAATTTCTATTTTTAACAAAATATTTTTATAGAGAAAACGGAATCAAGACACACAAAATGCAAGGACGTAAAGTGTAAATATGGAAGTTGTTTCTCTGACGTATACTGTATTCAAAATGTTGTACAGCGTGATTATAATTAAAGTTACGATTTCAAAACGCTATAATTTTAAAACTACCTATCAGAGCGATTTGATATTTCACCAGAGCAATCATGAGGCAATGAAATTTTGTTTGGCCAAAGGAAAAAAAAAAGTTCCAAAATGTGCCGTTAATTAGCTGTAAAGTATTTGCTTCATGAAGCTTCTCTTTTTCTCTTTTCACTATGACTGTTTCCGCTGTAAACACATATTCTTGTCTTTTTGCTAAAAACATTATAGTAAAACCCTTGAAGTTTATTGTTTCCTGCTAATCCATTGTGTTGCTAACAACATTCCTGTGTTTAATGAGTCCATTTAGGCGTTTCCCCCTGACATTACCCTGACAGCGCCATCTATAGGTACATGTTGGAACTACTTTTTTCCTCCCCTAAACAAAATTTAATTGTCTCACGATTGCTCTAGTAAAATATCAAATCGCTCTGATGGGTAGTTTTAAAATTATAGCGTTTTGAAATCGTAACTTTAATTATAATCACCCTGTATATAAAAAACGTATACTGTAGCCCAAAAGTTTGTAAGAACTCGTAAATAGAGAAGCAGTGTAAATATTAATAAATTCATTAAAAATAATATATGATGATTCATATGCGGATGATTAAACAATGTACATGTGCAGTCAATCTTGGTATGCACAATGAATGCGTACTTTATAATACTTATAAAATAGTCTCGAGCGGAATCGCAAAATCAAGGAGATATGTAGCTGGTATAGGCAGCGATGTGATATATTAAAAACTATCGCACTTTATTCAAATACACGAACTACATTCAATAAACATTTCTTACTTATGTTTCAAAGTATTGGGACCTTGAATAAGTTCTCGCTGTTTTTCTGTACGCCACCCAATGTCCTTGCTTCTGGATCATTTCTAATGCTTTCAAACGTTTCGAAATTGTTGTGTCATCTACTTGTAATGATTTTGCAAGTTCAGTAAGCGTCTGACATGGGTTTTCATTAAGTAATTTCTCTAATATTTCGTCTTCAAACTTTTTCAGTGCGCTAGAGCGTTCTTTATCTCCTAGATCAAAATCATTACTTTTTAAGCGTCGAAACGAGTCTCTGCATATCGTTTCCGATAGAGCATGCGCACCGTAAGTCTCAGCAAGAAATATGAGTGCTTCAGCTGCAGATTTCCTTTGAATAAAATGGTGCAATAAAATTTGCCCGGAAATTACTCTTTACTTGGCACAAAACTCGAGATTTTTAGAACTAAGGAAAAACAAACAAACAAACAACAACAACAACAAAAAAAAAAAAAAAAACGTAATTTTCCCTGTGAGAAATAACAAAAACTGATGTTTAAGATTACCGACAGTATTTTCTTGCAGATGTGTTATCATCTGAAATTACACGCACATTGTCTTGGTAATGCCAACGGTTAGAAAACAGCGGGAACATATTTAATGTCCTCATATATTATTTATCTCTAAAAGTTTGTGTAGTTTAGAGAACATAGGTTCCAGCAGTTAATAATCATACGTAAACGCATATGTTATAAATATTTTAAGATGTATGTATTTATGTCATAAAACGTATGCATGTATGTTAGATAAATTTACGTGCAAATGTAAAATTTAATATGTATAAACATAACTGACATACATTTAAGTCACTTACATAAATCTGGGAAATGTAACATGTATGTAACTTAAAATGTATATTCAGATATATAATTAGAGATGATATAACTATGCAGGTAAAATGTACTTGTGTATATGCCTAAATAGTACCAAAGCGTTCCTTGAACGTTAATAATGGTTGCAATCGTTCATACACTAAGTTTCGTGTGAAAAGAACGTTCTATTGGAAGTTCAAAAATAGTATTATTGTGAACGTTCTGTAAAGGTATGTTTTGTACCATCCATAAAACGTACATTCCCAGTTCTATGAAAATTGTTTAAATGTATAACCATCAAAACACGTTCTGTCTCAGTGTAATTATTACAAATATGAGGAAATGCCCAATTTTCAGTTTTGATTTTGTTGACAGGTTTGTAAATAATAAGTATTGGGAAGTAATAGTCATGAGGTGTAATTCTTTTACTTCCATTACCCGACTACCGTAGGTAATGAAAGTATTGTATTTGGTTAATAGTTTCAATGCCGAGTTTACATATTTTACGATCTCTTGAGTCTAAAAAAAAAAAAAAATCTTTTTTTGAATAATAGACAGTACGTTTGTGTGTATGTGCATGGGGAATCTCTGACTGTATCTTCAAAATGAAATAACGCTAGAACGACAAAACTTCATAATTAAGACAGGTCAAATGGCTCTAACCATTTTCTTAAAATTTGTTACATAACCCCCATTTAGGTGTTCTTTCGTTGGTCACTTCAGGAAAATTGATAGGCGTCCTGGATTAATAAGTCAATTTTAGGTCTCACAAGTGTGTTTCTTAAAAAACAGCTCTTTGGATTTTCTTCAGACTCGCCCTATAAACTCTCTTTTAGATGTCCGTTGGTATTTGATTGGTGATTTCCAGTGGACAGATGACTTTGCTAAGTGTTGGGAGAAATGGGAAATGGGTGCAAGAGTCCTTTTTTCAAAAACATATCTAACTATATTCTTCAAAGTTGCTACATAAACTACTTTTTAGATGTTCTTTCACATTATATTACTTGATTAAAACTGGAAATTTCTTGGGTGACTTGAATAGGTAGGTTAGTTTTTTAACCTCGGAAATAGGTGTTTCAAAAACGGCTCTACCGATTTTTTTTTTTTATTTTTTTTTTACTCATTATATAAATGTTTTTTTATCTATCTTTACGACGCATGTATTGTTATGATAGGAAAGTTGTTTGGCATCTAAATACAGGTCAGTTTCATGTTTCCGGAAGACATTGTCTCCAAAAAATTATAATATGGGTATTACTAGGAAATGGAAAACGTGTCTTTGTTAT